>JAWLRI010000731.1:621421-714859 GCA_034781795.1 Crypturellus tataupa
TGAGAGGGGACCTGATCAGTGTCTGTAAGTACCTCAAGGGAGGCAGTGAGGAGGATGGGGCTGGCCTCTTTTCACTGGTGGCCACCGACAGCACTAGAGGAAATGGCCACAAACTGAAGCATAAAAATTTCCACAGGAACTTAAGGAAGAACTTCTTGACAGTGAGGGTGACAGAGCACTGGAACAGGCTGCCCAGAGAGGTGGTGGAGTCTCCTTCTCTGAAGATCTTCAAGACCCGCTTGGATGCAGTCCTGTGCCATGTGCCCTCAGTGGCCCTGCATGTGCAGGGGGGTTGGACTAGATGACCTCTAGACGTCCCTTCCAACCTTAGGCATTCTATGATTCTATGATTCAGCAGGTTTGGCAAGTCACACACCTTTCTGCTCTCCAACTGGTATGTGGAAAGAAATCATAAAACCACAGATCATCCAACATTAAATCATAGGCTTGGCTGTACATCCCCCACATTTCACGGACCTTCTACAGAACCTTATGGAAAGCAGAGGCTACTTTTTTCTAAGAAGTGCTATAAACTCACTATAAGCCAGCCTGTGCTCTGTGTAGCTTGTCGTGTGTGCAGATCAGACATACACAGGGTGAAGAGGGGGAGACAGACAAAATTATGCTCCCAAGGTCATATAGGAGTTTAAATGATACAATCATAGGCCTCCTTCCACAATGCTATGCTTCTTAGATGAACAACAAATTCTGATGGAAATCTGAGAAAGAGACTAGCTATTTCCTTATTTGGAAGGTTGCTGGTTCATATGGATTTGATCTGTTAAACTGCATAAAGAAAAAAAAATATGCTTTTTATTTCATTTTATGCATGCTGGGATTCCTGTTCAGCAAATCAGCTATTGAACAAGATGAACTTCTGCAGAAACATGATGTGGATCTGAGTTGGCTGAGGCTGCGCTTCTTCATGACTTAAAATATTGTGCTGGATTCCAAAAATTTCAGACATCTTTGTGGTGTCCTATTCATCTATATTTCTCTGACAGATTGTCTTACCAGTAGATATGGGCATACCACCTGTGTTTCATGTCACCAGTGCAGAAGCCTGATCCTGCATTCTCCACTCTGTAAGAAAGAGAAGTCTGCCCTCAGGAAGACAGTGCAGCCCATTCCTTACTCATGGCCTGGAAATAGAGAAGGAACCAAAAATAACTCTGAAATGAGGAGGATTTATACATATGCAGTTGTACAATGAGAAGCAAATCATGCCATTTAAGAGAACAGGGCATCTTACACACTCTAACCACATGATGCAGTATTTGGACTGAGGATTGGGCTTTAATTGCAATTTCTTCAGGATGGGCCCAACTTTGCACTACTATAATTTCAAAAGAATAATTAATACAATCTAATCTATAATAAGCAGCCAACAATGATGGAAGATATGGTTATGATGCCAGAACAGGAAAACAGGGAAAACAAAAACAAATGAAAAAAACTCCTACACTTTAAGAAAGAAAAATCAGAAAGTAACATACTGGACAGCCAGACAGCCCCAGTAAAAATGGTAATTGACATGGTAGAATATGCTGTGAAAAACTTGTTTTGCTATCCGAAATTATTAAAAATGTGCCATCAGAGAAATGATTCTAGTATGAAGGAGAATCAGCAGTGGCAGTTGACTGGGAGAGCTGTGGGGTTTTGGAAACTGGAGGTTTTAAGAAGAGCTTAAACAAGCAACCAGTAACCTCTGTAATGCTTTTCAGTGATGGGAACATAAACAGAAAATTTTGCAGTAATATGTGCGTGTGTGTGTGCTTACATATAACACAATGAGGTGTTTAAAAGAAATAGGGGTTTAAGAGAACACATTTTTTTATAAAGCAAGAACACTATAGCTTATCTTTTTTTTAAAAATACTAACAAGTAGAATATCTAGCTGTTCCATGCTAGAACGAGAAAAAAAAAAAGGCGATTACTTCATAAAGCTATTGCTTTTCATGCACACCTTCTTATATTCAGCTTGGATTGACAGGTCTGTGAACTTGGGGAGAGCCAGTGAAATCCTCCCTGAGGGCTGACACTCACTGCAGCAGTGCCTGGTGGTGCCAGGGCAGGAGCCGTCACGCATGGCCCTTGTGCTTAGGAGCAAATAAGACTCAGAAGGTTTTTCTGAGAATGATAAATTTTGGGTGGGGGTGGACTTCACTATCTTAATGTAAAAGTTGACCTTGCAGGACTAATGTAGTTTTTGGAGGTGGGAGAGGATGGAAAGATGATTCTGTTCTTGTGCTCTGTATTGCCCTCTCTCCCGTTTTTCCCTGAAAACAAGTAATTCAAGCTCTGAGTGAGATATTTTTCAAATATCAACAGTCTTCAAGATTCCAAACCTGAAAATTTAGGCAACTGTTTATATGGCAGGAAACTGTCACATGCATTTCTGACAGATGCTGTCTTGCTTCGTTGTTGTTTTGCTTTTTGCCTCTTTCAACTCATAAGCTGAAATATTCTCCACATGGATATGGGGAGATAGAATTACTCAGAAGTGATTTCTTCTAACTTTCAGAAAACACTCTCACAGTCTCCAATTGTGTGGCTGCTTCTAATGCTTCCTGCTGCTTTAACCTCAGTTTTACTGCAGAGTTGTGTGTTTATGGCATTTTAGTCAAATATACTTATTAAAGGTGTGAGAACCATTTTATGCATGGCAAAAACATGAGCGCAACCTCCATCAACACCTGACAGAGCCTGGAGATTATACATAACCTACATAGCAGCTTTTCTGTTACTCTTTTGACTAAGTTCTCACTCATTTACTAAACCTTGACAAGAGAGACAATCTGCCTCACCGTTAAAATCTCATGTCTGTTCCCCTCAACTGTAGTCAGCTCTCAATGAATGAGGTGACTGTAAAATTAAGTTATATTTTCTGGTACCTCCTAGTACCAGCTAAATCTTCTTTATCTCTTTATATATACATATATATATATATATATATGCTTATATATATAAAGCCCTGGTGAGTACATGTTCTTACAAGATTTACAGTAGGGATTAGAGACTGGAAGATAAATTTTCCTTCCCATTACACATACACAACCCATTGCAAGGTCAGGATGCATTCTGTCACTTAACACAAGCGAAGACTCTGGCATGAAAACCAGGATGTGTTTTAATCTATTAATCAAGATTGGTGTAAACTTATCTTTAGACCTTGTCCAGACAAGAAAGAATAATCATGTTCAAACAGGAATAAATAAAACAAGTTCTTACCTGTTTTATTTCTGTGATTTTTCTTTTTTTTTAATCTTTGAGACTGGGTTGAGATTTTACTGCTGAAGGGTGAACAGGGCCCCTCAAATGACATATTTCAGCTCTGTAATGATTATGAATATTTGTTTCAATGTTAAAACAGCCACAAGAGTGTCTAAGAAGGTCTTCATTTTTTTTTTCCTGGATGTTATTCTAAAATCGAGGAAGGCATTGTTTCTTCTACAAAGACTTTAAAAAGGTTTAATAATCTCAAGGCATTAGAAATTTATCAAAACAAAACGTCAGTGCTGGACACGGCTGCTGAACTCTGCCTTCTGCCTCTGGCATATGTCTCATGTGAATGACGGAATTGTCACACTCAGTAATTACCAATTCCTATTTTGGACATTCAGATTTCTTTATTACCTTTTCTGGATTTGATCCTGAACTTAGAGTTGGTTCTGCTTAAGTGAGCCCGGTGATCTTGCTACAGTGATAGTAGGAGCTGGTTTCTTTTGTATGTTCCATACGGCAATGGTGTCATGGAGCAGTCTTCCTCCTCCTGAGAAATTCTTTCTCTAAATAAGAAAGAATCCTTTGCAAACAAATCTTATTAATAGATTCAATTTATAAAAATGTAAATTGAAAGATAAACTTAATTCTGTTCCATTTGCTTCACCTCTTCTATCAGGTTTTCCTTTAGTAGTTATGATCATTATAAAACTAGGAGTTACTAACTGCCTCTCAAAATCAAGAAAACTAATTTTTCATCTCTCCCTTTATAGCTGGCCTCAGGCTCTAAATTGCCCTATATGATCCTCAAGTAATGATCAGAGCAATTAATTGCTGTCCCTCTGGAATAATTGCTAATGTAAATTGATCTGACTTTCCTACAAGTTCCTTTGGAAAAAAAAAAAAGGAGAAAAAGAACAAAAGAAAGAAAAAAGACCTGAGGAAAATTGAGATACAAATGGATAAAAGGAAATGGGAAAAGGAAAAGCAAGACAAGACAGTCTTCCACATTCCATTCCTATGATGCTACCTCGCTCACAAGCACCACATATATAACATTCCTTCTTGCAGGCAACAGGCCTCCCTACCCCAGGTGCCATCAAAAATTATGGGATGGGAAAAAAAAAGAAAAAAAAGAGAAACTTGTATCTTAAAAGCAACCCTGTTTTTCATCAAAACACATTGCTTTAAGGCAGCCATCTGACTGGGAAGCGGGGGGGGGAAAGAATTAAAAGGTTCTTATTCTTTAAATTTCTATGTAATGCTCAGCCAAAGGAATGACTGAACAGCAATGATCAGGAACTTGATTTTACCGTACTAAAGATAAAAACACTGCAGTGGAATACTTTGCTAGAGGGGATTAGGTGCAGGTCAGCATAGTCCTCTGTGGTCAGCAGCAACAAAACAGAATCAAGAAGAAATTCACTGCCAGCCCAGTGCCAAGAGTAGGAATGTTGTATTTAATGATTTCGAAACTTGGCTTAGTTCAGAATCAGCATAAAACCTGACAATTTCAGATTTCTTTCTGAAAGAAAGAAGTACAAACTGTTTTAGTTCTCTCAAAACCTTCTGTTTTAACAACATTAAATTCTTTTTTGATTTTATCTTTTTTTTTTTTTTTTGGCTTAATAGTATGCAACATACAGAAGTAAACAATTATTTCAAGATAAGAAATCATCATGTTCGATTCAAACACACTGAAATAGGAAAGAGTGAAAAGTGTCCTTTACCACCTACTTGTTTTTCTAATAAAATGAAATAATGGTGATTTTACTCTGATTTTACTCTGATTTCAAGAAGTACTTTGGTAGACCCACAAGGACACAGAGCATATTCTCTTAATAAGCTTTACTTCAGAAATTAATTCTCCACTGTTGCTTTACCAGAAATATGGTGCACAAGTGCACTCAATCTGGCATAAAATACAGTGAAAGTAGCTAATATGAAATTATTATTTTGAGGTGTGAAAGAAGGAAAAGATGTACTTGATTAAAGCAACTTTAAGTGATTTAATGTCATGCGTATAACAGTATAATCTCTTAATTTCTCTATATTTCTTCTCTCTGACAACCTTGTGTTTCCTTTCTTTGCCCTACTCGCCCCATGGAGTCTGCATAAGAGACTGCTGACATAGGTCTTGGGTCCTACAATGTGATTTCTTTTTTTGCTACACATCCTTTGCTGTCCATCAGCTTTCAAAGAATCATGATAAGAGCAGAAGTCCTTTGGGGTTTATGGCAGAAACATACTGGAATCGAATGCCACACTGATAGAGAAGGAAAATAACTATTAAACTGGAAATTGTTTGTCTCCCCATACTGTCTCATCTACATGTATTTGTAGACAGGTTACTGAAGTCTGGGGAATGGATCAGTAATCATGTAGGAGGAATATTGTTTTGAACAGAGAAAGTCTGACATCAGAACACACAGGTGATATTTGGATGTGTGGTATTATACCAGTCTTTTTTCTTTCATGAACAACCTCTACAAAGCTGTTTACTTGGACTGAACAAATTAAGTAAGTGTAGTGTTTTTGTTGGTGAACAAAATGTCAAGCGTGTGTTCTAAGACACAGAAGTCAATACAGGTACTAACTAACTGATTCAACTTTGCACATCTATGTGGATTTGCTCCAAGTGAAAGATGCAGAAGGCAGAGAAACTTAGGTGCTATAAAATTCTTATTACAGGAGTCTCTGCTTTTCTTTTGTGCCTCCTTCTGCCAAGTTATTGGATTATTGCAGTGCTAAAAATAAGGATAACAACATCTAAATCTGTATAATCTTTCCTCACGTATAGTTAATGGAGTGAGAATTCAAATGAAATACAGAAATGCAAAACAGAGAGAGCAGATTATGGCTAATATCAGACACAGTGGACATATTTATATTTTCTTTGGTATTTCCTTTGGGATCATGAAGCACAACTGACATACATACTCTAAAGTGAGATCATTTTCTCATTCTCAAAGTCGATGTAACATGCACTTGGTCTTTTCAAAGAAGATGGAATGATGGAACATATGAAGTAACTTGTCAACTTCATTAGCCCCAGTAAGATGAGACCTTATGTACCTTTCAGAGTCTGCACCTATCTCACTACATGTACGAAATACACATGGTAGGACATATAATTGGTGAGATAGGATCTCAGGAGTAAAATGCTCTGAGGTCGAGAATCATGTCAGACACGAGGTCCTACATATAAGATCTCAGCTCCAGAGCAGGATAATGCTGACACAGACCACTCTGATCTTTGAAGTAGCCTTTAGAGCTGTTGGAAAAAAAAAAAAAGGACCAGCTTAAGTCTGTCCAGTGATGAGATGCCAATGATACAGCCATAAGAGGACAAACATAAAGCTGAAAGATTTCTTTACATAAAGATTTTCTTTGCATCTTCATTCACTTCACAAATAAGACTTCTTCCATTTTATTGGTTTTGATTATGTTACTTTTGTGTCATGGTCTGGGGGAAATGAGTTACATGCCATGCGTTGCAGTCAAATCCTGACGAGAATGCACACTAAATCCCCACATCGAAATTCTTTCTGCATTTTGCAAAGTTGAGTCCTTCTGTGAAAGTGCAAAAGATGTTAAAAATGTAGAAATTGAAGATAATAAGGTGGGTGGTGCCACTGCAAAAGTGTATGAGTATGGGTGCATGTCACATATATGGGTGGGTGTGAAGAAGACCATGTGTGGAAGGACATGGGAGGGATGTGACTTTTCTAAGAGGATGTCAAAACTTAACATCCCTCGTAGGAAATATTTTTTTAGCTTCAAAGCTAAAATGCTGCCTTGTAAGAAAATATAACACCACCTTTGTATGTTTGATTATTTTGGAGCATAAACAGAAGGATCTTCCCACTTAGTATTCATTGACAAGAGAACTCATCACTTATTACTCAGGGAAGTAATGTGTGTGTTGTCAGGAAGATGCTGAGTTCACCACACTAAACCTAGCTGTGAAGCACAAAAGTGCTTAGTGGCTGCACAACACTCAAGAGGTAAGAATTCCAGTGGAAATGTATGGAGTTAATAAATGCTTGGGCTCCCATTTTAATCATTCCCTTTTGTAAACTACGTGCCTGCTGAGTTGAACATACTGGAAATGGTGGCACAAGACTACAGGAAAGGACTCTCACAATACAGTAATAGTGTAAGCGGAGCAGCTGATAAAAGATAATATGATTTTAGCATAGGTCATAGCCTTTTCTGCATTTAGTTTACAATTTTCAGCAACACACTGACTGTGTACAATACATTGCTAACTGTGTTGCCACAAACACAGAAGTTTTCAAATTTATTGGAAAATTTTTTGGAATCCACTAAAACCCCTCCCCAGCTGAACGCTACTTTTATTCTCTACACAAAGTACATTTCTGGGTTCTGTACATGCATTCCTTAGTATTGATCCAGTTTGATAATGTGATGACTCTTCAGATGCTGACTTTTCAGAATTCAGTGACAAATGCAGGTGCTTGGTGCATTTGAAAACATGTGGAAAAGTAATGTGGGTCATAAGTTCCTCAAAATTGTTATGCTGGATCAGTTGTGAAATAATTTCGACATATAACCTATCTCCAAAGGCAAATGCTTCAGAGAATGGTTCAAGACAGTTAGATGCAGAATATAACATTTGCTGCATTAAGGTCTGATCCTAATCAATATTCACTCTAAAGCAGTAGGTTGTTCTGCTTTCAATAGCTTCATTAGCTGTTTTGGTTCTATTCTTGCCATCCATATAAACATCCGTTCTTCCTTTTAGTCTTAGTCTTACCTCTTAAACACTTCAACTATTTACAAACATTCAAAAGTAGGTCACTCCCACTTCTTCAGATCCTGAGACTGTAATGAAATGCAAACACAAATGCTTTCTTGTTGAACTGATCATGCGTCAACTTTTGTTCACACACCTACCTGTGGGACTGAAGCCTAAACAGGGAACAAATATAAACTAAACTACAGACAGAAAAGGCTGGAGAAAAATACATTGCAAGACTACTGCTCTTAATCTACCCTTTTTATTGCCCTGTCTGCTTTGTAATTTTTTGTTATGTTCCTTTTATATTTACTTCCCCTTCTATCCTGCTGGCTATGTTTTCATTCCTGTTTCATGGCTAATTCTCACTTAGAAATCAATCACTCCTGTCTTCAGTTACATAACATACCCAAGCAATCACCTTTTAAATCAGATTTTATCCTTCCCAGCATCTTGAGGAAAAGTCAGTGGCAATTACCTATCTGCATAGAGAGGAAAATATATGCTATTCTTGGGCTTATTTCCCCTTGATTTCCTCATTTTCTCTCAGATTCCTTCTAACCAAGTTGGATCATAATTTCCCTTCACTGCTGGTCTAATAGAAAGTCATTTTAGGCCCTGCTGGACTGCTCACAGTAATGACATGCTAAGTGACATGGTGTGGTCTGAATGTTCACAAATCAAAGCTGTTCTATTATTTTTTTTTTGCTCAAAATGTTATAGGTCTAATAATCAGAATGACCCCTTGATAAGCACATTGAGATCCAGTTTGTCTGCCTTAATGGCAGTGATAAGAATAAAATTATAGCTCTTTGGAGCAATACGTTTTTGATATACTGTTAACTCTGCATTGTGTTATGTTAATATGTGGATATTATATCTTCAAATGTCAGTAGAATTCCACTTATAACTAAAGTGAGAAAGATTTGGCTTCTTTGGACATTCCAAAACTTTGTTGTTCTTAAAGAAGGAAACCTAAATACATAATCCAGCCAGACAAAAGCTCTTTGTATCTGTTTTAATAAGGTATTACCTGAGGCTACTAGAGAAGCTGCAGAGTTTTCTGCTGACCAAGGACCCGGGTCAGATCAGCATCTGAAGACATGGTTATACCTTATGACTTCAGTGGGTTTTATGCATGTACTTAAAAGTTCAGCTCATAGCATATTACCTTCTGAAAGAGTTGCATTTCCTGGAGAATAACCCTATTTAAGTGGTTCAGTGCAGTGAATAGTAGCAATAAATAAAAAGAAAATTAGCTTTTACACTATAAAGATTAATACTGTGCACATGTACAAGCAAAACCAGAAGACAGTGTTTGTGACTGATCTATGGGTAATTGAGAGCAATAGAGTCTAATCACCTATTTAAAAACTTTAAAACAGTTAAAGAAGGGAAAATCATGTCCATTTTGGAAAGGCTGACTTCCTATTAAGTTCAAATAAAATAAAATTTTAAGAATGGGATTAACTGGGAGGCAAATGAATGTAAATGAGAGTTAAAAATTCTTGAATTTTGAAGTTTCTTGCTCAGTGTACCTCTGTGTATCAGTGTTCCCCTTACATTTAGAAAATCTGTAGAAATTTTTCGTCTTAAGTCTCCAGTTTTGCAAGCTGATGTGCTTTGAAATTTGCAAAGCATTCTTTGTTCAAATATGTTTATCTTTGAATGATGCTTAAAATTTTCTCCTGGGTTATGGAAAAGTGTTACTTACTAGTTCTTAATCTCAGAAATTTATGGAACAATGTAAAAAAAAATGAAAAGAGCAATTAACAATGGAAAAGAATGTGGTTCAAATATGATTACTCTGCTTTTCTAAAATGGTTATATGTAAAGATAGAATGACATTGTCTGCATAACAACATTGTTCCAGAAATCTCTTTAAGTGACTTGGAAATATGAGGGGATTGTCCTGGCCAGGGATAAAGTAAAATAAAAATCTTAGTTTATCTTTGGGCAGTTCTCTATGTGCAACTTTCAATTCTTTGAAGCGTCTAAACAAGTTTAATACACTAAGGAAATAGTCTCTAAACAGACTTTTTTTTAGAACAATTATAACTCCATAGATTCAAATAGATTCAAATCCCTGCTTTTTTTGCAAGTTAAAACAATAAGGCAGAGCATATGTAAGTTTTTAAAATGGAATCTTTTGGAAATAGAATCAGTCTTCTAAGTCAGTTTCATACATTTTTCATATGTTTTGATCTTTATTAAAGGAACATCTTCCAAAATTATATTAACTGAAGCCCTGGGTAGCAAAAAAAAATTTTAAAAATCCCTATGAATGTTGGTTTCATGTTACTGCTAAATTGCTTCCAGTACATTAGATTAATTTCTTGCATAACACCGCATTATTCAGTGCTTGTGCTTTTTCTCTCCCTTCTATTTCTAGCCTTCATTCTTCTTTATTCACCTCTGAGGACAAGGAATTTTCTTATAAATACTGCCACTTACTGAAGTAGAAACTCATGAGACTGGGCTAAAGTTAAACAAATTTCTGAAAAAAAAATCTTCTGTTTAGGTTGTTTTTAGGAGTGTGTATGCTATGCGAAAGCACCTGCTTATTGAAGCCAGCAACAGATATGTTCCACCTACAGAGAGTCAAGAGCAAGGTTGTTATCTGCTGAATATTTAGAAGCTAATGAAGATAGTGCCGCAGGCTGGCTTTATAGACCCTACCCTCTGTGGCCAGAAAAGATCACCATAGTCGTCCAGACTGGGCTCCTGTGTCCGCAAGCTGTAGATTTCTCGGAAAACTAGGCTGAGACCTACCTTACCTAGAGCAGATATGCACTTTAGAAGCCGATGTTAATTAGGAAGTGCTTCAAGCTCCTAAATGCCTTTCCTTGCTAAATCACTATAGGAATCACAGTCTTTTCTATTAGAAAAATATGTGATCCGATTTCAGTGCTCACAAATGGCATCACATATGTGTAAGCGTGTTTCAGTGCTTTAAATACTCAAACTTGTAGGAAAAGGTATCTCATTTCTCTAAATTCAGTGCCTCGCTTTTTGTTGTACTTTTTCCTTTGGCAGTAAAACTTTTTTTCCCTTTTACTCAGATACCTTTTCCATGTGAAAATATTTCTGTTCACTGACCATATCGCTTTTCATGTCTTTTCTATGGCACACAATAACATCCTTAAACTTTGTCTCGTGTAGCACATTCATTGTCGCTGTCTTGGAACTGTTTCTTGTATTTACATATGCTGTTATAAGGGTGAAATCACAGACATTACTCATAGACATTAATTATTTCTGTGTCAGCAATGATACTAGCACAACTCTTCAGGTTGGTTCATTCTGGTAGTGGGATGAGAAAGTCCATGCCAAAAGAAACGTATGCCTTTGTACAGGAAATGCCCTATATTCAGACCGGTGCAAGGACCATGTTTGGTGTTTGGCCACTGCTTGGCCTGGTGACCTCAGGCTTAGGACTACAGTTAGTGTTAGAGATAGAGTTAGGGCTAGGGTTAGGGGTAAGAGAGGGAGAAAGCCTAGAGCCCAATGGGGAGTGGGACTAGAAAGGGCATGCTAAAGTGTAGTAGGTACAAATTGAAACACACACAGTTTCATCTGCATATGAAAAATGTTAGGGTGACAGAACACTGTTAGGGTAACAGAACACTGTAACAGTGTCAGAAAGCTTGTGAAGTCTCCTTTTTTTTTGACATTTGTGCAGCATGCTCTTGAGTTCCCTACTTGAGCAGGGGCCTGGACCAGATGATCTCTAGAGGTCCCTTCCCCTTCCAAGCTCAAACTTTCTGTGATTCTGTTATTTGTTGTTGTTTTCATTTTTGGAATTATGGTTGGGTGGGTGTAGTGGAAGCAAGCCCTTAAAAAATGTCTAGTTTTCACTGCACAAGATTTTCATTGCGCAAATCTGGCGATATAGTAAAACATATGGATTAATGCATATAGGAAATGCCACCATTCCTCCAATCCATAGACATTTGTTGCAGGACAGAAGAATACTGTCTTATAACAAATAGAACATTTTTATTCTTCTGACAGACCGATCTGCTCTACTTCAGGTATTTTAAGCCAGATTTTAATGGGCATTTAACAGTCAAAGAAGAAAAAGTACATGCTAAGAGACTTGCAAAAGCACTTAGATACTTTATCCCATTAATTTCAACAAAAGTCAGACAAGCAGGGTTATGAAAGTTTGCACATTCCTAGGCCCCACTTGCTGCTTACTGCTGACTGCTGTAGCGTGTGTGTCAAGGTGTCTTTCATGCCTTGAAAATCTCTAGGTGGATTTTCAGATTTTTTCAAGTTGAATTTCTCCCATCTGTATTATGCTTCCTGTATGGGGAGACTTTTGAATCTACACTGTCCTGGTTAAGTTCACTTCTTGTTTTGATTTTATTTTGGAGAGACAGACACAGGTAAGGCTTTGAAGTTAGATACCAGTTCTCACAGTTCTCAATCTGCAGATTAATTTTTTGGGGGTGCCTCTGATTTTTCTTCAACCACTTGTGTGATGACTGTGAAAGCACAAGCTCCTGGCTGGTGGAGTAGTCACAAAAAAAAAATGTTGCTACTCATGCAGATGGAAACAGAGATCTGCTGAGGACTGGGGCATCCTCCCCTATGGTGGGCATCTGCAAGATACTTCTCTTACCTAAGCATTCAAACGGGCTGTTTGCTGAAAGGCTCTCACAACATTAACAGAGTTCTGAGGCAGAAGAAAGAAGGTTTTGATTCTTATTCAATCAATGAGACTGTTATCGGAAGGGATAATATGAACTATCCCTAATCCATCTGGTACAGTTAGATAGGTTAGCTTGGACCCTTTGAGCTGTTTCAGTCAAAGCAGATGATTTTGCCTAGACTGTGTGAACTGTTTCAGTCAGAGCTGTAATTTCCATCAGAAAAAAAACAATAAGGTGAAAATGTTTACAAATAGTAGAGCAGTTTGAAGTGTGAGCTCTCATGCATAGCTTCAGACTCATTTTCAAAATTTTCTAATTTAGCAGGAGTACATCACAGATCCTTGAGCTTAATCTATTCTCCAAAGCTGTGTCATTTTTATTAAACTTGTATAGCCAATTTAATACATCCTCTCACAAACCATGAGAAAGAGTGTTTTTACTGACATGATTTCTTTCCTATGTGAAGCTTGAGTGAGTACTAGATTATAGAGCCTTCTTGATTTTTAGATGAATTTGCATGTGTGAAGAGGCAAATTTCTGTAATTTTGGGGGGAGATTAATTGTACTTTGAGTAAGGAATTCTCAAGTTTGGATTAGGTAGTATCTTATTAAAGGTGAAGCAGTATCTATATAGAAAGGAAAAGAGGAACAGAAGCACATTCTTACATCTTCCTCATGAGGCCTCACCTTTAGAGTAAGGTTCTGTACCTTTGGCAATGAAAGACCACTTCTCATCTGAAAAGAAAGAAAAAAAAATACATCCATAGGGATGTTTTGGTATTTTTGTGACATTTCTTTTTCCAAATATAGGAGAATCTAATCCGTAGGATACGTGTGATAGCACAGAGGAAAGCCAAATCCTCTCAATGACATATTTATGAGAAAGGTGTCAGTTATGTTCAAGCACAGATATAATCAGTGTTCAACTCAGAGGAATTTGGAGATGCTAGCAAAGAAAATACAGAAGTAACACAGTATTTCTACCTTCAAAAAGATGTTTTAAGACATCTGTTCCTATTGACTTATTATTAAAACTAGTTTATTTGGCCTTTGTTTTAAGGAGTGGTTATTCGCTTGCCATACTTCTGCCTAAATGGAGAATAAGAAATTGCCCAAATAATTTCATGCATACACCTAAGTGGAAAACAACATGAGCCTTCACAGGTATACACTATATTCCATAGCAAGCTGCCTGCATATGTACAGCTTCCACCTTTCAGCTAGCCCAGAATTCTGGGGTAGAAGAAAGATCTGTGTCACTTCTGGAGTGGGTTTAGATGGCATGAGTTGAGATTGCATTTACTCAATTGTCTTTAGTGAGTTTAGATGACATCCATTGGAGCTGATTCTGTTGTTCTGACCAAGGTGGCTAATTCTGAAAGGAGCAGATTGGAGTAGTAGTATTTCAAGGGATAGATGCCAACTTAGTCTGTGGTCCCGCAGGAAAGATAGAGGAAAGATAGAAGTACTTGAGTACTTTCATATCAGTAGGAAGAATAAAAATAATTGAAAGGGGAAACAGGATATTATTTTGTTACTTAAATCTTAGAATACTTAAATATCAGAAGTCAGCCGAAAATCTGGAAAAGTGTGGAAAACTTTGTATAGTTTCTAGTTAAGAATTGAAAAAAACAGCCATGATTAGAAAACTTTGTATAGTTATTGGTTGAGAACTGAAAAAATGTAATGATTTAAAGTTGTGCAGCTGAAAAAGTCCTAAATTTTGCCAAAAGAGCAAATAAAACTTAAGTTTATCTCTGTCCTAAATGAGTCTTACACTTCTATTGAAGACTACACTTCTATTAGTTCCATCAAGGTGAATCTTAGTTCAATAACTTCATAGAAGTAAATGGCTTTGAAGTGTCCAGATAAAGAATCTGGTCCCCTAAATACAGTTTTGTTTCACTACCTCCCTGTGACTGCCTAATTAAGTAGTAAGAAACATTGCCTGGTATATTGGCCACTGAGCCCATGAAGAGTGAACATGTGCTGTTCAAAATGTTCAAATGGTATTCAAAGTGCCAGCTGTTGAGAGGTCTGGTTTATGTTCTAAACTCTACCATCAAGTCTTTGTTTCTGATCGACGTAACAGTTGACCTCTATGTTCACCTCTATTTCCTTATTCACAAAATTAGGCTGGCATCATCTCACAGAGGTAATGTTTTAACAAATCATAAAGCATTTTTAAATCCTTTGATAAAAGATCTTGTTAAGAAAGTATTAAGAATGAAGCAAGTTTTCTGAAGGTTTAGGTTGAGTGCAGGAAAAACTTTTTGAAATACTTGTTGAATTAATATTGTTAGCCTATTTAAATTTATGTGAGGACATGTGAGGTCCTAAAAGCTTGTAATATAATTTAAAATTTCTTAGGTGAAATTAATAGAATCAAGACTGACCTCCTACCAGAAGATGGATTTCTACCCTCTTTATCCCTTGTATTAACTTCCAGCTCCAAAAAATATTCTCCTGGAACCTGAGGCTGTGTCTCAAAGCAGATATGCTGAAACCTTGTGAAAACATATGTGAGAAATTAAATGTGACTTCGAAGGCCCAGAGGATCTAAAGGGTTTGAATTAAACAAAAAAAAAAAAAGGTTTCCTTCTAAAAAAAAATATTCCCGGTATTGCTTGGGGGAGTGCAAGGAAAGTAAATGCTATTTTGCTTGCCAAGAAATATACAGCAGTTTAGTGTGGGAATAGAATCTCTCTGTCCTAGCTCTATGCCCTAATAAAAAGGTTATGCTACACTCTTTTGAGAGCACTCAGTGAGAAGAAATAATAGGATAGATACAGTGCATGCCAATGCCCACAAGAAGACCTGCATTATCTGAAAGACCTGTAAGAATTAGATAAAGACAAGACTATCATTCCCTTTCATAAAAACGTGCAGTGAAGCGCTCTTAAAAAAGCTACCTTAACTTCAGGAAAGTGTCACTAGCTGTGTGCGGCAGAGAGAGACATTTCCTTTAGCCTATTTACAGTGAAATTTTATTGCAAAGAAAATGAGGTTTCATTATGTTTAAAAGTATAGTTCATTGAAAATATATAGAGAGGAACTGTCTAGAGAGCAAGGGAATGGTGATAAGAGTTTAACCAAGCCAATCTGCCTGTCTGTACTGCCTGTTAAAGTACCCCTTGATTTAGGTCATCCATACCTTGCAATAGATTCACATAACATCACGAATTTAATCTCTCTTCTCTGGCAAGGGTATCCCCATGACAGACTTGGCGCTCCAGCAAGTATCAGTCACAAAACCTAGCACTAAGATAAAACAGCAGGAACAGGTCCAAGAAGAAGGCAGTGGGTGTCCCTGAAGATTTGTCACTCTCTAGCATTGTATTCTACAAGAGATTTTCTACTTTATATAAACAACTCAAAAGACATCACTGATTTGGTGGGATATTTTATGAGCTGTTTGACGTTAGACTTGTAAAAGAAAAGATATTACATACCTGCAGAACATTTTTTCACTAAGTATCACTAATCTAAGGTCAAATTTGACTCAGCTGCACTGACATCTCTAAACTCAGAATTACAGCAAGCAGAACTTAGTCTCTGGCACTGAATCTTTTCTTCCATCTCTTGGAAATTTCACTTTTGTTTACCTTAGCCTTTGCATTAGTCCCGCTTTTCATGGGACAGTTATTAAAACTCAGTATTTCTATTTTTTTGTTGAGATGTATTTTCTTTTCTCACATGAGGTAAAACAAGTTTCAGATCATTTGTTTCCCTGGAAATGAAAGCTCTGTAACTTAACCTTTACTTGAAAACACCAGGTAAAAGTTTGTAAATAATGAAGTGCTTCTGCCTTATTTTGAATAGATGCAGCCATAAATGGAGCTATTTTTGAAAGCTATTTTGCCAGAAAAACCTTTTACTAACAACAAAGTCTCACCTCATCTTTAATTTGTAGATCTTTTAGATGCCCAAGTCATATTGTTTTGGGAAATTGTGCTAAATTTGTTTGAAAAATCTCTAACTTAATAAACTGCAGGGCAGAAAAATCTTGTGGAGGGTGGCTGTGTTTGGTAAGAAAATATTCTGTAACTACTGACAAACCAGTACCTTTTTCTCCAGACATATATATTTACATAACATTTGTGATCCCCTTTGAAAGAAATACACTGAGAATTTAGTGACATCTGACTCATGTTGACTTTTACTGTGGCCCCTTGCAGAAAACGATACTTCTTATTGACAACATATTAAAATAATGATGAATCACACGAGGAAAACAGAATGTATAAACAATTTATGGCTGCAACTGCGTTGAACTGTATTTGCTTCAACTCCACTGAAAGTTCAGTGATTTAGAACTAGAGTCATATTTTTCAATGAGCTCCAGAAGTCCAGATATGATTCAGCAGTTAGTTAGGTAACATGAGTTGTTTATCTAAAGTTTGCAACAGACTGACCAAGAGCAACAAACAACTTTAGTTCTTTGTGTAGCAACTGTGTGCAAGGAAATCGCTGCACGACTTTTTTTTCCTTTTTTTTTTTTTTTTTTGTGAAACCCCAAGTAAACAATTGCTGTGTGTGTTAGGACAAAATCTAAAACTGTCCAACAGCCCAATGACAGAAACAGAGTAACCTTTTACACGGATAGAATCACACAATCATAGAATGGTAGAGGTTGGAAGGGACCTTCTAGTCCAATTCCCTGCTCAAGCAGAGTCACCTAGAGAACATTGCACAGGATTGTGTCCAGGCAAGCTCTGATGTGGCTTCAGATGTGGCTTCACCAGGGGTAAGTACAGGGGGAGGATCACAAGAGTCGACCTCCTGGCAATGCTCTACCTAATGCATACCCGGATGCCATTAGCCTTGTGGACCACAAGAGCACTTTACTGCCTCATGGTCAATGTGTTCTTCACCAAGACTCCCAGATCCTTCTCTGCAGAGCTACTTTCCAGCAAGTCAACCCCTAACCTGTACTGTTGCAGGGGGTTATTCCTCCCTAGGTGCAGAACTCTGCACTTGCCTTTGTTGAACCTCATCAGGTTGCCCAACTCTACAGCCGCTGGTGTATCAGTCATTCTGCTCAGTTTAGTATCAGCAAATTTACTGAGCATGCATTCTGTCCCTTCATCCATGTTACTGATAAGTAAATTGGACAAAAATAGGACCCAAACAAAACTGGACCCACTATTGATCCCTGGGAGACACCACTAGCTACAGGCCTCCAACGAGGTTCTGCGCCTCCGATCACGGCGTTCTGTGGTCTGCCATTCACTGGAGATAGTGTCAGGAGCCATGTGTAAGTCAAGGCAGACAACATCCACCTCATCTACGCAGCCACTTATCACAGAAGGCTGAATCCTCTGAAGGTGTCTTCTGTGTATGTCACCTGGGTTCAGCTACTTAGTAGCAGCCTCCTACATTAACTGTAATGCAGGAGACTAAAGATGTGGTGCATGAAAGAAGATTAAGAATCAACCTAGAGAGAACTGACTAAATTGTAAATTTGAATTAATTCAAAAATATAAGCTAAGAAATAGTCACTAGTAGGACAAATCTTTTAAGGATTTTTTTTTCTCCATTTCTTTTCATTTTTGACTGAATGTTTTGTGGGCCCAGCAGGGCCCTTTATTTCATATGCTCTTTATTTAACCAGCTTCAAAAATGGCCAGATTATTATTATTATTATTATTATTATTATTATTATTATTATTATTATTTTTCCCCACAGCTCTTTCAGGTAATGTTATTTATATATAAGGCAGGTTTTTGCTTTGTTCACAGTTTCCTGATGTGCCTTGTTTCCAGAATAGTTGGAGTCCAATAGAAATAAAACCTCTAAATCTTAATACACTTTGTTCTTCATGCGTCAGAGGAGGGGCTTTAGCACTTCACAGAGTTAGCTTCATCAGGGGAAATATGTCTTCTTTCTGCGCTGTGTCACTTGATATTTGTATTAGCAGTTATACCCTTTGGACCAGGTCCTGCCGCTGGTTACACTCATAGGTGCTTACAGAAGAGTACGATGGAGGGACAAATTTCGCCCTTTGTTTGTAAGCAAGCACCAGGGGAATGACATGGGTTGCCTTATTTGGTAGAACAAAAGGAAATAGGACCACTTGGCAATCCGCACGTATCCCAGTCTCCAGTGTCTGTAGTTCTTCAGCCCTCTCAGGCCTGTGCTTTTTCACTGTAAAACAGCAAGCCCTTGAAAACACAGTGCCGGCTTGGCAACTGACCGCTGCCAGATAACGATTGACACTAGGACTAATTTGGTAATGTGCAGCTTTGCAGAGTGACATTTACTGTATCTCCTGGTGCAATTGATGGAAAGCATGCAGCCGTGGCAAGCCCTGCATGGTATTTGCAAAGTGTCAACTTGAAAGAGTCAGGCTGCTCTTATGTCTGCTCTCAGAGGCAATTGCTGCAGCCCATCACATCAACCTTCATGTAGTATAAACAGGGAGACGTTCCCCCTCCATTCAGTGTTACTATTCTGTGTGGTTGCTAGTTATATCAAATGTCAACACATTGTACAGATAATGAAAATGGGGAGTCTGAACTTGTGCAGGAGATAAAGGTTTTCCTGGAGAAGCAAAATTGCAGTGAACCTGTCAGATGAAGATTAAGGATTTTGCAAAATAATCAAAGACAGAAAAGTTAGCCCATTTGATATGACTGTTAGCTGCGGCATGACTTGCCATACAGAATAATTCTATCAAATTAGCTCAATAATATGTAAGTTATAAAAGGGAGTTTCAGCATAAAATACTTCTTTCCGAATTTCCAAGTGGGTGGGCTGAAAGTTATTGTGATAATGACTGCAAAACCCCAAAGTTCTCACAAAATCAATTTTCACCAGGATTTATGCAGCAGATACGTATTTCAGGAGAGAATTAGCTAATAAGAATTATCAATCAAAGTTATTGTTTCTATGATTTCTCCTTTTTCACAGAAAATGGTTGTTAGCATGGGAAGTTTTCTGAACAGAACAAGGCCAGAGTGCATTCATGCACTTTTACTTTCACCCATTGACTTTTTTCCGGAACAGGCAAAATGCTTAGACCTCAGTAACTCAGCAGTGCTTGTTACTAAGAGCTGCCACTGTAATCTATCACCATGCTCAGAGCAGGGTGTCTCCTTTCAGCATTCAGCCTCTTCCCCGGTCAGCTCATGGGGAGCTGCTCTGAGGCTATCTAAGCCAAGCCCTCTGACAGACAGTGAGCTGCACAGCTATTTCTGATGATGATGCCCATGCAAACAAGTAAAGAGCATTGCAGATTCCCCCTAATACGTGCTTCCTGAACTGGGTTAGCTTCAGCCCTCCAGAAGTGATAAAGGTAAATACAAAAGACCGCTACAACTTTAGCTGCTGGCTCGCTTATGCAAAAGCAAAATCCCAGGGGTTAGAAAGACATGTAAAAACTGTTATCATTCCTCGAGGTTATGTTCGGTTTACATTCGCTGCAATCCATTTAGCAAGCTATTTTCAATCAAATGAATTTGAAAAGGAATTGTTGATCAACAGCCCTGATGATAATGAATTTCCAAATGTCAAAAGCTTCAGTAAGGAAACAGCACAGGAATATTGAAGAAATTAATTAAAAGCTGATTATTGTAAAAGTTATTTCTGGTTAAAAAGAAATAACTGGAATAAATTTTAGATATAAAATTTTAACCAACTGTAAGATTCCTATGATGCATTTCTAGCCATGTTAGATTATTTCTGAAAGTACCTCTAAGTCTGCGTAAAGCACACGGTTAGCTTGGCAGCTGTGCTGGTGTTTCTGCCTTATCTATGTTCCTTGTACTTAATGTGGGAACATTAAGAACACAAAATGTTCAAAAGTAATGATTTCGGTTTTCACTCCTCTGCATAGCCCCATAATGAAAAGTGGCAAAGTTCACTATGGGAAAATCAAGATGTCTCCATGGTACATTATTCATTTTTCTCTATCTCTTTTTTTAATAATAATAATAGCATTGTATTTGTCACAAAGCCGCATTTCCATGTCCAAGTCAATGATTAAGCTCCTAGATATATATCATAGTTCATAAATCAAAACTATTCTGATTTTCAGAAGTGCTGAGCAGTCCAAACCAGCTGCAATCAGTACCTGGCAGAGTGAGCCACCCTGCAGTTACTCCGGTTTCAGGACATTGCTCTTTATCAGTCTGCCTGTGTGAACTAAATCCATGGACAACTTGAGGTCTTTGAGGGAGCACAGGACACCCAAGGAACAACTTCTCCCCTTGACACATCAGGCTGCAAACCGAGCAGCCATTCAGACACACAGGGATGTGTAAAACGGCAGAGCCTGCGTGTGAAGACAGCTCTGCAGAACTCTGCAGGGGACAATTCAAGACACTTCTTAATCTGTTTTATGTTCCCACTGCATTTGCAAATGTTTTGTATATTCCAGGAGTGACATAATGCTAGTGTTTAGGAGAAAATTATGAGAATACTGAATATTTGGGAAACAAAATACTTTTTTAATTTGCAAATGACAGATGTAGCCATGTGCCCATTGTGATAAACTTTTGCTTCAGCTTATTTTGGTGGATTGGGATTTATTAGCAATCAGTGGTATTAGTTTGATATTTTTTAGACACAAAGATCAGCCCTATTTTTTCTATTTAAAGAACATTATAAGGAAATGGAAAAGGATAAAACAAGAAAAAAGAAAAGTCATCAAGAAAGAGCTCAGTATCTGTGTGAGATTTCACTGAAATTGAACATAGCAGTTCAGAAATCCAGTGGACAGGGAAATTTAAAGCTCCAATTCCTAGAAATGTCATCATTGCAGCACAGCCACATAACACAGTGATAAATTTACAGATAAAACTAGAATAAGTTTTCTTTAGATTTGGAGGAAGAATTGTCTCTTCACTTTTACAGTCAGTACCAAAGTAATAATTATAATGTTTTATTTTAGTCCTCCTCACCCTTTAATTTTGGCTGGGAAAATATACGTTATCTGTAAATTGCCAAGTTTGCTCTGGAGGTAAAGGTAAATGTTGCAATGTTCAGCAGTACTTTGTCAAATTAACACTGAGTTAGCACTAAAAGTTCAATGTGAAATGGTAGATAAAATCCAATGAGCTTTACCATTAACCACTAAACATTTGAGCTTTTAAATAAATGTTTATCTGATTTGAAATATGATTGTTACTAGTTACTTAAAACTTTCTATGTAGGCTAAGATTTTTTTTTTTGGAAAATTCATGCACCTGAAGACAATACATTTGATGTTAATTTTATGATTTGTTCCAGGTTAAATTGACTGTGACAGGGAAATTCTTTTTTTATTATTTCTTTTAATTAAGCACACAGGTCAAGTTTTAAAAACTTTTCTATGTCTAAATTTTTTCCATTTTTGCCTTGTTTCACTTAAAGGTAGTATACTGATCATCCGAGGGACCAGAATTCTCAAAATTCTCACATCTCGCTGGACTGAGACCTGTGCTTCTGTGTTAAATTTTAATGTCCACTTAAACTCTTGGGTGTTATTTTTAGAGACATTAACAGCTAATAACTACCTAAAATTGCATATCAGATCACAAACACTTAACACCTTCATGATGCTAATTCATTTGACTCAACACATGAAAATGTATTGGGTTTTTAAATAACAACTTTTTTGATTGGTCTAGAATTCAAAAGAAATTGATTTATTATTCTTCCTTTAGAAAAAATATGAGAGTGATAATATGACATGAAACTCCAAAATGCTCATCTTTTCTGAGTAAATTTTTGAAAATCCTGACCTTACGTGCCCACTTTTGGTGGCTTATGGTTAGGTGAGTGCTCTGAATTAAAAATAAATCCCTGTTTTGACCTTTTTTTCAAAATGTTTTCTTTGCATTTGTCTTATAGGATGACTGTAACACTCATTTGTGGATTGGAAGGTCTTATTGCTACTCTGCTGAAGTATTAGTTTTACAGACACGGCAACAATCATCTCGCCAAGGCCTTGTGATTGTTTTGTTCAAGATGTTCGTATTTAAAAGACAGTGATATGTAATGCCAGACTTTTTCCTATCTCAGAGGAACAAATGTTGGGAATCAGTGCAACATTTTAAGCAATAGTTTGGCATGTTTTTAGACTTTACATCATTGCTGGTGGGAAGCACATTCATACAGAACTATAACAATGTGTGCAAGACAAAACCCGATGTAAGGATCTCATGAGATAAATGTTGGCTGTAGCTGTCTGAATTAAATCATATAACTTCCCATACTGTGTAAAAATGTACCTAATTTTACAATTTTTTAATGCTGTAAGCAGAAAGTGTTGTCATGTGATTAAAAAGACAAAAATTTATTTAAAAGAACTTTTCATCCAGACATTAAATCATTAATGTAAAAAGAAAGGATGATATTTTGGATGATATCTTGGATGTGAACTCAAGAAATTTGGGTGAAATCCCGTCTCTGCTGCAGATATTCTGCATGAACTTTGAGAACTAATTTCATCTGCATTTGCCTTAAATCCCTTTTTATGAATTGGAGGCGATGATACTCAATTTGTCCTCCTTGGGGAACACCCTGGGAAATGTGCAAGAGACTTAAAGCTTACCTCCCAGGCACTTCCCAGAATGCCAAAAGAACAGAAAGGAGTTTTTAAAGGGGATATTTGAATGGTTGAGCACTTAACAAATAGATCGTTTTTACGTTGTTGTACAAAGTTACTATTGTATACTAAGGTCATGCCAGCAAATACAGCATTTTGAGCCACAACTGGTTCTTACTTAAATCTAGTCAATGCATATGACATAGTAGAAAAAGATATTCATTTTTGCTCCTGTTGTCTTAAGAAACCTGTTTATGTCCTTACATCATAAACTTAACAGGGTAAAACCAGTCTTTCTGTATGTTACTTACACAGTAGGATCTTTATCATGACTCAGGTAGAAACGTGGTGCTACTGCATGGCTGTTACTATGAAGAAAAACACATCTAGCATGGTAAGAGTTGTTACACCACAGTCCTCATAGCTTGGATGACTGTTGGATTGAACTGGGGGACATCCACTACCTAATCAGTTTATTCTTTCTTTCTACTTTTCAAATTTATATTTTTGCTTCTAAAAGAATAAAAATAGCCCTTTGAAAGTAGAAACAGAAAATGTTTGAAATTTTTTTAGGACTGGAGATGCAGTCACTGCATCCCTGAATAAAAGAATTAATCTAGGCTTCAAGGCTTTCAAATAAAGTACTGATGTTTTTAGAGATAATCCTAAAGCTTGACACTCAGAACAAGACCATGTCTCACTGCTGTGGCGGCAGGTATCACCGCGCACCAACTTTCATTATTATTCATTTCAGAATGTTTAAAGTAGTTGAATTTGTGGAACAACTTGCACTCTACAAAGAGTTTGAATGGTTTTTAATTAAATGTTGATAAAACAAAAAGGAATCTTGGGATGTGAAAACAAATTAATTCTGGTCATTAGTCACCTGACAAGCATATTACAGTACAGATTTTTTATAGCTCCATGGATGCTTGTGAAATTGGAAAGATGGTATTCTAAATGGATTCCTTGTTAGCTGCTTTGACTCACCATGAATATAATTTTAGTTACCTACAGTCATTACTGGAATAGCTATGTAAAGTAGCTTTCAGGGCAATATATTTCCATGCTCGTGTCCGATTTTGAAAATAGATTTTGAAAGTTGAACTGTAAAAAAAAAAAAAAAAAGTTTAGTAGTTTAGTACAGTGCAGAAACTACTGCATTTCAAGTGTGAAAACTTGAAATGAACCAGGTAAAATGGTGATATTCAGCTACCAGCTGTTCTCAGGGATATTTCAGAAATATGGAAATATGGCACATATTTCCCCTGCCCTTGTTCTTTTCTGTTTGTGATATGTCAGATGAAGTTAACATTTGGCTTCTGCACCTTGCATCTAATATTGTCCTTTTGTCAGCTAAGAAAAAAAATAATTCAGTTAAGCAAAATAAGCTAAAATTCCCTAGCTTACATGAGAAATTAGAAGGATCCAGAGCCCTCTAATTTTAAGTATGATTAAGTCTCATATTTGGAAAGGGAATAATCTGCATAAATGGAAAGCTGTGTGATATATAGGCACAAGATTTTCCTCCTTCCTTTTCCTCCTTCCCAAAACCTCCTAGTTAGATGTGTATTATTAAGATTATGTAGCAGAGATAATACCTTACATCTCTGTGCATCTACATGCTGGGTTAAGGTGGCTTGTCTGCATGCCCCAATATTCCGGCTCAGGGAGCTTTGGGCTTCTCTAAGGGAAGAAGTCTGCACAGCAGACATGTCTTGGTGATGGAGGGAAACCAGACTTCTAATTAAGTTCACTATCTCCATGAAATATTGAAAGCTCCAATGAAGAAAAAAAATGGTGAGAAATTTTCTGGTCAGCTGAACCTTGCAGTGAAATGAAAGCTACTTTTCAGCCAAATAGGAATTTACTATCCTGAAAGTTGCCTTTTAGTTCCTCTACAAAAGGTACATTTGTCTGGTATGTGTCAATGCTAGATGCTCGCCAGCACAGCCACTGCATCTATAACTATTGGCATACCCACCTACATAGAAACAAACAAAAAAAATCCAATTTTTTGACTGTCAAACACAAATATCCATTTGCCAGTGCAACACTGTAGTCGTCAAGTGGATACCAAAGGAGGTTTTCCTGGTAAAATTTTTGAGGAAAGGACAGAAGAGGAACATTATGTCAGCAGTATCAGCAGCTAGCAACAGCAAATCTTTTTGTTTCAAATCCATGTGCCTTTATGGTTAATAGCCACCACCTACAAAACGGCATTATCTCTGGCAGAGGAGTATGCAGAAGTACATTAAGCTGAGCTAAACAAAAGATAGAATTAGGCTCATTATCTTAAATTGGTTTATTTTACAACAATCTTAGAACATAACACCATTTTCCAATAGTGTATTAAGGAATAAAAAAGCAATTCCTTTAATATAATGGACCTAGAAACAAATAGATTGATCCTGTGAGCCTTTACTGCTGAGTGTAATGCTTACATGCATGTAACTCTTATGTATTAAAATCAACTATCAACTATTATATGCAACAACATGCATAACATGCATTTTGATAGAGTTTGGAGAAAGCCAGAGCCCCAGGAAGCAACCAGTGAGAATCTCCTGTCTTTCAATATATTCAAGCTTCTGAAAGCGGGAAAGTGGGTTGCAAGAAAAGCAGGAAAGTTACAGTTGGACCCAATGACCTTAAAGGTCTTTTCCAAACATAATGTTTTTATGATTCTATGATTCTATATATGTTCTGAATTTAAATATTCTGTTTTGCATAAATTAAAATACAAAAATGAGAATGAACGAAAACAAAGTCCGCAGTCTGTGTCTCTTTATTAAAACAAGATAGTTAGTTCTACCTCACAAAATGACAGTCATTTTTACTTGTTGCAGCTTTTAGAGAGGCAAAAGATTGCAATATTGAAACTAGATCCTCACAGTGAAACACATACTGCGCAAGTGTAAACTCCCAGCCCAATGGCAGAATCAGGAAAATAATCACACTGGGAAAGGAGCATCAGCATTTCTAAACAATTGCTATAGAAGACTTTCTTTTTTTTTTTCCCCCAAGAGCAATGCCTATTTCTTTTGTTCCATTTGTAATGCCTCCACTTTCTCCAGGCTCACACTTTCGATTCAGGAACTAGTAACAATTTGTGAAGAGAATAAGAAAAATGCTTCTTTTATGACATGTCATTCCTCTGTTAATTCTTAATGAAGATTCAGTCAGTGAAGAGTGAACTCATATCTGACTCTTTAGAAAGCAAGGAAATATGTTGTAAAGCAGAGTTTCAATTTTCTAAAATCATGGTTAATAAATTCCCCAGCTGCCTCCTTGCACCATAATACAATACCATCCATTTTTCAAAGACCCGAGGTGTTATGATGCGTTGTGTTTTCCTCTACTTCAGAACTGCTGCCAGTGGCAATGAGACCTCTGCCTCCTGGAAGGGCAGCCAGTGCGAATCTCAGCTTGGACTTCTTGCCCCAGTGAGCTGTCCCCCGTGACAACACAGCTCCGAGCAAAGTCTGGTGCGAGCTGCAGCAATGAGACTGAGGGCAAAAAGGTAGCTGTGAGGATGAGGAAATTGCAGATCTTTTCCCCATTACTGAGCTGAAACAGCATGCTAGTCCCATTGCTTTTATGTACATATTTTTGGCAGTAAATGAAATGGAATATGTTGTTTTCTGCTACCGCAGAGAGTCATTCAGTACTTCAGTTAGTGAACACATTATTTCATTCTGAGGTTTTACTGTTGCCACTCCAGATTCTGGTCTGCTTGTACTGTCTATAAGGAGGCATAGTAAACATGGTCGATTTAATCTCACTCCATGTGAAAGAAAACAGGTATTTTTTGATCACACAGAGAAGACTTAAGATTTTAATTGTGAATTCTCAGGAAAACTAACTTTGGCTTGGAGGCTTCCCATGCTCGTTGTCAAAAGATCATAGGGTGGAAATCTCTTTTCCAATTATTCTGCAATATTTTCCTGCATTTAGAGTTGCTCTAAAGCAATTTACAGTTAGGACATTTACCAAGTAGTTTGATTAGGCAGCAGGCACAAAACGCAGTGCCATTTGGACGGTTAATATCTGCACTGGTTGTGGAGCTCTGAGGAATGCAGCCAGAGGCCGAGTGACATTAGCTTCTCAAGAAATGTACTAATCCCCTTAGGTATGCAATCCCTGGAGAGTCTTGTACTGATTATGTAATGGAAATTCAAAGGGAAAGGATAAAAGTCAGACCTTGTGTATTTTCTGAAGGTTACTGACGTAGCTATGACATCACTGACCGGCAGAAACAGGACACCTTTTGTGTATGGAGTTCAAATGCCAGTTGGCAATTAGAGCAGTGCCACCCAGGCAGCTGGAAATTTAGTTCAGAACCTGCGAAGACGACGTGAGTGGCATTTCTCTAATAGATGTCTGCCTTCAGAACTCCATGTGCAAAAGGCACGTTTCAAATCCACTGCAGGAGGATGAAATCTTACAATCATGCCAGTGAGAGTTGACTTTTGCTCACATACCTCTGGGGTTGCTGGGCTTGAAGCACAAGTGTAGACTTGGACCTGTAAATCCTCTGCAATTAGGATCTCTGTGGTGTGAAGGAAAGCTCTGCTGTAACTTCTTTGTTTAACAAAGTTCGGTTCTTGATTTATTAAACAATTCAGTCATCTCACCATCTAGGTAACGGCTAAGCAAGCAAGGGAGAAAGGCTACTCCAGACCAACAGGAACGCCAAAGGTCAGGAGAACACCTCTGAGACACTTCATGTACCTAGGAGGTTCCTGCATGACACAGTTTGGAGGCGTAACACCCTGGCAGATTCACAGATCCACAAGCCTGAGAAAAGCTGCCATAAGCCCCAAGCTGCAAGCAGAGCAGCCTGGATCCCTAAACACATGTATCTTCCTCCCTGATATTTGTGTAGCTCACCGGAGATCAGTCAGATTTTATGGACTGAATTTTCTTAGATAGCTGCTCTAAGGTCAAGTAAACTGCTCTGTAGGGGGACCTTTTAACATTCCCATGAAAAAAATTAACACAGGAGCTGGTCGGGAGGAATGTACCCCCTGGATTTTAAAGTAATTGTTCTTACATGCTTATATTAAGAACTGAAAAAAAGGTAAGGAATTAAAAGAGAAATGCATTTTTTTTTTTTTTTTTGACTAGCTAAGAGTTCAGGTCAGGTATTAGAGCTCTGTGCAAATCTGTTAATTTAATTGAAAATCTACAGCTGCCTCTTTGCCAGAATTCACAAGTCTGGTAAACAAGTCCCACAAAGCTTGTAGGCTTTTGCTAGCAAGTTCACTGCTGTTCAGCTGATGGCCTCATTCTGTTATATCTGTAAAAGCTATTGAATCCAAATAAAAAGCAAGAAAACAGTAAGAAATGATGCAAAAAAACCCCTCCATCTAGGCATAAAGATACCGTCAGAGAGTCCTAAATGCTGCTGCAGAGTTTTGTATTTTCATCATGAAATAAAATGATAATGTGATGGTAAAAGGCAAGAATATAATCATCTTTAAATAGATAACTAGATGGACTACAAATTTAGGAAATGCAGAAGTGGATCATACCAGTGGACTGTGCGCAGTAATATCTTGTTCTCTGTCTTCCACAAGCTCTATAGAAGGAGTAAGGAATGGAGCAGTGAACATCCCTGGAGCAGTCTGTCCTGTAGGAACATCTCCAGCAGGATTCCAGGCCTCTCTTTGCAACTCCACTGAGGTTACTCTGCAGGGCAATCCTGGAAAGAAGCAATCTTGCTTTAGAAGATGTCCTTATGTCTTCTTTTGTCAACAGTCCCTGCGTTTCATGCCACTGACATGTAGACTGAAATTAATTCAGAAAACATTTTTATAGCAATAGGAAGGCAGAATCATCCCAAATTTAATCATTTCTGCATTTTTTTCCATCTCCCACTTTGTTCATGTATTTTATTTTCTGAAGCCAAGGCTGAGATCACCTTGAAACACAAGACTGTAAACAAAGGACACTGTTCACTTCTAGTCCCTTCAGAGACCATTGTCACAAAGTTTGGCTAGCACAAGCATTAGTTCTGACTGGAGGCAGGGAAGGAGAAGATATTCACAGACTTTTTCTATTCCAAAGAATGAGGAAATTTTGGTCCTCTGAGTACCAAAAACCTCAGGTTTCAATTTAGACTTTGCATTTTCATCTGTGGAGACAAGGATTGGGAAGGAATGATAAGATCCATTCATAGCAGCTAACTTCATACCTCTGTACCACCATCAAGGTGGTGGCAATAGTATTCACATGATTTTAAAGACCTTTGATTCTGTAAGCATTATCAAACATCTCTAAAGAAACTATTCAGTTGAATTAGGACTTTATTCTCCCAAAGTGGAAAACTTGGAAGAAAATAACACACTGGCTTCAATGTATTTTCTCAAAGTTCATAGGAGCATTATTAAATTCAAGTTCAGAAAAGTTTACACAGTAATGATTCAAATGTCCTCTGAACTTCAACCTCATAAAGAGCTTTGAGAGAGCACGCCTCTAAATGTCCCTCTAAACAGCAGCATATCCAACTGTCAGAGTTTTTCGCTGCAGATCCACAGAGGGTTGTTGACAAGAGCAGCGTGCCATGCTGCTTGCTTCAGCTCAGCAAACGATTCTGGCCGTGAAACCTTGTTTAGACAGTCTGAAATGGAAATGGAAAAAGGGGAAGGGAGTCAGTGTTTGGCAACGCTCACCTTGCAGTGGGAGCTGACCTATCATCATACTGCTTTGTAGCAAGGATGACAAACAAACATGATTTTAGAGGGAGAGTCACCGTGTGTGACTTAGCACAACACGGACCCTCCACAGCTCCTCTGCTGCCAGGTCTCAATATGCAGGATTACGAGTGTGGTGGGAAAAGAAGGGCTTATAGAAGTCACTCACTAGTTGAACTGCCTGTTTGATGGGGTTGGATGAGACAAATGCAGCCTAATACTTGTAGCCTGCTGAATATTTCCAGTGACTGAGGTAGCAGCAGTCAATTTTTGCCAGACTGTTCAATTAGAAGTGTATATTCACAAGAGGGAGAAAGCTGCACTCGGAGGGCAGAGCAGGGGTCTTGGGCACAGCCTTCCATGCCTCCGTGCAGGATGCTTTTCTACAGGGGCTGCAGCATTTCTGCCATACGATCATGAGAACGTTTGCCCAGGGAGGAGCAGCACCAGGGCTCTGCCACTTACAGCACCTCCAGGGCAGACAAGCACACAGGTGTGTGCGTGGGTGGGGAGTTTATAGCTAAGGAAGAAGAATACCGAATGAAGAGATAAACCACACAAAGGCACCACATTTGATCTTTGTTCTAAAAATGCAAAGGCAGCAAGAGCTGAAAAAATCACTTGCTGCGCCATGTAATGAGCAAATTGGTACAACACTCTGCAAAGGCCCAGGACTCCTCCATCTTTCGTAAGGACAACTCAGTGCATTTCATCTTACTAGCTAAAAGTGAGAGGTCTTGTCTGCATAGAAATTAGCCACTTCATTTTCCTGACACTCCTGCCATGAAATTCTGTACTGTGTAAAAATCTTCGATGCACGAATTTCAGTCACAGGTCATTCTGCGTGTAAGTTTATGTTCCCTTGGTTATTTAGATCTGTATATTAGACATTCTCAAGCTTTTTACAGGCTCATTTGTGTGTCTCATGATTAAAAATTCTGTTTATGTTTTTTCGCTTGTCAGGACATAATCAGCTTTCATGCTGTGTGTATGTGATATCTTCAATAATCAGTCAGGTTTATGGGGAACACCAGAGTAGCAATGCCATGCAAAGCACTTCTCAGGGATGAGTCTGTAGCTGTGAACTTCGTTTTCATTCTGCTTCACCTACTATCTTAAAGCTATGGGCTTCTGTCAAGGAAGCTTTTGTAACAACCTATAGTTGACTAGCTAACTAGCTCCCCCTCTTGAAACTTCGCAAATACTGTCTGAAAGCTACTCGGGGTTGTAAAGAGAGTAATCTGAAATCCAACTATACTGCAGTACTTCACTCAGTTTTTTTAAAACCATATATATATTATTTTTAATCTGCAACCCTGACAGCTGGTTAGTGGTCATTTTGTTGCTGGCACAGCTGGTTTCTGAACTGACCTTTTAGGAACAAAGAAGGGTTTTAGCATTAGGTGCGCAAAGGCTTTAGGTGGCAGAGGCCTCTCTAGTGCCTCCCTCCAGGGAGGATGTTGCGCCAGCATGGCCAAGGAAGATGAAGGGCACGGGAGAGGGACAGGGCTGGCCAGGGGACACTGCGGTTCAGTTCCACCCTCGAGCAGCCTCTACGTGTGGACTCCAGTGAACGCCAGGGCAGAAATGAGCACAGCCCATCTGTGCAGGAGCACGAACACCATCTGCACCTCCCGGGGGTGATCTCGGCTGACAAAGAGCCCAGCTGACGTGGGAAGGCGGCAGCTGTGCCCCCTCACTGCTCTGCTTCGTGCGGGAGCGCACTTGGAAACATGGTAGGTAGCTGCAGTCAGGAGTTTCTGGATCCTTCCAGAAAAAAAAGCAAAAACAAACAAACAAAATAAAGACAGAGCTGAGCTGTATTTAATAAAGAGGTACTTGTGTCTGTAGCTAAGGGCAAGGTGTATTCAGCACACAGCAGGTCTCATCAGGCTGGGCACCATCCATGGAGGTTTTACCAAGAGGTGTCCCTGTCCTGAAAATTTCCATTCTGACTATGTCTCTCTGATGCCAACATGGACAAAGGGCAGAGAAGGGAAGATTTCTTTTATTTACAGATTGAGTAACTGCAGTAAGGGGCCATACTCAGTATTCCTACCATATTGTTTGAGCATTTTATCTTCACTGGAAGAATATTCAACATCCTTGAAGCAACAGACAGGACTCAGGACTCCTCATTTCCATGGTTTTCCAGACAGTAGGCTGTAAAACCAGGCTCTTTCTGTTTATTCTTATTAATTTGCTTGTTCTCAGCTAGGTGTGTTTTCTTCCAGGGAAGTTCAGAAGTGGTTTGGAAAGACTCTAGGCTGAAAAGAGTCTGGAATCTTATTTCTTGATAAAAAGGATTGTTTAAAATATTGTTTAAAATGTTGAAAATTACCACTAGCTTGATTTTAAACTGATTTCGGTCCTTTATGTTACGTTCAAACCAAGTACATGTCAGCTAAAAGAGCTGTTCCAACAAGTATCTCTTACCTTTGAACCCCAGTGGAGCTTATGTCACAGCTAGTAATGCCACTGAGAGCTTCTGCACCTCTTGTGTGAACAAACTGGCATTTACTCATCTAATCCAAATGATTGAGGTTTCACTCTCAAATCTTGATGATCAGCCTAAATATGTCCTTGGGGACAAGGCTTAGTTGTTTATGTTGCTTGAATCGTACAGAAATCCATAGGAAATTTTAGGCTACAAATATTTTTCAAAATCTTACCCTATGATGTCACCTGTCTCAAATCAATCAGGAAAATCAATCTTTGAGAATCAGGAGCAAATTACTCATGTTCTTCCTACGAGTCTTAAACATAAAACTGTATTTCACTTAAATTCAATTAGTAGATTTTTAAAACTAATTGTTAAAAATAGGAAACACGATTTTTATATATTTACGGCAGGACGCTCTCTGTGACACCTAATTGTAAGGTGGGTAATTAGCATCTTCTGGACATCACCACATTCCTGACATCTGACCAAGTGGCAATTATTAGTATTTTTTTAAGTATTATCTCCCATCTCAAGGATAAAGAAAGGCATGCACAAATTCTTTCAGAAATAAATAAATAATTTATAAAATATGCTCTCAAATCTGCTGGAATACCTGAAGTGTTTAGAAGAAACATGAAGTCAGAGAGGACCGAATGAAAGTATTATAGATTTTTAGACTTGAAAATTTATTTCCATTTAGAAACATTAACTACATTTCCATTTAGTAACATTAAATACAAATAAACAAAACTGTATGGTGAACAAATTTGAATAACTTTTGTGTTAATCCCTGCCCAAATCTTGAAACAATGTGCTATTTGCTCAAATGTATTTATTTGAATCTGAAACAGTAGTCATCCGAAAAACAAAAAAAGATCTGAGATCTGTTTTGCACCCTTTGCAGTCTTCTTGTATCTGTTCTCTGACAGCTTTCTCTCTGCATGCTTTTAGAGCTTTAAGATTCAGATCTTCAACTGATAACCTTAGAGGAGCCCTGCCCCCTAATTTCACTTGAAAAGCTGAACCTGACATGTTTTCACCAAAAAAATAATAGCTTGCTATACCTGAATTATGCACATTGGAAACTCGTCATAGAGTGCTGTGGTCTGCCTTAAAATACATTGTATTAATCCTAATATACTTAAAAAAAAACAACAAAAAAAGCAAAAATTCCAGGCATAAATTGAATGCCTGGGTCTGCATGCAGTAGCTTTCTTTAATGCTCATCGTGCTTAAAGCTGGGGTCCTCCAGGCAAGAAGCAACTGTCTGGTTTGGAGGTGATGCAAAGAAGGTCATCTACATTAAATGAACTAGGCTGGGCTCAGTAATAGCGAGCCATCCTGAAACTACTAATGACCATCTGGATTGCAGATGCAGTAGCCAGATTGTCTGTTGTGTCCACCAAGTGAGTTGTCTTACCCTGGGAAAAAACTGTCATCTGTCTGTCTTGCCCTGTAGACATGAGCTTTCTTCCAACCTGTCCACATGGATTTACTGGTGGCAAGGTCATCCAGTTCTCTGGAACGTCAGTCACTTGCATTTGCTGGCTGCTTAGCAGCTGCCAAAATGTTTGGAGCTGAACAGAATGGCAAGGGGCTGGGAATAAGACTGTAAAACTGAAATATTTTCAATTTCTTTCTGGTGCACATGTACCATTAGTTAAAGAAAACAATACCTATTTATTAGCTGAATAACAATTCTTTTCCCAGCTCTGTTTGTTAAATAGATGATGTCGGTTTCAGGGTGTTTCTCTTTTCTGCTCCCACGCTGTGAAACTCCTTCCCTTTTGTTTAGGAGAATAAGCAAATCATTGCAAGACCTAAAAAATGCACTAGTTTGATTTGACATTTAATTAACACATTTTTGTTTTGTTTTACTGCGCGAGTCCTGATTTTAGTTTCACGTTTCCTTTTCATTTTTTATTAACGTAAATTACATGTTGTTTTCTAAGGGTGGCCAGAGAATCTGTATATTTTTGCTGTCTTTTTAGCATCATGCTCTCATTTATACTATTATATCATTTGTAGTAGAGGGTTATAAAAAGAATTTAGCACTTCTGAAAATTTTCTACTGCTGAATTTTAAGCTTATGTTTGAAATACAAAGGTCTTAAGAACATTTGCAAAGTATTGCAGGCAATGCGTATATCAGACTTCTAATTATTTTCAGAACTTACTTATTTCCTTGAGTGCACATAGAAAATGAAGACCTGAAAAGGGCTAGTGCTTGAATTATCTTCATATTCCTGAAAAAAAGGTTTTATCCTGAAATCTACAGATAGATATCCTGGGGATTCATTTGTGATTGTCATAGGTGAAGTGTTTTTGCTAATTAATTTTGCTAATGAGGTGATAAACAAACTAAAAGAGTCCTCTACTCTTTGACACTAGTTCAGATTTCATTAGTGGAAATTTGTCCATGATGGTTGCAGGTAAATCCCAGACTAGTATTCATTACAAATTCTAAATGTAAGGCTCTCAGACTCCAGCTTCAGACTGAAGACTGGGAGGATTCTTTTAACTGTCCGGCTGCCTTTCCAGTACACTGCAGCATGCGCAGGGAAAGGCATTTTTTTGTGCTGTGGTAACCACAGCACATGGTTGTAAGGGAACATGCTGTGAAAGACCATGTAAATGATGGGGAAGGAAGGGGGAGGGTTACTCTTCCTTACCCTGCCCTGGAAAATGGGCACCTTTGCGTGTGTTTGGATAAGTGCATTCATATATAAGTATATCCTTCGAATGACTAAATAAATAGGTTTACAGTGTTAAGTGTGTGCTTAGGTACCCTATTAAGCTATGGTTGTAGGAAACATGAAAAAGAAAACAGAAAAGAAAGAGATAGTGAAAAGAAAATAGAAAGGGAAAGTAAATGAAAAAGAAAGGTCATTTTTTCACCTTTTTCATGGACTGCTTATATGGACTCTGTATATGTCTCTGTATATAGATGCAGACAAGTGCATATGGTTAGATATCCAGAAATACTGTGCACAGACAGATGAGTTTTTATCTTCATTACATGTGAAAGAGGACGAAGTAAATGTGCTTGAAATAAAAATCTTCTGTAAGGTATTTCATCTGTCATCATCAGAAAAGGTGTTTTCCAAGCAGATCAGAAACAGTCTGTTGCTCACTGTGGCAATTCTGTTTGGAGTAATGAGCTCTTAATTAGGTGAGGGCTGATTTCTTGGCGTTTGAAACTCTGAACCTCTCAGACTACTCTTCACAATAAATAAATAAATCAAGACTGAACTTTTTAAAACTTCCTAGCAAGTGAGAACATAGGAAAACAGGACGGAGAGAGGTCCACTTTGCCATAAAGGGCATGATGCAAAGGTGAAAATCAGGCTATGTTTTGCACTTGAGTATTTTCTTTGAGATGGCTGTTTGGCATACCTTAAAAAGTAAGATAAAAGTGGTATCTCTTGCAAGCATAGGTGATTCCTAGACAAGTACAGGAGTTCAGATGTAGTCTGAGAGTGGTGCCCTTCTGTGGCACACATCACATATTTATTTTCTTCGAGATGATTTGTTTCTTGTCTACATAGCAGCAATGGGAGAGCTGTTTCATACCTTAATTCCCGTGATGTTTAGGAACTATTTAATTTCCAGCCCAAACCTTTTCATGACCACCTCATAGCCATTCATTTTCAACACTGTGACAGTCACATTGCCAAACACAGAATGAACTTTGTGCCCCTGACATGATAGCCCAGCAGGGCTCAACTTTGCACTTTTCAAGGCTAACCCTCTGTAGAGTAGAACCCCATTCATACCATATTGCCCATATGGTGCTCATATACAACTAGAACATGATTTTTGTTTGTTTGCTTTGGGTGGTTGGTTCGTTGATTTGTTTACTTTTTCCTTTGGGGGTGGTTCAGTTCATCATGTTAGAAAAAGTGGCATCAATTGTTGCTGTATCATAAAACAGGAAGTAAATGTTGTATTCCCTGGGCTGTGGCACAGGGGTGTGGGAACACTTGAAGATTCCTAGGGTTTTGTTTTGGTGAGAACTGGTTGATTTTTTGTCATAGAGAGCCTGGAAGGAAAGTAGCATTTAGGAACTGCAGATGAGCAGAGAGTGAGCACAGATGAAAGAAGGAGAAGATGGAGCTATGTGTGTTTGTACCTCTAGTTCTTATCTTGGGCAGTTTATTTCTGCTGGTTTTTTACAATACAAACCTTGTAGAAAGCAATCTTAGCCTATGTTTTACTATCCAAATGAGACAAGTTATCATAGTCTCCTTTCATATAATAATCCCTCTTTTCCCCAGATCATTGTATTATTCCTTCTTTATAAACAGTTTTCATGATTCTACCAGGAATGTGACTTGCTAGGCTTTTATACTTCTGATGAAGTTTTAAATGGTGCTTAGTAAAACAACATTCACAATTGCTTTGCTTTACCAGAAAAAAATATTGAATCTTAAAAAATATTGATCTTAACAAAAATATCAGAATATTCCATTTATCTTTTTCATATTTGCATTACCTACCTTTGTCATTGCAAGGTTTTTTGCAGTGTAGATATCCCAAACTGATGATCTTGCCTAGACTTTTATAATCAATAGAAAGAAATAAGTGATTCATCAAATTCTGAGGTTAAAGGTTTGAAAAAAATCAGATCAATAATGTCTGGAGTGCCTGTTTGTCTCCTTTGGCTGTAAAGGCAGGCTGGGCGGGCCAGATTGGCAGAATGTGTCTGCATTGTAGACATCTGAGGTTAGGTCAAATGAATCTCTCATTGATCAGTACTGGAATTACTCTTGCCTTTTCCTTTCCCTATCAGTAGCTCCAGAGAGTTCCTATTATACAAGAATTATCCTTGTTATGGTCCTGTTATTACAGGAACTTCCATATGTAGTAATTCATAGCTTGCTAATAGCCCAGTGCAGTAGGGCCATAAGGCCAATATGCAACTCCTCCCGTGTGTTATCTCTGTTCTCCATTATGATGATGCCTCTGAGATTTATGTCAACTCCCAATTTAATTTTTAGCCCCTACTTTTGAGCTGTTTTTCATGAAAGCTTTTAATCAGACTTGCTCTCTCATTGAGTTTTAAAGATCTTTATGAACATTGTTCCCCAAATACAAGTTTCACTTTCAGTACAAACTGCTTCCACATCACAGTTGACTCCATTCTGTGCCATACAATTCTTAACTACTGCTCAACTTCTCCATTGATTGTCAGGGTAAGAGTAGTTTAAATGATCTGGTAAAGTTCAGATAGATGAGCAACATCTTAGGTTAAATTTTCATTTTCTTTTTGTATAAAACTTGTTTACCTAAAAATATACCTCCTGGTAATCTTTTATGGCCTTTATAACACTGGCAATATAACTCCTTGGAAAATTATTTCTATTAGATGATGTTTCAAATAATGCATATTATTGAGACCTCACTGATGGAGTCCCATCTTTTCCCTTCTTAAGTATAAGCAGTTTATATGCTGTTGTCTCCTTATATGCTACCTGCTTTGATTGACTCAGTAAAAATCCTTGCTATGGGATTTGCAGTTTCTTGTGTTAAGTTCTGTATTGCTTCCCCTTCCTCCCATTCCTCCGCCCTCAGGTTGGTCTCTGAGATCTGCATCCGCCTTAGATGATATTTTCATTTCAATATTTTGATTTCTCTTCAACTTCCTGCCTTTACCCCTCACCACTGAATGTCATTGACAGCTGGATTATATTTAGGTTGTTTAATTTTACTCTTTTATCTCATCTCAGTGAATAAAAATGCCATTTCTTCTTTCCTTTTTTTTTTTTTTTTTTTTTTTGACACAGTTGAGGGTATTTGTCTTAACTTTTGATGTGAGGGATAACTATCTGAGCTGTACTGTGGCAGTTCCATCCAGTTTCTCAATTTCAGGATATGTCTTTGCTCTTCAGTGTTTTTTTTTTTTTTTTTTTTTTTTCTTTTAATTATTTAAACTACTTGCCTCAAATATCCCATCTGAGGTAATCATTCATCCAGTTATATTGAACATGTTTTTCTGCTTGCCTGGAAAACAAATGACATACAAATTTAGAGCTCTGACAAAGCAATTCCAAGCCTGACATATATTTAAGTTTTAGAGTGCTTCAGCCCAATTGGCATCTCTCACTAGTTTCCTTAATTGCCTACAGAGCGTGTCTTGAATTAAAAAATCTTAACTATAGATTTGTTTCATTTAAACTGAATCAGTTTATCATTACTCAGTGCAAGGTTTCTTGTGTGACTAGGCCTAGCTGTATAACAAACATGAGTCCAACATAATCTGTTAGGTGGTAGGCTCCCTCTACAGTCAATGCGGAGAGAATGAAAACTTCAGAAGCTGAATCAGCCCATGCGAGCTCTGACTCTTAGAAGTCAGAAGTTAAAAGAGCTTGGGTTCCTTCCATGGATGCCCAGCCTTTGGAGAACACAATCTGCTTGCTGTCACTTCCAGAAATATGAGTTTTTGTGTTATTAGTGATACTTGCTTTCCATTCTGCGTGTGGGCAGTTGGTCCCGCATGATCATAGTTCCTGCAGTGTGTTATGTGTGTGCACATGTGAGTATCTTTCTAGGGTGTTCAAAAGATATTGAGTCGTACTCATATTTAACTCACAGGCCTCTCTACTGGTGTTTCAGAATGCATTTCTTTTTAATGCTTTCCTAAAACATTTGTGACCCAGGGTGATCTTGTTTCATCTGTCCCATCAGTTCTTATTTCTTTGCAATGTTTCTAATAACTGGGGTATTGATATGATCTTATGTAATTATGTTCTTTATGGTTCTTTAATTATGCAATACTAGTTCTCTGTCTTTACCCATTTCTACCAAGTTTGAATTCAGCAAGGAGTCACAACAGACTGCAGCTTTTCCATAGCTGCATTTGAAGTGCATCTTCCCCTACAGATGTTAGAGTCCCCTATTGCCCTTTCCATGCTTTATACATATGCTGTAGTATACTGACCTCTTATTGTTTTCTCTGCATTTTTTTTCCCAAGCCACTTGTATCGCTCATTCATTTCATCCCCTTATGCAATTAACATACTTAAGCCCAATCATATTTTCTAAAACTAAGGTAGAGCCTGTAGGAATAGATGTAAGATGAACCTGTCAATTTGGGTGGCACAGGTAGCTGATTTACCTTATAATAATGCCATATTTATTGCTTCACTGAGATCCATTTTCTCTTCCTCTTACTTTATTCACTTCTTCAGTTGCCTTTTGACTTCAGCTTGCTTGCTTTTTTAAAAATTTCCCTCATCCCCCTATTTTATAATGTCTTTCTACATATTCAGAATGAAGCATATTCATACTCTTAGCATATTCAAAATGCAGGTTATTTCTTCTGTTAAGCCTTGTTAACAGCCATGACAGTTAAAATAGCCAAAGATATCATATCCAGGCTGATGGATCAGATCTCCAAGCCTGTCACTATATGTGAATTGTTGCTTGGCCTCGAAAAGAAGTAAATGTGTAAAAGTAGTCCAGGTTGCTGCTGGTCTTAATAATCACTGCCTTAAAAGTGGTAATTTGAAGTCTAAGAGAGTTTATTCCTTTATATCACTCTTGTTGTTTTTTTATAGGAAATGCTTTAACTTATAATTTAACTTACAGTGTGGCTTTACTGGTAGTGCCCTGAGCTATATAATCTAGCAAACTTTGTGTGAAGAGATGGTCTCCGGTGGGCTTCAGCAAGAAGCAGTTTCAGTTTAAGCCCTGCCAGTCAGAGAACATTGCTTTTCCTGGTCTAAAAGTAAAGCTCATGCAAACACAGATTTTTCATGTCTGAAGCTGGAGCAAAGACTCTCCAATCCTATTTAATTTCTGAATAAAATGTAGACTTTCACAAGTTTCCCACAGACAGAAATTTCAAACTTCAAAATTTAGCATGAGCTTGTTCTACTAGTCTTCCAGGTGCCTTGGTGCCAAATTCTAAGATAATCTTCAGGCAAAAAAGAGGACTTATGGGGCTTCTAGGATCTAGTTTCTTAGTTCTGCATGAAAGTTCCATGAATGCCTCGATGTGCCTGAACTTAAAGTAATGCACATAACTGAAACTTCAACTGCCTTGAAATCTTCAGTGTCTGAATCTCTAGGCCAAATTCCCTTGTGCTTCAGTGGAAATTCTTTGGAAGCAATATATATCTCTGATCAAATGCCTTGCAGAGTCTAAACACTCTTTCTGGTGAAAACCTATTATACGAGGATATTCTGTAGTGGTGATACTAGTAAAATAGTAGAAATAATGACTATCCCACTGAGGGAATATTTGGTAAGTATGCAAATCTGAAAGTGAACTGAATAATAAGGTGCAGCTGGTTCTTAGTCTTATATTTGACTGTTGCTGTTCACATACAGTGTAACAGCCGTGCATGGGGGAGGAGTGTTAACACGATATTCAGTGCAGGCTGCATGGCGTGGGTGTATCACAGTTCCAGGAAGCGCCTGAGGTTATAGTTAACAGAGTTCACGCCAACTCTTCATTTTAAAATTTAGTGGCACACTGTAAGTCTGTTGCTGACAAAATGAAGTTTTACTGATGCTTGACATGGTGACTAAGCTATTAGGCCCATCCAAGCTCAAAATATAAAGCTGTTTTCTGACAGTTTATCGGAAAACAAGACTAACTGTTCTTCAGTTGATTTGCTAAACCTTTACCATTCCTCAACTGATACATATTCTTGTGACACACATTTTGAAAATCCCCTTATGTATTTTACTTTACTTGGGAATTCAGTTTTCCATACAGAGAAGCCTGAGCTGTCTTATTATTTTATCAGATATCCCCCCAAAATTGATATTAGCTCTGTTTCTTCTAAGCTTACAAGTTTCAGGTAATCTCTAGAAACCACTTCTTGTAAAATGTAAAACAGACTGACTTATTTATGAAAAATATACTTTCAGCAAAGAAACTACATTGTCAAGGGATAGGTTTTATTATATCATGCATCTTTCATTTCAAAATTTGATGATTCTTTTCTGTGAAACGTATTTAATTGTTCCCGAAGCTCTTATGCAAAACAATCAGAAAATACTCCTTCTTGTTACAGTAAATACACTGAGAAAATGGCATTACCTGTAAAGCTTCAGTTTATCTGCAGCTGATATAGAATATGTTCCTGATTCAATCTCTAAACAAGATTTGGTTTTGTGTTATCTTTTAGCACCTTTAAATATGGATGTTTCCCATTCTTTATTTGGATTGGTCACTGTCCTAAAACAAGCAATATGAGAAGTGAAAAAAATAAACATGAATGAAATTCCTCATTTCTCCAGCTACTGTTTTGTATAATTACTTTTAGATCTTTTAGTGTCACCATGTGTTTTGTTGGAAAATATAGTATTTAAAAAACGTTGATGAGGAGGCACTGTGACCTCTAAATGTTGCAATTTAAATTCTTTATTTTTATGCAAATCATAAAAAAAAAATTCCATAGGTGCCTTTATCAGAAAAAAAAAAAAAATCAGCTAATCTTACCACATACATTTGAACAAAAATTAACTTTTAACACATGACCTGGATACTTACACTAAGGAAAATGAAAAATGAAATACACTACTGTTCAGCCAAAACTATAATTGACATCTGGAGGACTGGCTATTCCTTTGTTGAGTCAGCATATTTCCTTCCATGACCTTAATTTTAGTCAAAACTCCTGACAGTGCAGAGTGTTCCTTACTTGATCATTGGTCTTCTAACTTATTTCACCAGGCAAAAAAAACAGTTCTTAAATATTTCCAATTTGTTATCATGGAAAATGGAAACAGGCAAGAGCAGTAAAATGTTTTAAAATCCCCAAGAAACAGGCAACATTACTGTTTTATTCTTTCTTTTTTTTCCCCTTCCATAGCACTGTAGTTTGTTGACTTTTACTTTGCCATTTTTGTGAGCTGTACGGCTTTGTGAGGAACATTATTCCTTCATCATCCTACCTTGGAGAGAGCTGTTTTATCTCAAATCATACATTTTTAATTAAAAATTTCACTTAGGCTCAGTAGGCTTAAGTACATGTCATCATGTACAAGCCTATTTTTTAAATCATAGGAGTCATATTGAAAAACAGGTGTGGTATAGCATATATTTAATCAGTTAATTGTGTAACTATAGTGTTCATAATCGCTTTATTTGATTTTTATGGCAATGAGCGTAATATTTCAGAAAGAATCACATTCTCCTGTTGATATATAACTAATTGTTTTATTATTAAAAGCTTAAGTACTTGAGATGCCCTGTAAATGCACTCTGCATATGAAACTGAACATACAAGGTGCTTGAGACTTTCCATTTTATTTCATAGAAATGCTTAATTACATCCGAATAGTTCATTGATTCACCTTGGATAATTCTCAAGCCATTCCCTATTTATTTATTTATTGTGTGGGTCACTGTCACTATTGCAGTGTTCACTGATGATTTTAATTGAACTACATATCTTTCCAGTGGAGAAAAAGGGAGGAAGCCAGCCCAGCAGCCATTCATGCAGCGAGGCAGTTGTCACAGCTCAGAAGACACCAATACGGGATTTGAGAGGTGTGTTTATGCTGCTACTTGTTGCCTCTCAACTGAGACCAGCAGAAAGTAAGATGAAGGGACTCCCTTCATCTGTATCAGACAGAAGAGACCAATGCAAGTATCACCCAGAATGATACCGCTTTGAGGATAATTGGCTCTTTCTCCCATTGCTGTTTGTATAGTGTTTCCTCAGGGTCCAACTATCCCCTCCTTCCCAGCAAAGCCTATGCCCGAGAGCTATTGTTTTATTCGGTTTCATCCAGATTGCAGGGCTTTCCCTGTCACTCATACTAAAAGAAAAATCAAACTGGAGATGACAGAAGGTAGACTGGAAAGCAGCTAATCCTAGGTGACTGTACTGTGAACATATAAATCTGGTGGAGTGACATCATGGTCCCTTATTAGTCAATGAGGAGAAATATACATTTTATAGGCATGATTCATCTGACCTATATTCAGCATCTACTGTAGGTTAAGATGAATCATACCCAAAAGTGCCTATTTCTTTCTGTTGACTATAAGGAGTCTAGACAATGGCTCAGTTGTTGACAGCTATGCTCACTTTTGTTCCTGGTTGGTGCTGGGTAGTTACAAATGGCTTGAATTACTAAAATGGAAAGATTTTGTGTGGGAATAATATAAGATCTATTACAGGAAAAGAAATGTCAGGGGAAGTGGACACTCATGTGAATCAATGAAATAAAATAAGTAGAAATAGCGAAACAGTGGAGGGGAGTAGGAAAGTCTGAGTCTGGGTTTGGTCTCCATAAAGGTATGACTATATATGCAATTAAATTGACTAAATAGAACCTATAAATTGAGGGACTATGAGATCTTTATATATCTACTGTATGCAGTTTGGGGATTTTATTTTAGTCTCGATTTATCATGGTCCTTAGACATCTCTGACATTTCTATGACACATGTGCTTTGAAACTAACTGCAGGACCAAACACTGGTTCAGATTCTTGTATTACCATGAAGGGCTGAATCATGTTTGCTATGTTACCTACAACAGAAGTTCCAGCTATGTTTCTCCCAGAAGGAGTCTTGTTGGTCTACCCTAAAAACTGTCTGTGAACTGAGCCAACATGCAGGAAGTGGGATGACTGAGTGATTTATTTCTGCACAACTGCTCTGAACTGATATGCTAGTAAAAATGCAGCCTAAGACAGGTATTTTGCATATAAAATCTACAATTGTAATGGAACAGTTCTCGACACAGCTGCCTGAAATCCCAACGGAAAACTGTGAGAAGTAGTTGCCTCAGAGCCACCAGATTGTTAAGCGAGCAGATGAACTGAGGTGGATGAGATTGGCCACTGGAAACCTTTCTGTTGCTCTCTGTTCGTTGTATGGGGCTCACTGGGATGATCTAGCAGACTGATGACTACTCTGGCAGTGCAGAATACACAGAATGAGGCAGGTCTGGTGGGAGAAAAATCAGAGGTAGGATTTTTTTTTTTTGTGAGAATAGCATGGCAGTGAAACAGAGGCATAGAGTTTTAGCTCAGATCATGGGAGGAGACTTAATATCGTATATTAATCAAAAGTTGACCAAAATCGAAAGATGAGAACGAAACAGGTGCAAAGAATGAAGAGATGATGTGGCAAGTACTAAAGAGTGAATTTCGATTTGAAATACTCTGGAGCTAAACTACAGTTTTACATTAGGCAGTGGACGAAACAGTACATATGGATGGTTTTGTTTTCATTTGTGCCACATTGTCCAGACCTTCTGTTGCTATGGTTTTGTACCACCTGTCTACTCTCAAGAATTGTTTACCTCTCTGTACTGTGCTGTATTATTTAGATGGTTTTCTCAGTGTGATAGATTGAGTTACCTCCCTGGCTTGATACTATAAGACCCTGAATCCTGTAAAAAGTATCTGTTGATCCATTGTGTTACCCACTTATCTCTATTTTTTTCTTTTTTTCTTTTCTTCTTTTTAAAGAACTGTGTATGTTGAACAACAAGCCTTAATCACAATAACTGCTTATTTTATAAGAAGCCAGATGTGTTTTTCAGAAATTTGGAAGAATGGTGAACATAAGGAAAACAATTACCATGTAAAAAGTCCACAACAGAATAATGAAGACAGTTTTCATTTATCCTTTGTGAGTTTTTTTTCCTGTGATATATGGTTATCTTCTGTGCACAGTCACAATGAACAGGATTTGCTTTCTGCAGTTGATCACCCTCTCTAGAATGGTGGCTTATGATATATAGAATATGTTTCTTAAAACAGCAGCTTTGCCTCAGATTTAATTTTACCAGTTTAACTTCACATAATAAATATTTGTGTTAGTTATAAAACTCAAGTAATTTTGTTCACTTGTGGTTTGGAGTTAGTGAAAAGTGTGAGCCAACTCTTCAGGTCATGTGAAGCAATACACTCCTATCAACACTCCTATTAAATGTTTTCATTTACATCTTCTAAAAATATCAAATGTAAGGTGACATGCACATTTCAAACAGGGAATAGTTCTCTGAGCCTTGTAAAGATGTGTGCCTAAGAAAGACTGAGATGAATTCTCATGCAATAACACCAGCCAAATTGTTTGCTAAGTTCCATTCAATTTTATCTGCAGAAATCTGTGGAAAGCAATGGAATATCTCATAGCTTAATCAAAAGCAACTTGATTGTATCCAAGAGACTCATTGGGGCTCTAAAGCCCTCATTAATGCTGATAGCCTACAAATGGCAATGATCTTCCAAGTCCAGCTGGACTTTGTAGACATAATAGTTGGACGTAATGTTTCTTTACTTGTAAGTTGAGTGCATTTAAATGACAAATATTGAAGGGGGATAACTGAGAAACCCTATACTGATATTTTTAAAGTTAATTTTTAAAATATGATAATATTTTCAGCTCTAAGACTTTACTAGCCTTGGGCAATATAATCAGATTTCACAAAGGAAGTCAATGTAAGGAACAAGAAACTTAGGTAGGACTTAGTCAGAAAGAGTGTTCCTAATTCTGAAAAGTCAAATCAAATAATGTGTCATCTCCAGTCGCTGTATGGTAAATCTATGAGCAATAGAACATGTGCTGTTTATCTGATAATCCATTCATCTGCGTGTCAGTATCACTGTTTACACTTGTCCCCTTCAAAATTATTTACTTGGACTTGATATATATGAATATACCACATAACCTCTCCCCCATCCCCACCCTCCTCAAAAAAGTATGTCGGAGTTGAAAATGCTCAATTAGAAAAGAATGCACAATGCACAAAGGAAAGAGTTGTAAAAATTGTAATAAAAAAGGTAAGGTAGAAATGTAGTTTTCCAGTCTTGAGATGAAGGTAGTACACCTTCAGTTTTCCTGGAGAGAGTGAGCACCCTGGATAAAGGGTTCCTCCTTCATCACGTAAGTGGAAGTTTCTCTAAACCTTCGCCTATGCAAACATCTTCCATAATTTTTAGTGAGCAAATAGCCTATAGTTTCCTCTCCCATTTTTCACATGTTTCAGAAGGCAATGGAAGGAACAAGTATGTATAGAAATGATGCCAATCAGGGATCAGCGGATGTTTCTGTCCACCTCCTCCTACCACAGAGAGCAGTGCCAAGTTGCTTATCCGTCAGCAGGCTTATATCCAGCAAGGAGGTGAAACATACTTGTAGGGAAAACAGAGGGTGTCACCTCTCATGATACTGACGCTGTTTAACATCACTGGTAGGTTTCAGACAACTAGCACTGTGAAATTAAAATGATAATGCCTTATAATTAGTGGTCAAAGAACAGGGTCACAAGACAAGAAAATGATTTCTTTGCTTCTTAATGACAAGCTATGGTGCCTCTTTCTAATTGTTTCTAAGGAGAGAACAGGGGAGAGCAGTTCCCAGAATTAGCATTTGAACCTGCATTGAGTTGCTGACTGCCCTATCGTTAGAGGTTAGAAGTTGATAAGCATCACTGGGCTCTTGCTAGTGTTGAGTTACAGAAACACATGAAAGTGTGTGTGATCTCTAATCAAGCATGAAAAGCTCAGATACACAAACATTTTGAAAATTTTGGGGGGGTTAATTCTGTTCTTCAGATGGCATGGTATTTCTTACCACTTTAATAGTAAATAATAGAGTCAATAGATTCTCATGGAACTACATTTCTATGAGAGAAAAAATGAATATCACTAAAACCATTACTGACATGAAGAATCATTTTTGATGTTAAAATACTATTTAGATCTATAAAAAAGCATGCACCATTGCAGAACAGTTCCATCACAACAGAAAATTGAAATTATTTGGTCTGCTTTATGTAAATTAAACTGCAGATTCACCAGAGTCTCCTAAATTCAATGAATCTCTGTCATTTTCAAATGCCCTTTTCCATTAAATAAATAGAAAGTGTTTACGCTTTGTGCTTTGTTATGGCACTAATACATATGGAGTGCAACAATTATCTTAAACTAATCCTTGGACTTTAATAATTTACAATCAGTTAATTGTTTCCTCTGGACTGTATCACAGGATTTAATTTAACCAGTTCAGATTATTTCAGGAAAGGTGACTGCAATTATTAGTATTAGTGTTTCTTCCAAAAGAATGGGAATCCTTGCTTGTTGTGCCCGCACAATCAAATTCTCAAACATTGTTCTTGCAAAATAACTTGCATCAACAATCTGCAGAGTCATTTGTTCTTTTAAAATCCAATTCTGAGCTAAAATTTTTCTTCATAATTTTTATTACTATAATTCTCTCTACTGCAGGTCTCATGCAAATGTGATTTCATCAGATTGTAGCAACAGTGATGCTTTTTGTATTAAGTAATTATTTTGCTATACAGCCCTCTGCTGGAGTGTTCAGATGGCAGCTAAAGGCTATTTCCAGAATTTGAGATAAAGAGTATAAACTGCACCATCTTCCTCATCATTTTAGTTCTCAATATCCTCTGAATCTGAGTCAATCTATTTTGTTCACTCCTTGTTCTAAAATCTCCAGCTAGTAGAGGGAAGTAAAATGATGGTGATGCAATTGGTCTTTGGTGGTGAATGTCTCTCTGTATAAGATTTTGCCAGACTTTGTGGCCTTTGCAATTCGGTTGTAGCCTCCCTGGTTGGAAGACATTCCTGCCGTGATGGGCATCAAGGAGGCAAACTTACCAGTCATTTCATTTCCTGACTAAGCCAAGGCAGTTGATGAGACCTGGAGATAGATCAGAATCATTATTTCATTGCCCTGAACATCCTCAAGAGGAATCGACTTGCAGCTGGTTTGAAATGGAAGCAAAAACAGTTCCTGGAAACAATTCTGGTAGGTGGGAATGGAAATTTATAGTTTTCTCTTCTCTTTGAGATATTTTTCTGGGAAAGATAAGAAGGAAGTTCTTTGGTTTTACCATTTATAAGCTGAGATTTATTTTATACATATATATATACACACATACATGTATTTACAGATTATGAAAGAGACATTTTAGTCAAGTACCCGAGAAGACAGTCCCTAATTTGAGTTTCACCCACTGAAACTTGGGGTTTATGGATATGCATTAATGCTACATTCTGTATTTCTCAGTTGCCCACTTTCCTTTAAGTAAGTGTGTATCCTTATCTGAAGCTCATCTCTTATAAAGGAGCCCAGTAAAATAAAGAGAACTGATAGAACCCTAGCAAACCAAGGTAGCTGGTCCCTAGGTGAGCTATATCTGAACTGCCCCTTTCCTGAATATCTTCAAGCAAGAAGGACTGGTTAATGAGTCTGTCATTCAATAAGGGGCTGAAATAGGGATGGACAATGTTCAGTTCAGACTAATGTCTTTCTGTCTGGGGCCAATTCAGTTTGACTGTACAAACAGGAAACACCGTGCTTGCTTTACAACTTTAAAAGTGATTTTTTCCCCTTGAATAGCAACAATAAATGTATGCATTTGGTAGCAGTCAGCAGTTCTCTTCATTGCGTCTGTTGAGAAGAATGAGATTACCCAGATATAAGTGCTAATGGCCCTTTCCCTGTCCCATTTGGAGGAGAACCTTGCCATTTCACATCAGTTCTATTTTTTACTCTCTCAACTTGGGAGAAGAGCTACAGCCCAGGGACTACCTGGCCAGGGATAGCAGAAAGCAACAGGAACTTTCTTTTTCTGGTGTTTTAAAGCAATGAACCAACTGTTTTTCTCTGGGTGTTGCAGTGTAGTGTTTTTTTCTGAAAGCGAAGAGAGTAGAAAGAAAGGGAATGGGGCCTCTAAAACCCACAGGACTATATACAAACTTGTCACTGAACTGAGCACTGGCTTGTGTGGTCCTCTTGCAGACAGTGTAGTTGTAAAAGCTCCATTATACCTGTGTATAGACTCTCAGGTGTGCAGAACATCTTGATGTATACCACTCCTGCACTGCACCACGGTCATTGTTAAGGTCCTCAGAATACCCATGCTCATGTCTGACCAATACCTGGCAGCAGCTGAAAATATTTGTGCACACTCTCTGGAAGTACAGTGATCGAAAGGACAAACGTATTGACAGCAGGCAAAAATTCTTATTTGGGGTTAAGAGATGCTGGTTTGAAGTGTGGGTATTGTTGTTTTCGTTCACAAAAGAAGATACATTGATACTTTTCAGTCACTTAAGGAGGAAGATGCCAGAGAATTGAAATAGATTGGCAGTGCGAGCATGGCTTGTGAAGACAATGTAAATGACTGGCCTACAATGATGATGCATAACTGTGTGATTATAATAGTGTCGGAGAGATTCAAGGAAGACTGCGGGGGTGATGTGTTATGTTGATAGTCTTGGAGTGGCTGGATATGGTGCTCTTATGGAAGATGGCAGTGATGCTTGAGTTGTCATAAATTTTGTCAGGGATGAAGCAGATGGAGAACAGTCTTGCAGAATTCCTTGGTAATGACAGCAATGAAAACTAACTTGGAGCTGCTACGCCTTAGCTCTATATATGTTTAATAAAGATGACTTAGTAAAGTTGATGACCCTAATAAGACAAGGGTCCAGAAGAGTCTGTGCTGCTGCTCTAGAGCTATCACCTACCCTTGACAAAGGGCTAGGTGAGTGGATTTTTGCAATCTGAAATCAGCAGCCTTCTGTTAATCATCTCTTCTCTTTAGAAAGACATCATCACTCGCCACATGTCACTCGCTCATGACATATGTCCAGGACCAGATAAAGAAAGCTGACTTTATCTTGGTAATGACAGCTTCCAGTGTTTAGACTATGCTTAGATTATGTTCTACAAAAACATATGAGATGTATGTCATGATGACTCTGAACGTGGCATGAGAACTCATTAAAAAAAAAAAAAAAAAGATATGATGAGTGTCCTGTCACAGGTGTCAGATTTAATTCATTACTTAGAGCTCCAGGGAGCCTCCTTCTCTCTTTCTGTCCATCCTCCACCCTCTGGAGCTGGAGCTTTTTCCGTTATGCTATGACAACAAAGGTTAAGCAAGAGTACAGAGATCTGGGCTGCTTTGTGGTGCTTGTGGCATGTATGACTAGGGCTATGAGTTCTTGAAAGTCGGGTCTTGAAGCAGTGGGTGCTGTGCCTACAGATGGGTTATGCCCTTTAAAATGTGATGAGGCACAGTGGAGGTTGCTCGAAGGCCTGCTTCACACACATAACTACAGCAACCTGGAGAGCAGTGTCTGCAGCGGGATAGCCCTTGAAAGAAACCATGTAGAGGTCTCAATATTCTGATCTTTCTTCAGACCTTGTTAAAGGGGAAAAAAAAGTGGTAGTGGGGGAAGACATTAAGAAAGTCACGGTAAAAGAGTTTATTTAAACCCTTAAAATCAAAATTAAATGTATTGCATAAGTCGTTCACTGCCAGATTGATTTGGTTTACTCTTAAAGAAATCTTCCTGTCAACTGAAAACTGCCAACTGTAGAGAATAGTGCAGTCAACATGATAATGTATTTCCCAAAAGTACTTGCTTCAAAATACACAACAAAAAGGACTAGTAGTAATGTTGAAATTTAAAGGAATAAATGGTTCTACTTTTTGCTTTTTTAAAATTCATGTGAACATAGAATGTCTTTCAACTTTCTCTTGTCCTTGCATTCTGACCAAAAAAACCTGAAAAAATCGGATCTTGAAAAACAGTACTTACTTCAGCTTTTGGCATAACCTGGTTTTTACTATATCAAAGATTTATTCTAATTGCCTTTACATCCTTTAGAGCATAGTATTAGAAAGGGCCAGTCATCTGATAAAGCAGCCTATCTTATTCTTACATTTTCTGTTACTACTGATCAGATTCAGTTTGCGTACAATATAGAAAGCGACCGCTTCTGAAAGAAAGAACAAAAGGCAAATCATTGTAAAATCCAAACTGCCAGAATTAGGCCGTCATGTTACAAAGTGGTAATTCTTTTTGACAGCCTCAGCTGTAGCAATCATGACATTCGGCAAATTAGCCAGGCCAAGAACAAATAAAAAGAAGAAACAGGTGTGAAACCAACTTCCTGCCTCCCAGGATAAATGCATTGTACACTGAAGGGCAATGCACCTGCACTATTGTTTCTGGTGAGGGGTGGAGGGGAAGCTTTTAAGTGCAAATACACTTGAGACTCAATAAAGATGAGAGACTTCTCTATAATTTGAATGTAAACGGGCATTTTCTTTTTAAGTTAACTCTTTGAGGAGGCATTTAAAACTGTAGTTTGAATAAATGATTGCTCTGAAGGAGAAGGTGAAATGATCTTTTTTCTGGGCGTGCCACAATAATGAGGGTGACTTAGCAGTTTCGTTCTGAGCATGGCCTGATTCTCAACGTTTTCCTCCTGGCTGGAGAGGTTCAGCAGCACAGTCAGCTCCCAGAGGGGTTATCAGAATGAGCCCACTACCATCATCCTGAAGAGAAATCCCTTTTCCTGCCAGAGCATTTTTCAGAGTTCTTGACGTTCTGCAGAGGAATGAGATGGAAAAACATGGGAGAGAAGGGAAGAGCAGTAAGGGAGTTGTAGCCTGCAGAGAGGCAGAGAGAGGCAAATTTTCATAAATTTGTCTTTGCTAACATGCAGATCCAGACCAGCAGTGTGACTGGAAGATTTATATCTCTGATATCTCCAGTTGCTATAGGAAGGAAGGAAGAAGAAAGAGAGAGAGAGAAAAGAAGTGTTTCCATTCCTGAATTGCTAACAGAGCTCAGATGCTTCATTAATTTAGGTAGACTCTGGTGTATGGGGACCTCCTTCACCTTCCACTGTTGTCTGGTCATCCTTAACCATGAAGTGATCATAGTGACAAAATCTCTGGGGAATGGGTAACTACATCCATGTCACATGAACATGTCATTAACTATAGAAGTCTAGGGCCAGGTTATATGTGAGGTGGAATAGGTGAACTGTTGCTACATTAACATAAAATTATCTGTGATGAATTCAGTGTAGGCATTGGTAATAATCAGTGCAACATTTTAATTTGTCGTGTTACACAGAACTAAGGAGAGCTATAGCACAGAGAGCTGCACAGGATATTCTCTTTATTGTGCAGTTTTCTCTAACTAACAAGCAGAGTTCAAAATGAAGAGACTAACTGTATTACACATAGCAGTACCCTGAAAGAGCTATACACTTGCAGTGATGATTAGTGCTTGACTGCACATGACTTTATTTATTTATAATTTTATTCTATGGAAAACACGACGGAAAAGATTTACTGATGTTCTGTGAGTGAGCACAAACACTTCCATCGTTTTAACATCTGTCACTGAGCACAATTGATAATGGTGACTGCTATTATGGCATCTTCCTCCCCTTAGCACAAGGCCATCTGGGATTTGTGTTATGTAAGAGGATTAGCATTTTTGCTTTCCTCTGTTATTTAAAGTATTTCTCAGAACTAGTTTTTGAATAATAATAACAACAACCATAATAACTGGGCTATCTTCTGTGGGGCTTTCTAAAAGGAAAAGTCTGGAATTCTAAAGCCACTTCTCTTAAGCTGAACACCTGGCTTTGCCATTTGGATTTGAATGGGATTCACTTGAAACAGCATTTTCCAAGCTGTGGTGCATAAGACCAATGGAAGGCTGATTTCACTGGGTGAGATGAAGGGCAGAGCATAAATTATCACAAGTGGATCAGTTCCAACAAGGAAACAATTATGATTTCCTTTTCCCCCTCTTAGACCTGATTATTCATCACATTGTTTATGGGGAAAACCTCATCCTGAAACCCTATGTTATACAATTATAGGTAGGCATGGCTAGCAATGCTACATGTTAAGAAAGCCTGGTTTCTGAGTCTCTTTTGGGTTGCTAATACATTTACAACAGTTGAATTATTTGAGCTGAAATTTCTCAAGTTGAATGGCTCCTTAAGCTGTAAACAAAATAAGTGACTATTTTTTAGAACTGACTTAGGGAAAATGAGTAATTTTACCATGATAGAATATATTCTTAACAATATCACCCTGAAGTTTTAGTACCATGTTACCATGAATTTACACTAGTATTGTAAAATAGAATTAGGAAGAGAAGGTTGGGGAGGAGAGTTATGTTTTTATACATGTGACAACAATTCTTGTGTTCACAGAAGCTTTTCAAATATAGCCAAACTGTCTTTCAATAATGTCACCGTGATAGATCTGTAAAGTAGCCAGGGCTGTGAAGTGAATCAGTGAACACACTGGGAGAACAAATAAGTTTTGTTGTTGTTGTTGTTTAATAATTCTGATGCTAGCCTTAAATCACTGTAATGATTAATTTTTTTTTTTTTTGACTGGCGAAATTTAGAGCAGATGGAATAAAAGTAAGAGTGATGTACAAATCCAACTCTGCGTACAGTGTTCTTGCCATCTTTCTTTCCTTCCAGCTTCTTTTAGTGATTTTCTTGGTTGCAGTATTTTCTACATAGCTCCCTCTGGGTCTTCCTTGAAAAACCTCTTTCTGTCTGACACCTCTGTGGCCTGACCATGTGTCCACTGTTTACTCTTCCCAGCTGTCACCCAGTCCTTGTTTGCTGCATTTCCATGTCTGCTTCATGTCCTTGCATTTGAGAAAAGAAGGATGCTTGTATATGGTTTGAGGGGGAGCAATATCTTTCACTCCTTTATAGAAGGTTCCACCTAAATCAGAGCACATTAATTAAATCAAGGTAGACAGTCACAACCTTTTAAAAGAACAGAGCATATAATACACAGAAGACTGCAAACAACCACATCAAGTAGAGTCTAGCTGTCACAGTAAGTGCATCCACTCCCACTGGAGAAATTGTAGTCTGCAGCTAAAGGCTCTAAGGACTCCAAAGGCATTGTATGCTCTAATCTCTCACATATCCTGACAAAACCATGAATATAAAACCATTCACTGAAGAGCTTAGTGAATACTCAATAAAGCATACTGGACCTCCTTTGTGAAGACTGCTGTCCTGTTGGCATGGGAACAGTCTTGTAGGAAAAAAAAAATGAAGTAGTCATAGCCTATGGACTGGGTGCTAAAACTGGCACTGAAAAAAGAATAATGGTTGGAGGTAACTGGTAGCTGGGACCTGGAAGCTTAGCAGGGAAGGACCTAGTATAATAAGTATACATTAGTATATTAGTGCTAGAACTTGGACAGGGAAACTAGAAGAGGAAGCAATGAATGACTGGAGCAGGAGATTGTGATTAAAACTGGCTGAGGTTGGAAGCTCATGCTGGAACAAGCCTCTTGGGCAGGGGATTGAAGGGTTATGAGAAGCAGCAGGCAGCATCGTGTATGTCAGCAGCTACTCCCATCACAGTCTGCTGCAAAGCCAGGGAATCCTGAGCCCCACCACTTCTCTGCTGCCAGCAGTTTTTATGAAACCTCTAACAGATTTGCCACTGCTAATGGTAAGTTCATCAGATGATTGACTTCTACTGGGTCGAACCATCTAACTCAATATCCTGTCTCTTATAGCAGCCAGGAATAAAAGCTTAGGGAAGAGTACAGAAACAGACACACAAAGGGTAAGTCAGTGCATTCCCAATTACTATGTTTTTTCAAGTAAAAGAGTTGTCTGCAGTAGATATAAAGTTTTCAAGTAGCTGCTGACTCACAAAAATATCAAAATAATGTCACATGATGGCTAGTTCTTAAGAACTAGGGTCATTCAGTTCTTTTGCCCATTAAATATCTAATATCCTTGATCATGCCTGAACTTGATTGTGTTACATTTTATCAGGGTAACATAAGCATTTTAAGCAGAATCTATAGCAGAATTTGAAAGAGAAAAGAAGAGAAACGATAAGAGAAGAGAAGAGAAGAGAAGAGAAGAGAAGAGAAGAGAAGAGAAGAGAAGAGAAGAGAAAAAAGAAAAGAAAAAGAAAAAAGAAAAGAAAAGGAAAAGAAAAGAAAAAAGAAAAGAAAAGGAAAGGAAAAGAAAAATAGAAAAAATGTTTTTACTAGCTCAGCTGTTAGCAAAAGTATGCTATCCTTGCTACAGTGTCTAGGTAGATATGTAGTGCAATAAAGGCATCCTTTTTCCTCTCCATTTTCTTGGAACAAGGTCACAGTCCCCATTGGGCCTCAGATTTCAAAACCCTGCTCTGCATAATATTTCTGCACAGGGTGTTTTCAATATGAAACATTGTGCACTTTTGCTCCTTAAAACTTCCCATTCTGTCTCCATGCTGGTGGAGCCATTTTGCGTTGGGTTCCTGGTTAAATGAGTAAGAACTACCTTATTCCTAACTGAGAACTAGAATGCAAGGAAGCTAATCCTTTTTGGTGTGTTCCCGTTTTCTCATTTGGAGGTAATGAGCATTGTTAAAAATCTTGGCACCATTCTCTGCTCTAACTTTTCATGGAAATCCATGTGCCAGATATAGTCAGAATTTTTTACCAGCTGTGCACTTTTCCTGATATACTGGTATGCTGTTAGAACAATGTGGTGGTGATGTGTGGCAGTGAAGTTTGGTCATTATAACTCCAGAAGCCCATGATAGCATTTTTTAGTGTGGCTTTCAAAGCTTTTATTGCCCCACCCCATACTTAACTGGCCTCCTTTCATTATAATCCACACCGCAATGAGTAAGGTCAGCAAAAAGATATGAGGGAAGTTTAACAAGAGGGTTCTTTGAGAATATATTCCTGCCTATAAATATGTGAAACCTTTGGTTTCTTGCTGTGAATATGCTGCAGAACTTGAGCCCAACTGCTTGTGCAGAGGTTTGGATGTAAATGTTAGTATTTTTCTTAATATTTTGCAAGAACCCATTGTCTAAGTGCACTGTCCAAATAACCCACAGGGGATCTTAGTGTGCAATCTGGTAAATTTTAGTATATAGCTAGGATGCTAATATTTTATTTTAGCATGAATACTCATATGTTTTTTGGAAGCTAAGCTTTCTTTTATGTGTGTGGGGCGGGGAGGCAGGGAGTGAGAAAAGGATCGAATATTATTGGTAAAATATTTATTTTAAAAGAAAGATGTCCTTGGAAATATAGCCAGATGTAAAATAATGACTGAGGTTAAAAATTCGTCTCTGAATTTTTTCCCTAAAGATCACACATAGGTTATTTACTGTCCCCTCTACAGCTGGTCAAGGCTGTGATCTTCAGCCTGAGAAAACCATTATAGTGGGATTTGTTTTTTTGAAAGACCTAAAAATAGCTAGTTCTCAGATAAAATCTAAAAGTGACATGTTTGTGTGAGAAGCAGGAAGCATAGGAGCTAAAGGAATGATAAAAAAGTTTTTCTCTTTTCATGAGTTGGTAAATATGTCAAAATACTTGTAAAAACGTGAGCTAACTTATGGTCAAAACAAAAAAGATCCATCCTCTGCATGCAAGAAACTATTTCCTTCTTTGATGTTTCTGTTCTTCTTATTTTACTAATATGAAATGCTTTTATTTTACTCTTCCCCTCTTGTTTTTGACATGTAACCCTTAATGCTGAGGAGTTCCTTTACCAAAGCAGTGTCTTTAGCATAAAAAAATGACAAGCGACACCTTGCTATCAGATAAGCAATGAAAATATATCTAAAATATCTATATTCAAAAATATATCTAAAATTGAACTGGCAGAATACATGAAACTTGCAGTACTCAGATACCCATTTACATTGCAAAATAACAGTGAACTTGTTACTTTCCTTCAGAAAGTAAAATATAAACCCCGCAAGTTATTTCAGTAGTGGTTCATCAATATTGTTTTCAAATGTGAAATAAATCCCCTACTTTACTGCTGACACCACTTTTATACAGCCAGTGATTTCATTTTTATTATCTTCTTGGTTCCCAATGTACTTAATTTCTGCCTTTTCTAATGAAAAAATTAAATCGGAAATCCCAAACATATTAGGGAACTATACAGTATTGTATCTATCAGTCCAACTATAATCTCACTCAAATAATGCAGTCATTTCATTTGTTCGTACTGATTTTCTTCCATGGAAAAATGTTATCATAAAACCACAACAATTGCATACCTATGAATTAATTCTCTTGCAATTTTATCAACATATGCTTTAATTATTTAGCTCAGTTTTAGGCCAGTTAACTTATACTTATGCAGGTCATTTCATCTGCCATTTTAAATACTGCGCCAACCATGCCACTTGTAATTTCTCCTTTAGTCAAAATTAACAGGGCCAAAAGTTGTTTTCCTGATTCTTTCAAGACTCCTAAATGCAGGATTATATGTAGATCTGCCAATTCAGAATTATTGTAACCTGATAGATATTGTTTAATGTTCTTATCAATTAAAAATGGACTAGGAGGAAGTAGTTCTTCATTTGCATGCTATATAGGCACATCCAATTTATCTTCAAACAGAAACTAAAATTGTTAATTGAACTTCTGTCATTTCTGCCTTTCTAACAACTAAATGAAGAGTTCCTAAACATTTAGAAAACGGTTAGGGACAAGATAGCAGGTGGATACAAACAAGCGGGCAGAGGCAGCGCACAAGGAAACCGTATTAGGTCACTGGGGAGATGATGATCTCAGCGCACCAGCTGCCGAACTAGCGTCAGTCTCTGGCAGTCATCACGGGAAAGGAGAATTTCAGGATAGATTTGAAGGACAATAAGTAATCATATAAGCTCGCCTCTCTAACTAAGCTCTTCCCATCTCATCTGTTGGGGCAGATGGCACCTACCTAAAGTATTTGAGTAAGTTATCAGAGAAATAGAAGTTGAGATATGGAGAGGGCACATCTAGTGCTTGTCACTTCATCACCACGTTGTGGGTAGCATCACTCTTGTTCAACTACTTAGCAACACGCTAGTTGACAAAGTTTGGGGGCTTTTTTGAAGTAAGTTTAAACCTCCTCCTCCTGTACAATTAGCATTTTCAAGTGAAGCTAAGTTAGTTGAAGCAGATGGTTTATCTTTTTTGGTAGTGCTTCTAGTTGGACAAATGAGACTTACATCATTTCTACATCTTCCTCTCTCTTGCAGAGCCTACAAAGTCATTCCACATTTTACGCACCATGTTTTGACTTATTTAATGCAGGCGTTCTTTCCCCGCAGTAAACATGATTACCCAAATACTTTAACTGGAGAGCTTCTGCTTTCCTCTCTGGTATAATTAGTCACACTGCACTCACACTACATTTAAAGGCAGGGGGAATAGAGGAGGAGGAGGGAACCCACACATGAAGCATCTTGCAAATGTGCCTATAATCCCATACAGCTGCTTTCTTCACTTTATTCTTTTTGACTGCATATAGAACAAAATTGCTGCAGCTGGGCAGCAAACTGAGCAAAGTTGCAAAGACACCTCTCCTTTCTTTTCTTTGTGGAATCCACCCATTCAGGTGTCGAGGGATAGCTCTTGATTAGCAATAGCTTAACATGGGGCTAAGTTTTCTTGGATTCTAGCATTGAATAACTTGGCAGGATTTCTATTAGGTTTGAATTTCAAAGCCAAAAGAGTGATCTGAGATCGCATACTGGCAGTTCCACAGTGGTAATTTCCATGTTAAAAGAATACTTATCACCAGCACCACAGCGTAAGAGGCAGCTTTACACAGAAAGGGCCTCTCATGAAATTAATTTGGTGTTTATTTTATTAAGGAGATGTTTCCGAATGCTTTTTTTTTTCTGATAAAGAAAATTATTTCTATATTTGATGATCTTTTAAGGCAAAGTTTTGGTTGTTTAAAAATATTCACAAAAATTCTACTGAAAAGGTTTTCATTTATGTGGTCAGCATTTTTTTTCCTCTTTTACTAGAAAAGGAGTAGGAGACTGAAAAGGGAATGATCTCTGCAAATTCAGTAAGATATTGATATGATCAATTTGGATGCTCTAAGCTGAGCAGAAGGTTTCCTTGAAAGAATATTGAAGACATTTTTAAGTTCAAAAAGAGTTGACAGTATAACTTACGGATAAGGAAAGAAAGGTGTGTACATTAGAAAATGCCCAAGATTTTAAAAAATAATTACTAAGATCAATTTCCTGATTAAAGCACTGGTATAAGAAATAGGATGTGTTGAGACAATCGCTTGACCAAATACAGGAAATAAAATGTAGACATCACTCTGAGCCAGTAGCTGCCTAGACTCTTTTTACAGACAATAGAAAGGAATAGAAATTGCTAGGCCTTTTTCATCTAATCTATAAGTAGGTCTCCAATATCGGTCATCTAAACAATGTCCTGTGCTGGGCTGATTTCTTTCTACTGACTATAAAGAAACTTTAAGCAACTTGCTCAGATGTAGTCCTCTAAAGTAGGTTGAGATTAATCCTGCCCTTTGGTATTTATCTTGTTCTGTCACTAACTTGATCTGTTGCCTTGAATAAATTGCTCCCACTCAATGTCTTGTCTGTTTGGACAGTGACCTGCTCTGACACTAGGCAATCTCATGATATGTGTTGGTCTGATACTCATTTCCTTATAATAAATACAGGGATTTAGAATTCTTTCAAGAATTAGCATGTCCTAAAGAAGCAACAACCATTTACTTGTGATCACAGACTTAGGAGTAGAATCTTTGATGAATGAGTTAGGGGAAGAATAAACGCTTCATGGAGAGCTCTTTGCCTATTACTGTCAGTGAGGGAAAGGGGGTGAAAGACCACTATCCTAACAGAAAATGACATTAAAGCAACCTTTATTCTATCAAAAATAACAAACAAGACCTGGCTTATGCAGGGCCTTGTTGGAGCTCTGCCTGAATTCATCCACCTCTGCTTGCATCTGCCCATACAGGCATTCTCCTGATGGCAGTTGAAGTAGACCGTCCTTTAAAATAAAAGAGGTTACTGCAAAGCATTCATTAAAATCTTTTGACTCCTGAGGTTATTAATATTGATCTGCTAATACAATAAAGTAATAAGCTTGACAAAAATATGCATGGAGCTGAATAGCTCCTGAATTGTTGCTGGAGGTCTTTTTATGCCCTGAGAAAGGGCAGCATGAAATGGCAGCAGCAGAAATGAAAGTTGAGAAGAAAGCAGTAGGGTTGGGATCATCAGCTTGAGAACAGAACACACCACTGAGAAATGACATCTGAAACAGAATCAGTGCCTGAATACTGGGCATTACTGAAGAAGAATATCTACACACATGATAGGTAAAGAAAGAAATATCAAGTAAATAAACATGCAAGAAGTAATAGATAGAGATACTACAGCTTCAGAGTTTCTTACTTTAAAGGAGGAGATTGCAATGTTTCTGAACTATCCTCTTGACATTTAAACAAAGGATATTTTTCATATATTCTTTATTTTTAGAAGATAGTGCAGTTACAAGAAATGCATAGCTATGTTACACAAATGTTTTGTACTGTACAATAATAAAAAACGGACTAATGCACTTAAAAGATATAAACTTGATTAATTTAAAAGAATATCATCCAGAAGATGGCAAATGATTGTTTTATTAGTACAATTTTGTTGTTAGCGTTTTATTCATATAATTATAATTTTCATTCCTACCTTGCCCCATTCTAACAACCTTTCTCTGCTTTCTATTTCTGTATTTTATTTTTGTTTGGAAAGGACTGTCAATTCATTATCTTCATTACCTTCAAAGCAGAACATAAATCCAGCAAGTATTATGACTGAACTTTCAACTCGACCCTGTAAAAGTAGATTCAGAATTAAGCAAAGTTAGCTTGTCTGTCGCTGAATGTAAACAAGTTGAATAACTTCATTATTTTCAAGCTTTGCCCCTACAGTAGAATAATTCACACTACTTCAGGGAAATGACACCTGCTAATTAACCACAAGCAGACAAAGCACTTTGTAACAGCCATAATCAGTCATTTTCTCCTTCAGTTAAAAAAAAAAAAAAGATAAAAAAAGAAAGATCAAAACTTTTGTGTCAAGATGTTTTCATGAATCATCCTCTAGAGAAAACTTTATTGCTTTAAGTCGATTCAAACTATAATGTCACACATCTGTTCAGAATAGGGATTAAATAAAGGTAAAATATATACTCTATCTGTTTTATAGTAGTGTATATTTGGGACAGTGAAGTGGCCTATCTCGGACAACATGTAGATGTCTAAAGTGGTCAGAATGAACAGATAATATGTATTTCTTGGATGTGAATCATCGTACTTCTAAATTAAGTTTCCTAACAGGTCAGATACACTGTAACTTCTCTCTCTCTCTTTTTTTTTTTTCCATTGATTAATCATGCTTTTTGTGTATGCATCAGCATTATAGTTGTATCAAGTTAAGTGGTATGAATCACAATCCAGCAGTTCTTTCCCCAAATAATTTAATTTCAACATGTGCAAGAGCTTGGAGAAATTAAGTATTTCACTATTTTACAGTGAGAGAATGGAGCACAAAAATAAATTTATTGCCTCAAGTTTTACCAAAAATCTGGGACAAAATTAGAAGTTAATTCCAAACTCCTCCAGTCTTGGTTTAGGAATATAGTTATGGTTCTTTTACTCCATCCTTTCACATTTGGAGGACCTGCGGGACTGCTGAACTAAGTAAGAGTTTCTGTAAATCTTAATTTCTCAATTAATTTACAGTAGTTTAAAAGGTATTTACATCTCATATTGGGCTACTGCATTAACTAAGAATGTGCTGATACTCTGCCACACTGATTGAAGAAATTAAACAATATCAAAATGTTTGCTGGAAATGCAAAGCCTCCGAGCTCTTTTCTCATTTATACAACACCTATGATGTATTGGAAAGAGCTTCTTTCTGGGACATAATAGAAGAAAAATCTAAGGGTTAAAAGTGGAATAGATTAAAAAAATGGTTTCACAGTAATTAGTAGCTGGCAAGCTGACTGTAGACTCATAAAAACACACACACAAAAACAGATAATAAGGTCTCAGATCTCCAGTAGTGAAGAGAGAAAAGTGGGCTCTGGATAAAAATGTTGAATTTTAGGGAAAGGAGTTATGGAAATTAATGTAAGAACCTGAGATTGTGAACAGAAAAGAAAAAGGGACTCTGAGGACAAAAAGTCACAACCTGTCCAGACATATGCCAAGAGAAGTAAACATATCTAATATCTCCATTACATGAGTGAGAACCAGGTGCAGACACTACTATAAGGAGATGGTGAAAAGGCTGCACAGCCTGGACATTGGAGTCAATGACTCCGTGCATGTTGAACATCCCTACTGTGGTCCTGCCTTGGGACCATTATTTCAGCTTGTCGTCTCTGGACACTTACTGATCCTCATCACCAATTTTCCAGATTTTTGCATGCCTTTGAACAATTTTTGAACAAATTATTAGAGAAACCTTTTCTTAAAAGAGTTGTATTTTTCATAACCACTGTTTCAGTTATTACCACAAAATATACATTTTCAATAGCTTCTAGAAGATTTTATATGGTGTGTTTGCTTGAAATATTATGAGACAGGAAGTTTTCACTAATAACTAAGAAAGGAGCTGCTGGAAAACCCATTATGTAGATTCTGAAATATTCTGTGACTTTTACTTTGAGAAATTCAAGTATCTCCATTGCTTACAGCAAGACTCTGATATTTGACATGTCATATCTCTTCAGGTAAGACAAATGTCTTTTCTTTATCTGGTACTATTCCATACACTTTGGCCGAGCTATGTAGGGTTAAGCAGTGCCATATCTTAAGCTTTTATGGTAATACTTTGCCGATTACCACAGTCTTGGAATATTCCAGAGAATCTCCCTACAAATCTCATGCAAAACATTACCAAAAATGCAGCAGATCTGAAACTAACAGCACTGTCCAGGGAATACTGAAGAAGAAGGATGATTGTCATTTGTGGTAGAGAGTGACCCAGATTTTCTTTGCTATGGCCTTTCCCTGCCACCAGCTAGATGTGAACAGTCGAACGGCTTGAGCATCTGCACTCTGTGGTGTGGTACCTGAAGATTAGGCATCTCTTGTATGTAATAGTGTTGTTTTCTGCAATTTTCCAGCAAAATATATACAAACATTTTTCTAAAGGGTCATTGCCTAGATTGGAAACTCAAAGTTTGTGTTTTAGCGGGTCTCCACACAATCTTAATTTCGCCTCATCTGTGTGAGATGAACAAAATGAGACTTGATGACAGTTCCCATGAATATCTGACCTTCCCAGCATTCTGGAGGGACATCAAAGACAGAATTAGGGATGGAAGCCCCTATATTATCTGACATTTCCTAAAGTTTATTTGATTTAACAACCTAAGCAGGGTTGGGTTTTTTTTGATTTTTGTTTGTTTGTTTGTTTTTTGCTTATTTTATTCTTGTCTTTTGTATACATGTCCATGCACACATATACATTTACAGTAGTGAATGAGAAGATGTGTTCCGCATTCAGCATGAACAAAAGTCCTGGTCTGCTTGTTTCTCTATAATAATTCTTTAAAACTACATATAAGACAAAAAAGATTGTATGAACTGTATGCTACACCTATAATTGCAGTACTTAAAGATTGTTAACTACAGTGCACAAGAATAAAGAGGAACTACCACAACACAAGCACTCTTGGATACATGCTATAAATCTTCGCTTTTTTATTTAGATCACAGCCTCCTACCAGCTGACCTGGCCAGTAAGTCTGCTCTGACTTCAGAAAAATCTACCTTTTAGCCATTCCAGCTGGAAACAAGCAAGGTTGTATGTTGCTATGGTAGCAGTTATACTGAGAAGGGGATAAGTAGAAAAGGTGGCAAAGGCAGCCAAAAATAACAAGTTGTCAAGAAATGGAATTCTGTTTATCTACAATTAGGTGCATAGGGTTAAGCCCCATTCGATTTCTAGAAGTCTCGCGTATGAAAGAATTTTAAATCCCAAGTGTCTGTGGTAATGCATTGCTAATCTGTGGGATCATCTGCAGCAGCTTGATGAGATCTCATTTGTCCAGTCTGTGGAGGATCCCCGTGTTACAGCATACAGAGCCATTCTCTGCTACCACTGCATTACTCAGCACTATATAAAGCCAGTTGGGATTCTTGTGCTCCTCCTTGAGCAAGATCAGCTTGGAGGATTCCTGCAGAACGGGTATCCTTGAATAATGAGTGAGTGTTACTAAGTAACAATGGCTCAGAAGTTCCCTTTGAATTCCTTGAAAGTCTATTATGAAAGAAAATTTCCTGGTCCACTTTGGTGCAAAGGAAACTGTCAAGTCATCATTGGCAAAATTCCAGAGGGAGACAAATTATTCATAGCTTCTATTTTTATTTCTGCACTCTCTTGGTGTATGTATTTACACACAAAAGTTCCAGAGTATCATCAATCTGGTGAATTTTTTTTTTTTAAAGAAAAGAATCAAAACCCAGTTTTTCAGATTCATAGATATATATCAGTTACTTTAGCCAAACAAAGTGTGCAACTCAAAACTTGCCAAAGAGTTGCATGAGGAGTGAAATCACTGAGATCTGTAAAAGGTCTGAAGAATTGAAGAAAATACTTGAGATGGATGTTCAATATACAGCTAATATGGGAACCAGTGTGTGGCTGGTAAGCCAGATTCAATCAGGAAGTACAATTAATTGTCTATATGAATTGTTCTAACCATTCATTTCCTCTTGCTTTCTTTTCTGAGAGCTCTGCAGCATTTCCTTCAGAATATAATGAGATATAAACTGGCCTTATATGATAGATAACTGCAGAGGTCAAGGCACAGCAGTGGGCTTGTGTGTCATATTGCATCAAATATATCTTTTCATATAACCAGAGATAAGCTTATCAAGGGTCACCTTTGTGTTGGTCAGGTTATGAGAGAAGGGTTTGATGTATGTGGTTCTTGTGTATTTCCACACGAAGCTGTATGTGCCACAGAGCTAAAATGCTGCAGACAGTCAGGTGGCTGAGCAGCGGTTATATCTTATATGATTTGGGGCTTTATAAGTGAGATGGCATTTGAAATCTGCCATTGCATTTCAAAAAATGTGATTGTCTTGATGGCAGTTCCTCCTACACTTGCCTAACTTTGTCTATCTATTTTGTTTTAATCTTACTTTTACCCTAAAGCGACTTTGTCATCCTCCTCAGCCTGCCATCTTTATTTAATGATGAAAGAAAATCAGTTTTTTCAGCTCCCAAGAAGCTACGAAAAACATAATCCAGATTTTGCAGCACTAATGAAATAACAAAGCATAATACAGAATAGTCTATGAAAACTGATTTCTCTGAATAGCCCATTTATGTTAACTATATTACTCAAGTGATTAAAAAAAATAAAAATAAAAGCAATATGTTTTTTTTTCCAGAAAGAATGTAGTAATTTGGCTTTTAGACCTCTTCTGTGTTCACCAGACCAAACAATCAGCACTGATGTTCTTGGGTTGCTGCAAAACTCACTAAATTTGTTATTTAAACTGTTGTAATACTCGCAGTGTCTCCAGCAGGAAATGCTGTTTGTTGCTTGTTTTGGGGACTGTGTGATCCCTCCGCTCTTTCCATACCAGGCAGTTCACTTGCTAGCACTAAGATCAGTCCACATCAGAACAAGAGGTATATATACCCTGTCTGTCTGCTGAGATCCCACCAGCTAAGCAGCATCAGAGCTTCACGGGCCCACAGACTCTGATCCAGTAACCTAAATTTTCTTATGGTATTATTTTGAATCATAATTGCAGATAAATTATCCTTCCATGCAGCAGACTTTAAACAGATGCCTGCTCTGTACCCTTTGCCCTGGCTGCTGTGGGAAAAGCAAATTCATTAGAGGAATGCTGCAGAGCTCACAAATAGCTGCTGATGAGAACGTCAAGGTGTGCGTCTGCCCTGTCGTATATACCCAGCGAAGATCCTGGGCATTCAAAGCTGTCAGTTAAGTCTCAGCAAGTCATACAAGGCTCTTTTAAAATCAGAAAGGGTTTCCTATAATTGGAAATAGATACCTCAAGAGTACCAGTCAAAACAAGCTAAGACTATTAATTTAGAATGAATTCACTTTCCGTTGACTATAAATTTCCATTGACTGCACAGAATCTGATGATGACTAGCCCTGAGCCAAATAACGCTTGGTCAGTGAGGTTAAGTGGAGTGAACAATAACTAGATATCTTACTTCAGGATATTATCAAATTTGTACAGTGTATAAGACTAATCATTTATAACCTCATAAGCTTTAAAAGATGTGTGCTTGTCCCTCATAGGACCCACATCAGGCCTGTTGAAATATCGTGCCATCATGTGTTATATATTTTTTAAAGGATTAGTAATTAATTTACAGCTTACAGAGTCAAATAATACGTGAATACCTTATATATGTGAATAGCTTATATATTGATTCAGATAATGTTTTACAAAGATAGATTCAGTTTTATGAGCACAGAATGTAATCCCAAAACTGGAATCTTTTAGTATTTTTCAATTTAAGTTTCCAGCATAGCTGGCAGAGAAATCTGCGAGTAGCATATGTTTGTAGTTTTGACTTGGTTAAAGCTAAATATATTTTAGAAACAAATAGGTTAGAGCATTACAATTTATTACAGAAAAAGTACAATGTTGGAGGACCTAATAGTTAATACAAACATTGGAAATATATTGTTTGCTTCACTAGAATAAAAATAAAAGATCATTTTCTGTGAAACAAAGAACATAGTGGATCAACAAATATCATTTACCTTTTCCGTGTTCTAGGATTACAGAAAGGGACCTCTCCACCTCAAAAGCCGCTATTAGGCAACAGTTAACAATTTAACAGTCGTTATTGTGCACACCATTATAACAACATTCGAGAGCGAAAAAAGAGAAAATAATCAGCAGTCACCCTCAATCCTCTTACAGAGATAAAACTACAGAGAAGAAGTAGTTCTGTAAAAGTAGGCATGTTTGATTTGTAAGAACTTTTTTTGGGGGGGGGTCAGATTTAACTTTTTTTTTTTTTTTCAAGCGTTCCGGTGTTCTCTGCTTTGCATTAGTACATTGACAGGAATCATCTTAAATCCAGAGAGTGGATTTAAAATACTGTTGTTTAAACATCTCCTGCTTCTGTACATATTGCTCATTCTGCCTGCTGTAAATGTAATACAATTCTCCTTTTCTTGAAAAGTGTGGTCTTAGCGTAAACTAGATGGCTGCTTTTCTGATTTGGAACATCTAAACTCTCACTTTACGACCAGTCATGAGTGAAAAGACAGAAGAATATTACTGGCATGTTCTGAGTCATATTTCTATTTTAATATCTACACATTGCATAGATTCACATAAGAGAATGAATTACCTATAGACAAAATAAATAAAAAATAAAGTAAAAAGGCAAAAAAAAAAACCTCAAAACACAGTAGGTTTTCCTAATCTTCTAGCTCAAAATTTGTACAAAATCTTACTGAAAATATATTTCATTACTATTTTTTTTAATAACCATTACAATAAATGTGCCTAGTGAATTTAAAAAAGGTTAAATGGAAATTCATTTCTCTCAATTTACTGTGTTTAGATACTGCAAAAGATCAAGGAATTCATACTGGTTACTTATAATGAGGTAATCAAGCTTTAATGAAAATCAACAGTTATTAGATAATCAGTTCTGCCTGGTGACTATTTGTCTGTTATTGCAGGACAAGAATAATTAAAGGGCACTTAAGGTATGGAAAAAATTATAGTCAGAAATTGATGTGCCTATAGAAGTCTCCAAACGACAGATATTTAATAGTCCTTTATATGTTACTATAGCAACCCACTTTGATAACTCATCTCCCCACACTATAGTAAAACAAGGGGCACTGGGCTCTTCAGAAAGTGCAATCTCCTTTAAGCAGATCTATAAGCATTGCAGATGAACAGAACTCTAAACATTCCTCCATGAATATTCATGAAGTAAGTTGTTTTTTGTTGCCTGCCTAGTCAGCAGTCACAAAACACATGGTGTGTGTTGGCAGCATCTTGCCTAGGTAGAGGGCTATGGACTGAGGCAATGGCAGGAACCAGGACCTGTGAGGCTGACTGACATTTCCATCTGTAGCGAAGGCTGGTAATTAACAGGAAGGAGTGTGCCTGCAGCATTGCACCATCTGCTAGGGAAACGGCTCAATAAGAAAGGAGCTGGATATCATCTCAGTGGTGGCTCGATCTGGTTCCGACATGAGGCTGGGCATCTGTTAGCTGAGGAGATAGGCTATTAGGAAATTCGACTGGGAATGAACAACATGGAAAGAGCACTCTGACCTAGCCCATAAAAGCATCTCTTCAGAAATGGTGTCTTTTTATCTTACTTACACAAGTCTTCTGAAAATGGTTTGCTGAGGGACCATTACGGATCTGTTTGAAGTAACACAATAGTTTCAAAAATGCTGCTTAATTCCAACACAAAATTCTTGAAATCAGGATACAGCTGTCATCTTTTGACAATAGAGCTAATTTCAGAATGAGGATATGAGGTTAAATTCCTTCTTCTATTGTTTTTTTTGGGGGGGGGGGAGAAAGAAAATTAACTTTTAACTATTGTATAGTTTAGCTCAGAAATCTGCGTGTGTAAATCTGAGACACTATAATGGAAAACACATAGAGATGAAAATATGTAAAATCTTGCCATTTAATAAATGCAGATATGTGCAATGCATGAAAGTTATAAAGGACAAATATGTGTTCTGTATGTGTATGCATGTACATGTGTGCATGTATGTTGCATGTGTAAGTATAGGAATGTGTCTCACAGTAAAATCTCATTCTACCTTTTTATGGTGGAGAAATATAAGTAGCTTGTGGGTGGCAGAAAGAGGTTTTCAGGGAAGGATTTTGTACTTCACGTTTTGCTGAGTTAGTGTTAGGAGAGTTTAGTGAGTTTGTGTTAGGAGATCAATGTGCATACCCAAATATGTAATTTAAAGTATTCAGAACTAATATGCTATTATTAACACCTTTTGAAATACAATAAATTATAGTGGTTTTGGAAATTATTGTGTTTGTTATATGTCAGACTGACATTCCTGAGATCTCTGCTGATGCACAGATTAAGCAGTATTTGGGTAAATTTATCTGTTTCTCTCTACTGATATTCTTAATATGTCTTTGGATGAGGACCAGTCTTTAAATCCTTTTCATCTTTGGCCCATAACACTGAGCACGAGTCCATCCATGCCGTAACTGCAGCAACATGTTCTGTTATTATCATGAGTGGGATCACATCCATGCCTATGAAGCTTGAGCAAGTTTGAGCTGTGTTTGTGCACCTACTAAGTATTCAGATGTCTGTTAGTGGTTATAGTTTAGCAGGCTGAACAGTGATGACTGTGTATGGTTTTCACCTATGGCAAGTGTGACATGATGGGAATCGGTACGACCTGTGCTCATGACGAGATAACCAACATCCAGTTGCACCACTGTTGCATGGCTCAAGAGCGTGCAGGGGTTTTTCAACCGAGTTGCTGTACATCAGAGCTGAGTCCCCTTGACTGCACGTCCAGATCGTAAGGCTGGTTATTAATGTGAGTTTTGGGACTTTATCTATAGTAAATGAACAAAGATAGCACTTCCAATTGGCAATTCAGGTCTGACTGCTGGGAGCTTGGGAGCTACGTGTAAAGTTTATGCCAGACACCGGACTTTTAAATCTCCATCCTAACTCAATCCTTCCCCAAAGAGTTGACAGGCTTATAGAAGTGGAGGGACATACAAACAGCTCCTGAGAAACTCAGCTCACATCAAGAGCAATGACAAATAAACTGAATATCCATGAGAGAGCAGCAACGCCTTAGCACTACAGGAATGAAGTCAGTGGGACCTTTGAGCATGGAAAGATGGTATATCCCCCCACCTCAAAAAAAAAAAAAAAAGTGAAGTGTCTTGATCATTGTATAAAGTAACTCCAACAAACAAGAATAGAGTTTAATCTGTGTGCACTGAAAAATTTGAGTGTGATTTTGTTTCTTTCCCTGTTTTTTAAACTATTCCCTTTGCAAACTAGTTTTGTATTGTTTTCTGAAAACACTGAAGAACATTCAGCTTTTCCCCATAATACAAACTCCCTTATTCCCCACCTACAAGGTTATGCAGCTATGTTTGTGTTTCAGAAGTTTCAAGGGGAAACAGAAACCCTGTAGGGTCTACTCTCCTAGGGTTACAGAAGCCATTATGTGTAATGTAGTTTTAACCTAAAAATATTAGCACCATGTATAACTTTGTCCAAGTGTGTGGAGGAAGGCCACAGTGTTGGCAGTAAAGTGGTCAGGAGACAGAGGCTTTCTGCTGCTCTTTCTGTAAATATCTTTTGCAGAGAGCCATGCAGGGAGCCATGCAAGGAGCACGTGAGATACTCTCAGAGAGTTTGCTACTCAAAAATGACAGACCATGATATTCTCGTGGTAAAAAATCAACAGGAAACTGGAAAAGCAATTTTTGTGAACTTGGGGGCTAGTCAAGTAGAAATCACCATTGTCTGTTCTCAGCATTTGAAGGCTGATAATTGAAGGATGATCTACTGCTAGTAAAATGGCCAAACCTACCTTTTTCCCCTTTTTTGATTTTTCAAATATCTATTTTCTTGACAGCAGGTTCCTCACTCTTCAGTCAAGAGCAATATGTCTTTAGTCAACAAATTTTCTATTTTTTTTCTCTCTCTTCTTTGTGTGTGTGTGTATGTGTTTAACACTGTTCTTAAAGCTCTTTGCAGCTGGTTGTCATCTGAATCACTGCCAATAGCCTCAGAGAGCACTACCCCCTCCTGAACACATCGTTTGGCTCCCTGAGACGATTTACTAGTGAGAACTCTATATGCACAAAGTCAGTCAGTTAAAACTCTCAGAGGAAAGACCTGGGTGTGGTTGTGGCATTTTGAGCAATGAGTTGAGCGAGAAGACAGAAATTCCATTTGGCAGCTGGAAATGTGTCGTACTGTTGTCTGAAGCCAGGTGCCAAGGTAGGGCAGCATGAGAAAGCTCAGAGGAAAAGGAATTTGTGATGAGCAGATTTATTTCCTAATAAATCTGCTTTTTGTGCAGAAGATTTTCTTGGAGATTGGGGAATTGAGGGAATGGCTGTAGTGGGTAGGGAATCAGGCAAATCCATCGAAGGGTTAATTGATTTCAGTGGGCTTTCTCGGAGGCCTGAAATGTTTACCTCCCAGAGAAAGTGATTTTAAATATACAGCTGTAATTGTTTAGTTTGATATTAATTGAGAGTAAGTGGATTTAGTCCCAGAAGATTTTAGCAATGCACTAAGTAAGAATTCATTTAGGTATCACTGGTAAGAGGCTGAGAGTCAGCACTGAGTTATTAAGCCCACACACACACACACACAGCCCCATCATGCAGTTCCCATCTGCAAGAATGGTGTCTCATCTACCCAGTGACACAGACCCGAAATTCCAGGTCCTTACATCGCTGTTTCTCACTCATAGCCTTTAATGCTAAACCTTAAAGCACATCCTCTGGGAAAAAATTGCACTTTCCTGAACTACGGTAGGTATCAGAACAGTTAGCTGTGGACTGAATTGACATAAATGCCAAAAAAAAAAAAAAATACTATTCAGAATTTTAATTCTATTTGCATCTCATACTTTTCAAACTTATCCAAGGATGCGCAGTTGGCAAAGAAGATACTACAGTTCAGAGCGAAGATTTTTGTTATCTTACTCACATAATACTAAATGTAGGACTGGGTCTGTTATTAGGTGACACATAAAAGTTAATAATCTCAGCTAACAGTTCTGCTTACCCAGCACCCGAGCCCTGTGTTTACAAACATTTATAGAAAAAGAAAGATTTAACATAGAGAAATGGGTGGGAGGAACCTTTGTCCAGCATAGATTTGCATCCGACACCAAGATTCCCAGCAAAATGCCTTAGCTTTGATTTCTGCTAGGTCTGAGCGGCACAGACAATAGGATGGGCACACGTTCAAGATCTGGGGCTTTTATCCAGATCGGCTAAACACTTGAAAGTCCGAATTCTTAGATTAATCAAACCTTCTGAACTCCCCTTCACAAAGCCCCCGCGCAGCGTGGGAGCCGGGGGACAGGGGACGGCGCGGGAGGGCGCGTGGCGGAGGGGCAGGAGGCTGCGGGGCTGCCGCGCGTTGGCAGAGCCGCGCGGGGGGAGCCCGCACAGCACCTGCCCGCGCGATCGCTGGCTCGAGCCAGTGTCATTAGCCACTCATTTTCATAAGCATTAAAGTCAGCCATAAAATTATAAGTAAAATTAAGGAAAAAAAAAAAAAAAAAAAAAGGAAGCAACTGCAATATAATCGAACAACAAGGGGAAAGAGATGATACTGTGCAAAACTTTAAATTACTTTATATTCAGTGTTTAAGTCCAGCCCTTGCAGATGCAGGGAAACTGTTTATGTGCATAAAGGCATTTGACTATACAGAGATGGTATCCATACATACACAAAGCTTCCAGTGCTGTAGAGGATGAAAAGGAGAGGAAATAAAAGCTGAAGCTTTGCTTTATAGTGGGCACACAATGCTCAAAGGCCACAGCGTTTGGAACATGCTGAAGTCAGTGTGATTCTCAATATTTTTCATAATGAAGAGTGTTGTGGTTTATTTTTTCTTTTTTTTTTTTTTTTGCTTGCCTCAGTCATACTACTAATTATTTAGTGGTTTTTCAAACCTTTTGTAATCTCGACTTGAGAAAGCACTGAAAGATATTAATTCTTAGCCATGTGTCTCATAAATGAAGGCCATTCTGCTATACTTAATGACAAGGCTGAGGCAGCAAGATGTCATTTGCTTTTTTCTCGGTTTTTAAATTGCTTTCTAAATGAACTACAGCTGTGAGGGCCAGGTGCTGTGATCCCTTTAGAAAGATCAGGAAATGATGAAATCCAAAATTTCAAAGTGTGATGGATGTCAGCTCCCGATTTGGTGTGTGTGTGAGGTCACCCCCATGCACCTGGTGCTATCTCCACAGCAGAATCACTTTACTGTGGAAAAAAAAAATAGATGCACATGTCGAATGTAAGTGTAACAATATGAGATGCAGTTTATAATTATCCCTTTGTTTTCTCCTCATCGAGATGGAAATGATGGATATACAGTGCATATGCTTGTTCTAGGTGCTGCAGGATATATTAAAGCAAGTTTTTAGCTAAAATATGGCTAAATAGTGCAATGAACAGCCACTACAATTGGAATATGATGTTTTTTTAAAAAAAAAAAACTCATTGACTAACTTTACTTAATTAAAAATCATAGCTGCAGGGTCAAGAACTCTATTAGCTAAAATATGTTATATAGAACATGGTTTGGAAGGTGCATGAGAGCAAACAATGCTTCTGTCACCCTTATTCCAGGCTATTTATCTGACTCTGTAATAACTAAAGGAGATTGGCTGAGCCCTCTTAAAACGTACTGTTGAAATATTACCTCTGTCTTTATTGATGATATATCTGAATCCCAGAAAACTAGCATGCAGCCTGAGAAGAGGGACACACTCTCAGGAAAATGCACACAAAGCGCAGTCGCTGAAAGCTGGAGTCCTCCTCTGATAACAGTGTTTTCTGTGTAGTTGTGTTGCAGCAGCCGCTACAGATTCTGGGGGTGTTAGCAGATAATGCCAACTGCTCGCCCCGTTGTGTTTCCCTTTGTGCATTGGCCAAATTGCTATTCTGACCTAGCACAAAGACTTATTCACTCTGGCAAACCACCAAGGAGATCCTTGAAAAAGGAAGATCCATGAAAAAGAAGATATGTCAAATTCAACTTCAGGATCCTCCAGCTGTGAGAAGTAAAACCTTTCTGAATGCTATCTTTAACCAGAGAGTGTTCTCTGCTGTAGAAGGATAGCTTGCACTTCTGTGGAATTTTAATAACAAAACTGCACCCCAAAATTTCCACAAGCTAGGATGTTTTTTTCTTGCAGATTAATCCTTTTAAATATGCAGTTTTATACCAAATATCTCCAGATGTGGAGCATGATTTCTCATTTCAACTTCCATTCCAATGGCCATTCTTAGGCAGAGCCTCATCAAAATGTGCAGGGATGCAAATAAAAATGACGTTACTGAATGCTGAAATTTTAGAGTAGGGGAAATAGACCTTCAAAATGAATGACAGGGGTGGCTTCTTCCCCAAACCTTGCATGTATTACCTGTGGTGCAAATGTTTAATTTACTATGATTTTTTTCTATATCTTGGCATGTTAAAGAACTGCCTGCAAAACTACCATCTCAGGCAAACAGTTTTGGATTTTATTAACAGGCCTAAATTAGATTTGTTTAGCTACTTCTTGTTTATATAATGAAAAGAGGAGAAGTTTCAAAATAACTATTTTAAATACACATAAGGGGAAAACAATGCTTGAATTGTTTGTTGAGAAAACAGAACACTCCTCCTTAAAAGTCCAATAACTTTTACAGGATGTCAAAGAAGTGTTTGATTGTCAAAAGAAGTTAGCTATGTGTACCTAACTGATTTCAAATTGATCCATCATCATGAATGAAGAACTACAAGGAGATACTCAGTCTAAGGACTGGCAAACTACTGTTGCCAAGTGAGAGGCAGTGAATTACAAGTACAAAGATGACTGAAATCTTGGTGTAGAAATTAAGAAAACTATGACTTTTTGAATCTAAGAGATTTACAAAAAGGTCATTTGGCTATTGAGATGGATGTCTGTCCTTGATCATAAAGGTGTCTGTTCAGTTTAGGAGGAAATTTTTTTTGATATATCAACTACATCTTCTACATCTACTCTATATTTGGTTTGGAGATGCAGAGAGTGTACAATCTTTTTTCTAACCCAGTTCAACAGTGGCATCACTTAGTTCATCTTTTTAGGAAATTGGTTCCTGAAAATTGGATACTTTATTTACATCCAAGTTTTCAAATATTCCAACAAGACAATTCCATTAACTTGTTTCATGGCAAAATATACTTTCAAAAGACATATTTGTTTGGCATAAAAATGCTTAAACAGGATCCCCAACCCCTGTCTCCAACCATGGTCATAAAGAAATGAGTAAAAGGAATATTAGAAAAAGTTGAGCATTCTTTTCCCTAATGTTTTTCCCTATTGCTTTCTCTCCCCTATTCCCATCCTATTGCAGGATGCCCTTTGGCATGGAGTTTTAACTCCTTGCTAAAGCAGATCGCGTTATTAAAGTACTGGCAGGTTCTGGCCTGCTATTCATTCTGTTTTGACCTTCAGAAAGTCTTTAAAGAAAAAATAAAACAAAACATACAAACAAAACAAATGAAACAAACAAATAAACAACAAAAAAAAGAGACAGAAATAGACACCAAGGAAAATGCCTGGTTTGAGACACTCCTGGATTGTGGGACTGCCCTTGTTATTAAACTTATGGCCCTGGAGCAAATCTAAATCTGAATCCTAAACTGGAATTTCATGTGCCCGAAATTCACATTCAAGTCTGTAGTTTGGATCTGTTCTGATTTTTGGTAAGTCAGTTTGCAAGAGACATTGTAAGAAATGAAGCATAGAGATACCTCATACCATGATGATGGGCTTCCAATGGCCTGTCTCCACTTTCCCACTCACCACAAACCCTGCACCACTCTTTAATCGCATTGGAGAAATATCTGTTTTCCAATTAATGAGAAGCCTCTAATTTTTTCCAACCCAACTGCATCAAGCAGCTTTATCCATCCTCAGGTTGCTATTCTTTAATGGCATTATTGTAGTTAGAATGAACAGGATTTGTAATCATAATAGTTCCTCAAAATTACCTATTTAAAATAGTCTCAGGTATTTACTTTATATTGTGAAAATATATTTGCCACATTTAATTCTAAAACAGCTTGATATAATAGGAGAGCAGGGGGGGCAAAATCTTGTGCAGGCAGGTTTGAATATATGGTTCCACAGATCCGCTATTTGTTAATTTTATGCAGACTGTCTCTAGTTTTTGCATCTCACAGTTTGGGCACAACAGGAGGTGACACTGTTAACTGTTACTCTTTTCACTTACTTTTTTTCCCTTAGCTGAACATAAACATATCATTACACAGTTACACTACACTATATTTAGAGTTGATTTTTAACTATCTATTAGATAAAAAGACTAGAGCTGAGCTAAACTACCTGGAATGAACTGGGAAGGTCTAGCAGGATTGCACAACCCGCAGAAATTCAGGTGGGGGAAAGGTATTTCGTGCTGCGCTAGTGCTGCCCAGTTTGCTTGCTCCTGGGTCAACTCTGATTTGGCTGGACAAGTGGAGTCAATGTGATGTGTGGAGTAGCTTAGACTGTCTGCAATTTGGGACATATAGGTAGAATGGTGTGGGGCTACTACCACAAGCTTCTTAGATGGGACAGGAGCTCATGCTAAGTCCTCTAAGGTGCTGAGGCTCCAACAGTTAATGACAATACGTCTCTCAGAATCATCAAAATCAAGGACTACACCTAAACTGTGAAACCTGGGAATGTTTCCCAGGTCTGAGTGTGTGTTGAGGCAGTATCCAGACTGCGAGAAGGGGATCAGGGCATGCTTCTTGTCTCCTGTACCCTAGTTCTTTGCAGAGAAAACACAGGTACTCGGGCCAGAAGGGAAGCACCAGATATTCCAGCAAGTCTTCAAGGGATGAGACTAAGGACCACATTGTGGAGCACATCACCCTACTACATAAACTCATATCTAAGTTTATGACAGTGGATATATGCACAAACACTGCTGGGACTGCAGGAAAAGGCATGAGGGAGAATATGTGTTTACCCAAAAACTGTATTTTTCATATCTCAGCTGAACCTAATCAGAAGTTCAGGTTCAAACATCAGTCATAACATCTGAGCTGCATGTTTATCAGGCAGACTGGGTAATTTTGGACCTCTATCGCTGTCCTGTAAGAATTGTTCTGCTTTGTAAAATGATAGGGTTTACTGGCTCTGAGATATGAACCCTTCCACATACCAATTCAGTGCTGTAACTGCTGGTATAAAGATCTCTTCTGTTCTGTTTTTTCATGAGAACAAGGTGTACCTGGCTTAGGCATCTAGCTCTGAATAGCTGAAAGTGTTAAAATATGTTCCATGTGTTCAAACAGCTCTCTATGCTCTTCCACATTTGGATATAATATTTATAATAAGGAACATACATATGCCACTTAAAATGTAGCATTTGCCAGCAGTTTTCATACATCTGAGAGTACTGCAGGCTTTCTCTCTATTCTGAATATGTATTATAGACTCATGATAATTGGGTGATAGCTAGTAAGTGATTGATTATTCAATAACTTCTACTTAGTGGCAATTCTACATTTATCCCTGGGGAAAAGAAAACAAGTTTATAATACACTTTGCAAATTTATTTTGTTGATGGCCTGTTTCTCACAGTGCAGAGTTTTCCTACATAAAACCTGACAGCTGTAAATAACCACATCAGCCAAAGCAATCTCTAGAGTAATTGTATTAATTCAAAAGATGTCAATCCAAGTCTAAAACTGACTCTGTAACACTTTAGCAATGTATCTGACTTGTAAGAAAGAAATCTAAAATACTCAAGATTTAGTGTTAGTTTAGTAAGTTTAGTCTTAGATTTACATCACTCAGATGCATAGTTTTGAGCACCCTATATGTATTACCTTACCTTCAGGCAGCCTGAGAAAGAGATAGAGAGAGAGAGAGATAGAGAGAAAGAGAGAGAGAAAGAGAGAGGGAAAGAGAGAGAGAGAGAGAGAGGGAAAGAGAGAAAGAGAGGAAGGCAGGAAGGAAGGAAGAAAGGAAGAAAGGAAGGAAGAAAGGAAGAAAGGAAGGAAGAAAGGAAGAAAGGAAGAAAGAAAGAAAGAATGGTATTTCATTTTTATGCCTAGAGTCTAAGGTGCTTTTATAAAAGACAAATGTGTTTAAGAATTGGTTTTCTGGAAATGAAGAATGGATTCTAAGTCATTGGCTGCACTGGAATTTTTAACTTCAAGTATGCACTGTCTTCTGTGACTACACTGTCTGAAGTGTTCTTACACTAACACAATTGTTCATAAGCTCTGTCTATAGACAGGATTGGGAAAGAAAATCTGTGCTACATACTCTTTTTCTTTCTTTCTTTCTTTCTTTCTTTCTTTCTTTCTTTCTTTCTTTCTTTCTTTCGTTCTTTCTTTCTTTCTTTCTCTCTCTTTCTCTCTTTCTCTCTTTCTCTCTCTCTTTCTCTCTTTCTCTCTTTCTCTCTTTCTCTCTTTCTTTCTTTGTGTGCTGTGCACAAATTTGTACTTTAAGACCAAGCTGCTAATGCAGACAACTTATCATCAAAACATAGCTTTATCCTCATATAAAAAGAAAGGGATGGATGGATGGGAAGAAAAGGATCATCAAGTTGCTCATTTTCTCATCCTATACTACTCTTGCAGACAATGTTCTTTCTTATTTCCAGACAATCTTGAACCAACATAGTGAAAAAAACCCTCTTAAAAAGAAGAAAAAAAATATCTGCATCAGGTTTAGCCAACATAAAGGATACATATGCAAATGGATGGATATTGAACCATGAAGTCTGACAGCAGAACCCCCTACTGCCATATTCGAATGAGACCTGTTTCACATTTTATTTCTTCACCATAGAGCTTGTTGGTTCCTATTAGTGATGAGGACTGTACACAACTGACTGTAGATAAAAACAATACATCTTTTTTTTTTTTCCAGTGGAAAAAAAAATCTTCTCACATGGGTAGCAGATTGTAGTACTCAACATGAAATTTCTAAACTGTGTTCTATTAGTGGAGCAAATGCTGAAACTTTGAAAGTTTCTGCAGTGCATTGAACACTGGAATATCTTCTTTTTTCTGTGTCAGGAAAGGCAAGGAAAAGAGAATGCTTCATCCAAGAAAAGATATTACCAGAGATAGGCACATCTGGTTTGTAGAACATTGTTGCAGCATTCAGACATTTGGAATGAGAAATACTAATGGGTTTCATTTCATGTCAGAGAAGAAACATTGCTGAGGAGAGGATGGCTAAAGTGTGTCCTGTGATGCATTTGCATAAAGCCTGTTATTCTGTGGAATTCTAAAATAAAATCTATCCCTACTCTCTACTATCTACTATCACACTCTTTTCTCAGAATAGGAATAGAAGCAGTAGAATTCATAGATGTAACAATGATTATGTTAAGGTCTGACTTCAGGTTCTGAACCTGGACTGCTTTTTGCCCCTTATTTTTTGGAAGTTTTCTGATTTATCAGATCTAGTTTCAAGTAAAAAGTCAATTTACTCATCACGAATACTTTAGTATCAACAGGGGCTCCATTGTTTCCCACTGCAAATCTTGGAAGGATCTCTAGAAACTTTCAAGAGTCTCTTATGTGCTGAAGCAATTGTAAAAATACCACATACAAATCTGATCCTCTATGGCAATAATTTTCTCCATATTGCCCACCTCAGACAATACTAGCTTTATTTCCTCTTCATACATATACATTTTGGGTTGGATGCATCTCTATAAAAAGAAAACTTAATAAGGAGAATTCAGCATTAGAAGAATTATGATAGAGTACACACTGGAGACGCCATGTTACAGGAGAAATAGAAACATTCCAACAATGTATAATTCATCATCCAGCCGTGTTGCTCCATAACATTTATGCCAACACAGAAGAAAACACTCTAGCTAAAAAGTACAAAAGGCAATAGAAATACATGTAATAAGAGTGGTGTATAAACTGCTGAAACTTCTTTCTCAGTGATTACCTGCTTATAATGGAGTTTTGAAATAATATTAGGTGTGATGTGAATAATCTATGGCTAATTTAGTCCCTGAAGCAGGACTAGAAGTCTCCTGATTAAGGTTGCAACGGGGATGCACTGATTGGAGCTCTGCTGCGTCCATGCTTCGGTGGCTCTGGGAGCAGGCGAGAGCTGGAGAGCTGTGCAGGAGCTCGGAGGGAGGCACAAACAGGCAAAGGCTCTTGCCAGCAGTGACGGGCTTTGGGATTTAGCAGGGGATTGTTCCACTCTCCTACTTTACAAAAGGAACTCATGGAATCTGTGTTAGTTAGGTTTGGGCCTTAAAACACAACCATGGCCCAAGAGTATAGAAAGAGGAGAAGGACCCTACTGGTACAAGACCAGCAGTTCAGGTATGCTTTGTGGCTAACTGGATTTCTCAGGAACAAAATATATATTCATAAGAACAGCCAAATCATCATGTGATAACTGCCTAGGAAAGGCTGTTTTCCTAGCTTTTACCACCAAAGAAGAGCTCATTCTAGGCACTCGGTACTTAGCAAGCACATTTGAAGTGAAGTGCAACATTTTATTAAATAAGCAAGCAGACAGATCAGTCCAGCTCTGTTCAGGCTTTCCTGCTGACTGAAGAATTTGCAGATAGTCCTTCCCAAAAACACGAGCTTGTGTTAGTCTGTTAGTATCCTGCAGTACACAAAGCGAAGCTCACGTTTGAAAGAAATATATAAGAAATCTTGACCTATGAGCTGCCATATGGGCCCCACTATTGTGAAAAATCAGCTAGCAGTTTCCCATTTCGGGGAGATAAAACTCTTTATCTGGCAAAACTAAACTTGCGCAAAAGAAACTAAAAAGTACCCCAGCACAGAAGCATGCGAGAGCTGAAGGCAAGAGACAAAGAAAAGCATGACAGTATATATACAATTAGTAGGTTCATATCACTTACTATGAATTTAAATAGCTAAAATAAAAGTAGAATACTATCATAAGTCAAAAAGACAAATGCAAAGCTTTTGCCAGCTGAGAAGGTTTTTTTTTTTTTCCATTGAAATCTAGGTGAATTGTGCTTTTGTTTTTGTTCTGCACAGGACTGAAAGTTATTAACATTTCTGTGATTCTGACACTAAAAGGTATATATATGTTGCAACTTTAAATATACATTTTTTATATACAATAAAATGTCTTCTATACATTTCCATTCCATTTTTCTGACACGGAGACATTAATTTTTAAATGGTTCTTTTCGTTTTAAGAATTGAGAAAAAAAAACAGAAAAATATATCAATTTAAAATCTGGAAGACCAAATTCACTTATCATTATAGAAAGTAGCAGTCATCTCAGCTGCACAAAAATAACTCAGGCAGTTAGCTCTCACCAGCTTGTACACTCCACTGACATATTCCATTTACTACTTTATATCCATCTGCCAAACCCACCTGGGTTTCAGATGGGGCATTTGCTAGCTCTGTTAATAATAAGCTTCACTCTATTCCCTACACCATCTTTCAGCACTTTCTGGAAAAAAATATATATATACATACAATGTAAATTTTCTCATAGTGTTTTAATCTAAATGCTACATTGACTTAAGAGAATATTAAGTATGTTTTCTTCTGGTCGTGATTACCACAATAAGTCAGGATAGAGGCCATATAAAGTGCAATCAAAAGCCAAAAATAAATGAGTTCTGGGTAAAGCCGAATGAAATTTGTTTTTATGAGGTACCTTTCCCACTGAAGTTATTTCCAAGCACTTACAGAAGTGCTGCAAGTGATAGTATTTCAGTGGCTTAGTTGCAGAAATATTTAATGCCTGCTGGAACTGGATATAAGAATTAACAGGAGCTGCACTGTACAGGCTTTCTTTGTGGAGCTTCCAGGGTGCTCCAGGTCTGTGCAGAGGTAAAGCAGCTATGAAATGTCACCTCTTAGGAAGTATGAAGGACTGCCTTGTCCTCGCCTTCTTTCTCCAAGGCCCTGTAGAACCATGAGTCTCTACCCAGGTAGGTCACATTGGTTTACATTTCAGTCTCACCTAAATTGATAGAATTTGGCATACTCTGAAAAGTATCCACAATTAAGCAATGTCATGAGCCAGAGCTCCAGCTCCAGAGAAGTATCCTCATGTGCCACACTGCACAACCCTTGGCCAAAGGAGTGAACAGGCAGGTAATATATCTGCTCCAAGCTGGAAAGGACCAGTTTAGTCTTCCTACTACCTGTGTCGTATTGTCTGATGGATTCTGCTGGACGGTGAACTCGGTAAGATAGCAATATGCCTATTGTGAGCTCCACCAGAATGGAGGTAGCAGTTAACCTGGTATTACTCTCAGGACCCAGAGAAAGAGGAAGGAACTTGCCTGCTAGTTTATTGTTATTGCATAATCAAATGCAATAACAAAATGTACTGTTTGAGAGAATTCCTGCTTAGCACAAGAATAGCCCTTCTTGACTATCAAGCACTGCAACACAAATCATGCCTGTATTGCCTTCCTATGATAAACTGTGTCTCCTAAAAACTTCCATGCTGATCAGTAAATAAAAAATCACTCCAGTGACAGCAGTTTAATGACTAAGTTTTAATTGGGTCAACCTCTTTGTGACTCATATGGGTGATCCTGCTTTTAGAATTAGGATTAGGACCAAGACTGTGTGGTTGATCTTCCCAAGGGGCTGGAGATCACACTTTTTCCACAAGGTGCAATAGGTTGGGAAGCATAGGCCAGGCCAGCACTTCCCCCCAGCATGGCTAAAAGTGGAAGCAAATTGCATGCTGTAAATTTGAGAATTTCACACAGATCATTTGCTGTATGTCAGAGTGATGCATGGACAATCCTTAGGGTGCAGAGTGGCTTAGCAGGGTGGCTCATTGCGGTGAGATTGTCACCTTCATTTATGCCCAGAGAGCCCACTGGCCCCTGAATGGAAAAGGGGCTTTTCACCAGGTTTAAGTGGCTGAAGTCTGTCTTAGTCTTATCAGCTCAGGCCAGCAGTTTCCTGTGCCTAAGAGTCAGAAAGCCCTCACAAATTCTGTGAAAGGGCTGAAAAGGGGGTTATTTTTAGACATTATCAAGTCATCAACTTTCAGCCGTTGTCCTTTGCATTTTGATATCTACCTGTGCAATAGTGCTAAAGAAACAATTCAGTGTGCAATGAAGGCATAGTATTTTTACTGGATCCTCCAAATGTGCATAAGAGAAATCTGTATCAACTGAAGATCAGCAGTATCAACTGCAAACTTCTCTGTCAGAGCTAATCTTCCAATTTCCTTGGAGAAGATTGGTTGTATACACATTCCTCTCCAGGCACCTGCACAGGATATGGGCACACTCAAGGACAGGAAGGCTTTCTGTGCCTGAATGTGCAGGTGTGTGCAATGTCAAGCGTCAGCTCTGCGTTTTCAGGATCATTTCATATTGCACACACAGAGCAGTTTTGCTGGATGTCAGCAATCTGAAACTGTTTCTTCGCTGACAGAGTTGTGGTAAATACAGGCAGCTCTGATGGACGGCTGCTCCGCAGTGCTTTCCAGAACAGGAGTTATTTGTGTCCTGTGATGTGCTCTCCAAACTGCATGCATAAAGCCTCCCACAAAGAAGGGAGGGTTTGGGTAGAAAACTGTGCATTGCATTTGCATGTGGCCAGGGAAGGAGTTTTATTTATTTATTTATTTCATTTAAAGAAATATGAGCAGAAAAAAAAAAGAGATAAAGCCTAAAGTGATGGCTCATTATTTTTTCAGGTCAGTGCTTATTTTGGTATTTATCTCATGGGATAATCATGGACTTACCCTCAAAACCAAAATGTATCAAGCAGCAGAGAAAGGCAAGATCATTCAAATGAAGAGAGGCATGGAAAACAGTAAAAAGTATGAAGTGGAGAAGCAGAGCATATTTAAAGTCAAAATCAATTAGTAACTATAAGATATAATAAAACAGAAATAAAGACTTTGCCATATAGTATTTATTTGTTTCTATATAATTGCTAAGCCTAATTCTGGTGTTTTGGGTCTACTTATTTTCCTAATCCTACAAAAATGAAATTTCATCCTCCTCAATAACTCATTTACAATCTTATGTATGTGAGAGCCCACATTTGCAATTAATGCATTTAAAAACAGATTAGAATGTTATTTAGATATTTATTTACTACTCTATTTATACTGCTTTTATATTTGTTTGCTTATGTCTTAATTAGGCAAATTGGGGTGGTCTAATCTTAGCAACAATGAGAACCAGGCTGAGATTTTTAGGTCCTTCAATATGTCAGATTCCTCCTCTCACAGCTTCAGCCTTTGTTATTGCCCGATTCAGCCAGCCAGTTGATACTGCTCTTTCAGGAGAAGAGAAATACTTTTCAGAAGATGAGTGAAAGTGCCTGCAGTCCCTCCCACAGACAACTTCAGCAGCTCTGCTCCGTGTGTTCTGTTGTGTTAGAAGCTTCAGGGGGTGTCAGCTGTTTGCACTGTTTTTATTGCAAATTTTTCTTCTCATCTAGCAAAAACCTCCTGGATGAGGATGTTCAATAGGCCATCTAACCAGAGCTACAAAAGCAAAAAGAATTTCCTACAAAGGTGATATTAGAAAAAGATTGATCTGAGTGTATTCTGTTAAGAGTTTTACTGAAACTGTGAATCCAGAAAGATCAATTTGTGGATGATTTCTTAAAAAAGCAAAGTAAGACAAAACAACATAGAATATCAGATAGAAATAGTATTTAAGCTATTCTTCAGTAAAGCTATTTTCATCCATGATGGTATAACACAGCAAAGCTGGGATTTGCAACTGAGGTAAGAGAGAGAAAAAGAAGACTGCTTTTGATCTATTATATATTTATGGCTTAGCTTTGTCTCACCAGTGGTAAATTTTGAACTGGGGATGAGAATAAAACCAAAGAACTTCTGAAACATCCCTATCCAAAGTATTTTGAAAATACCTACTATCAATGCAGAACAAGTCCAGATAAGTCCAGAGGAAATTCTTCAGAACCATTTTGTGTCCCAGAGAAGTGACTCATCTCTTGCAGAAATTATTTAGTAGTATCTAGACAAAGGTAGAATTGTATTAGAGGGATCATCCCAATTTTACCTTGAGTTTGGCAGTGAAATTATAACAATCACAAACTGCTCCCAGGTGTCCCTGAAATCTCCCCTTCAGTACATCTCTGTAGGCAAGGCAACAAGTTCTGCTGTGATCAATCCCTTTTATATCTCTCCACAGACACATAGGCATCATACTGGAGCTCCAACTATCTTGCTGGCTGAGAAATATAATCACTCAAATTCTATCCAGCATCCTCATTCAAGCAAGGAAGTTATTGCTGAAATACTTTATTCTCTTTTTATCCCATGCATATATATAATCCACCAGTTTCTTCTTAAGGTTCCTAACTACTTCCCACCTATGTTCACTCTTGTGGATATGATTTCTTCCATTGCATTGCCCATACATTGCCTCCTTGGGCTTCCCTATCTGTGGCCCTCTGCTCCCATGTGCCCTCTGTCAGAGTGCACTTCAGGCACAGGAGAAGTTGTTACTTCCTTGCTCTGTGGCTTTTTTTTTCCTTTTCTTTTTCTTCCCTTTTTTTTTTTATTCTGATTCCTGCACTAATGCTTCCTGGACTGAATGGATCTCTGGCTGACAGTGATCAAAGCTGTCAGTTGCTGTTTATTTCCTCACCTCCTCAATTTGGCTTCTGGGAGGATGTTTCAACAGACGTTTTACAGAGAGAGAAAAAAAACAATATCCTATTAAACTAATGACCCTTGGCTATACTATCTACAAGCAAATGCCGGCACAGACAATTGCCCGGTTTTATACTGGTGGTCTGTGCACCACACTCTTGCATATTTTCTAGCCATGAAATATGCATACATAACTTCAAGAAAAAAAATGTATTATTTCCATTTAACACTAATTATTCAGATCTAACTATGACACTCCACTAATTGCTTTCTGGTTATTAAGAATATTAATAAAGTTAATGTCCAGAATTTCTGGTATGGAACACTGGTTACTTTTCTCTTTATGCCTTTCAGAAAACTTCTATAAAGAACATTTGAAAACTTTTTATTGCAGTTGTTATTCTACAAAATCAAAAGTCTAGGATAAATTTGTTGTGACTCACTATTAGCAGACAAAATTTTCTGTTCAGAGTAGAATCTTTCTTTAGGGAAACAGCTATAGTGCATCACAGTCAACTGTATCTTCATGTCCTATGATCAAAATAACAATCAGGAGCATTACTGGTGTTTGTATTCACGAAGGATTTCTCTACAACAAACCTTCTGTTTCATACATTTGCATTAAGCACAATTTCTGGAAGGAAATCTTTAAAGATATTTGGTCTACACTGTTGGAAAAAGAGGGAAGATAAAGTAGTGAAGGATGAGAATAGCTATGCTGGAATTCAGAAAATAAAATTTGAGAGAAACAGAAAAAGAAAATTTAGGAAGCAAGATGGCAAGAAGGCACAGATGAATTAACAAAAACATCTCTGTGACAAAAAAACATAGGGACTGTGACTGAAGGGAAAGAGCAAGGAAAAAGTTCAGATCACACAGTGTTTCTTAACTTTGTCTTGGAAAAAATCTCCCAGGTAATACTGAGAAAGGGAAGGAAATTTTCATATGAGAGCTCATTACTTGTGGCATTGCCTAGTGCAGACCACTATGGACTATCATATCATATCATCTCTTTAAAACATGGAGAAAACAGAGCTTTAAGATTCAGCAAGAACTTATGTAGGTTATCTCACCGAAATTACCTTTTTTAGGGCAAACTCTCCAGTAAAGTACATATTATAGTATAAAACACAGGTCATTATTATTGTTTCCAGATACTGTTCATATGGAAAAGCAAATGAGAGATTATTTGAATGGTTTTAGAATTATTGTTGGTTCCTGCCAAATTAGGTTTGTAATCTGTGAATGGAGCTATTATTATTGAAACAAAACATTTTCCCTCTTGAGAACATTACTGCTTTGTGCAATGTGAAATGATGTCCTGCACTTGCCAAAGGACCAGTCAGTGCTGCCACCCCTGTTCTAACTTTTTTCTTTTTTTTTTTTTTTTTCAAAATTCCTTGTTTACTGAGTAATAGATTAATATGCTTTGAGAGAATGGAAGAAAAAGATGTACTGTCCAGTACTATCATCCACCCTGTGGTACTTTCAATACACTGAAAATACCATATAATGACATGAGGCTGTGATTAGATTATTCAAGTCTGTAAAATGAATGGCATCATTTAGAAGAAAATAAATATTCCCCTAAAGCACAGAGGAAAAATGTAAGGGTAGAATATGGGGAAAAAAATTGTACCTTTCAGTATGTGTGTATACAACATGTATAGAAGGTAATGATGAGAGGTTTAGACATTTGACCTAAACACCTTTGCCATCTGAAGATTCTTTTAAGAAAATCTGGCAGCTGGCTACCTTTCAATATCTTTTAACAGGGGAATATTTAATATGATATCCTCATGTTCCTCACACAAAGAACACTAATTTTGCAGCGGAAATGAATAAAGTGGCTCAGATAAGGGACATATCAAATTCATATCCTATGATATCCTAGAAATCTCACAGAAGATTGAATTTATTTTCGTAATGCAGATCAGGGTTGCAAAAAGCTTTTGACTCACTTGTGGACAGGGATAGGCTACTGGCCTACCCCTGGCCTAGGAAAAGTAAAGATAAGCTTCTTTGCATACAATTTCCACAGACTAGGTGGTACACCATAAACTTTTTTCAGGAATCTTGTTGCCTATTTATGCTCTCAGCATCTTCTGCTGCTAGCATCATGTCTGCAGTTACTTTTTATGTTGAAAACTATTGCCAGTGGGGAAAAAAAAAAAACATTACTCAGAAGATTTGAGTCACAAATACTCACCTAGACCATAAAACATGAAAATGAAGGTGGGCTTATTAGGATGTCAAACTACTCAGACTACTTTCTGCTCTCACTGACACTTCTAAATAGCAAAATGAACAAATTTCCTATTAGGTGCTTCTGAGGTGGCTGGTTCAGCTGAAAAGGTAAATGTACTGCACAGAATCTTTAGCAGATGGTTCTGGGCTATGTTTGACTCTTTGGTCTGAATCCTAGCCACAGTGAGGTCCTCTAAGGTACATTCCTCTTCTGGGACTCACCACCCTAATCCTCTTCACATAAAAACATAAAGAATCCAACTCCATGAGCTCCTTAGGACCTAATTTTCCAACAAGTTTATTATAGGGGCAGGTTTTTTTCAGGGGCTCTTATGGCATAGATTTAATATCTCCAAAACCCTGACAAGCTTGTTTCTTTAAGAATATAGTGCAACACAGAGAACAGGGATTTAGAGAAATGTAAAAGTCATGTAAGAGGATCACATCCAAGCTACTTTTTGCTCTGTGCCTCCACCAGTGCCTAGACCTGCATTCAGGGAAGAGTGCAGCAAATCTCAAAAATTCTCTCATCTTAATTCCTAATAGCTGGAGTTGGCTTAAAACCCTGAAACATGAGGTTTATATTCCCTCCAATAACCTATTTCTAGCATTCGCTATTATAACTCGGCGTATTCACAGTATTCAAATACATGTCCAGTTCTCCATTGATTTTTTGTGAAATTCTTGGCCTTATGGCATCTTCTGTCAGCAATTTTTGAAGTGTAATTGCACATTGTCTGTTTTTTCTCCCTTTTATATGTTTTCAATTGGTTGCCTTAAATTTAATCAAGTGCGCTAATCTGCCACTCTGTAATTTTAGCATGATTTATCCTTTCGAAAATTCTTCATCATCCCCTTGTATTTGAGAAAAAAAAAAGGAAAACTAAATATAAATCATGTTATGTTATCTCCAAATTTTACTATCTCACTGTTTTACCCACTTCTGGAGAATTAATGAATACATTAAATCATTCCAGAGCCTTTAATGGAGCCTTAGCCTCTTGCTAATCATCATGAATCTCCTGCTTTCTGTCTCTTAACTGGTTTTGATTGTATAACAATACTGTGCATCTTTTTCTTTTTCTTAACTAAATGGAATTTAGAAAGTTTAAGAGGAATACAAAGATGCTTTCTTAAGAATTCTATATTCTCCTTAAAGATTTTGTCCATTTGTGTATTAATGACAGGGTAAATTAACTGTTAGCTTATACTTGCTTTGGAGTTTGACTGACTGATATATTTCTCACAAGCACACTCATATACATAGTATACCTCATCACTCATGCCTTGCACTCTGCTAGCTTATTTTTTAGAAATTTCCATAGAATTACTATTGATAGCTTTTTTTTTTTTTCTTTAGTCCTTGAGGAAAGAGATGTTTTTCTTCTAATTATTTTGAAAAGGGGCCCTGCATTTCCAGAAAGAATAACTTTGGGAATGAGCATCCCAGAGCTGCATCAGCAAATGTCTTTTAAGCAAGTGAATTTTAAATATCTATCTTCTAAAGTGTGTTGTTTTATTCCTCTGAGTTTTCTTAGGTAGTTCTTCTCCAAGTTGGAATTCTTTGAAGCCCAGTCTCTGATGCACATTTTCAAGGCCTGCTTGTACATCCATTAACACAGTGGAGGATTGGGATGTGAATTTTATGTGCTCCATTTAAATGAAAGCATAACAACAACAATAATAATGGCATAACATGATATTAAATTTTGCATGAAGCTAGAAAAAGAATCAGTTTTATTATTATTATTTAACAAAAAAGTGTGTGGGGTAAACAACTCTTTACTTTTCAATAAGAATGCCCTCCCCAGTAAATTTCTAGCATTTTCCAAATCATTGTCCTTTCATACAGTTCTCAAATAACCCTGGGAAATAAAATACATTTTTACTCTTTTGCTCTTTCATTTGTTTGCAATGCTATTAAATTTAAAGAAAACCTTATAAAGGACAACATGAAAACCAAGAAAGAATCGAGAAAGTATCTGTTATCTAAAAAGGCATTTTTCCTCTTTAGTTTAAAATGATCATACAAAACCTGTATTAATTTTAAATTACTAACTTGAGAGAGAAATGTAATAAAATGTTTTTGCTAATGCTTTGTTATCCTTATGGCTTCAACTCCAGCTCAAAAATGCAATTAATTCTGTAACTTACACTCTGTGGCGGATGTCATTCAAGCTGCGACAGCTTATTGGGTAGTTAAAAGGATAAAATCAAGTAGTCATTCTACTAATCCCTTTACAAGGAAACAGCTTTCTGCATAAAAAGTGGAACTTATGTGGTCATTAGCAGATGCTACATCAAGCAACCAAAAATACACACATTTAAATTCTTAAGCACAATCTATGAACACTACACAGATGGTTTCCAAGAAACTGTACCTAAATTGATTACGATAAAAATGATCTGCTGCAATTGTTTCTGTCAAAAGGGAGAACAGAATTTGTCCCAATGTGTCGCTCTGCCCACTCATGCAGAGAACCCAGCTGCTGAGACAGATGTTGCTCTAAGCACTTTATTTTAGGGTCATTAAAATGGTTACAGGGGTTAGTCATTCATTGTTTTATAAATTGTGCTTACTAGCTGAGCTCCATAGATGCTAGAAAACTTCTTTGTAGTTGATGAGAAAAAAGTTACATGTCATATCACATTACCTTATGCTGGCAGAGGAAATAGGTGAAGCACTTACATGGGGCAGGATGAAAAAAAAAGAAATAACTTTTTTTCTGGTGTGTTTAGAAGAACATCTTTATTTAGACCTAATCATAATACTGGTGCCTATTCTGTCATCCCTAGAAATTCAAATCCTGCCTATTTCACTCATTTTAATGCCATTAATCATTAAGGAATTTTATTTTTCAACCGTGGAGATTCCTGTACAATCTTCCTTCTATGGGATTATGAGCAAGACGTGTCAGACAAGCAAAGGTTTAAGATCAATTGATTAGATCAGTGCCGAATGGGTCCGTCTATCTCCCCACTGTCTTTGCAAATGCTGCTCTTTGGCAGTTAGAGCATTCTCAAGCTTTACTTAGAAATATTTGGCTAAATCTCTTCTCTGTTGGCAGGTTCCATGGTTTTCCATGGCTGATCTAATTTAGGATTGACTTAGCCTTGTGCATGTGATGGATTGGTGCTGCAGCTAATGTGTCAATGAGAAACAAAACAGTAAAAAGATGAAACTGAGCAAAAAAAAAGGAAGGTTGGAAGATTCAACTCCTTTTCAGACTATACTATAGCCTTTTATAGCCTGAAGTACAAAACACAGCCAACTTCTGCTCTTTTATTTCATCTTTGTCCCTATGTACTTGTTTTTATGTTGATGGTTCTATTTATCTTTCCTAATTGGTGGCTGAACTCTGGCAACTAAATTTCTAATTCTAGACAGTGATCACCTGCACAATCTAATTGATATTTCCCACCTTTCCTTTGTGCATTTAGGATAAAGTTGGTTACATACAGAAAAATTGCAGAAGTTTTATTCTCATTCCACTTGCTTCCTTAGTGTTGGCTTTGGACTGGCTTTTTGCACTTTTACAGAGAGATTAATTTAATCCCCTCAGTAAAAATCCTTCGCTTAGATAATTTGGGACTATTCACACATAATTCACTTCATAATTAAATAACATAGCATATTGTTTGTTTTGAAAATGCCCCAGATTACAATTTTCAAAATTAAAACCAAGATATTCTCAGAAAATTTTTAAATGGGAAGAATGAAATCACTCTCAAAATATGGCCATTTCTGAAGAAAATTTACGTGGCCTAACATCTAAAAACAACAACAACAAAACTTAGGATAAGAGACGGAAGACATTCTCTCTGAAATGATAATCCCTAAAAACGTAGTGAGATGTTCACTACCCCCAAGCAGGCACTTTTCATCCATTTCAACATTTGGTTCAAACCAGTTCACCAGTATGAAAGGAAGTACAGCCAATCATCTCAAACATGTTTTTACTTGACTGCGTATTAAAATCTGTAAATTCTGTGAGTTTCACATAAATTTGACTTGAAATTTATCCAGCCAAATATTGATGTTGCAACAATACCAATTTTTTTTCCCTCAGGAATTGTCAGTATTATAAAACAGGTTCACCCTTGAACAGCATCCTTCATACATAATGTCAGTTCATTACAACATTATGACAAGAACTTACTACCTATAAACTGTTAATATTTATTTTAGTTGTCAGTTGATTTCCTGCAAAATAAGCTTAATAAGATGAGAAACTGCATAGTCAGTGCCTACTGGACTGAACTAGAAGCTTGGAGACATACACTGATATACTGTTCACAGTCTCAAATTGATTTCCTACTCTACAGAGAGAAAAACACTGTTCTCTCCTTTTGTCTTCCTATATTCTAAGGTCCTCAGGATGATAACTGTCATCTACTCTACCTGTATGTAACATCAACTATATTCTTCCCATTGTAATAAGAACTTCTGGGATGTACTGTAATATGAAATAGCAGAGGCATTTCTCTTCTTCTGACATGTGTTTGGAAGTGGTTTTCAGCAAGTCCAGAGAACACATGTCCTTTTTAACATTGATAGTTTATGCATTGTTCACAGAAGAACATAAAGAAAAAACATCTTGATGAAAAGCAAACGAGTTCTTTAAAGAGTTTTTGATATTCTACACACCAGGCATGACAACATAAGGCTGTTCACAGTCTGGATGTCACTCCAAATTCTATTATACTTACATTAGATTCTGTTTGTTCTTCTTGCAAATGCGCTGACAGATTTTTGCAGCCCCGTATGTGGCTTTTTTTAGTGTATGAAAGGTTTGTAGTTATTTTAGCCATGGAGTTGCTTAAAAATATTAAATAAATTCAAAGTTCATTTCCATCTACCATGAAATAAGCTGAACAACATATTCGTCTCTAAGAGAGAAAAGAAAAAAAGAACAGGAATAGTCTAGAAAAATTCTTGCTTTGAGATGACTGGGTTGCAAAACAGGGGTGATGTCTTGATGCACATGCCACATGCTGTGGAAGTGAAAGCCTTACTCCTTGGGAAATCATCCTGGTACCTCTCTCTAATGTACTTGTACCAAAGTAATGTTCTTCTTGCTTTCTCTTTTTGTTCTGTAGCATTGAAGTCTCAGATGAGATAGCATAGGATACCAGTATGCTAAGGACTAACTTGTTTATACTACTGTGGAACAACGCTTATCCTGAAAAGCATAGATTTTTTAAAGACCAGGAGGAAACACATGTCTTCTATGCAAGGAAAAACAAACAAATAAACAAAACCCAGTAGCAGAAACTCAGTCTGTTGGCACACTTCTATTCTTCTCAAGGCAGCATCGTTTCATGTTGATGTGAATAATTGCTGCTGGTTCAGAGCATCATATAGTATAGCACAAGAACATCTATACTTAGTCACATTAAATCCTGTTTTCAAAAACAGAAGCATAGGATGAATTATAAAACATAAGTTTTTCCCTTCCCTCTGAGTACTTTCTCAGCCCTTACCAATTTGTAGCTCTTGGACTTCCTCTGCTCCACATAACCTACATCTGTGACATCGGAGGCTAGAAATATTCTTTCTGCAGTGTAAAGGGAGAAATCTTGGACCCACAAATCTCCATGTTGTAACTGCTTAGATTAAATATAGCAGGGCGTTACCCAACAGTGTGCTCATTTCTGTCTCCTCTCCCCCACAGCAGGATCTACTCAGAGTGGAATGGCTAATGCCCTTGTGGCCAAGAAGGCCAATGGGATCCTGGGGTGCATTAAGAAGAGCATCTCCAGCAGGTTGAGGGAGACACTCTACTCAGCCCTGGTGAGGCCACATCTGGAGCACTGTGTCCAGTTCTGGGCCCCACAGTACAAGAGGGATGTGGA
>JAWLRI010000731.1:720467-738307 GCA_034781795.1 Crypturellus tataupa
CCTCCCCTCCCCTCCCTTTCTCTCCAACACCTAATATTTTTACACCTCAATAGTGTTTTCTTGTCCTCTGATTGTTTTTAGATATGAGGTCGATCCTATCCTCATGGAAATAAATCTGCTTAAATCATTCTAATGAGAACATGATTGACCCTGAGATTCACTGCAAATTGTAAAATGGTGAAATAGAGTGGTTTTCTCCATGATACTAAAGAAACCAGTCCTGACATCCTCTGTGTAGAAAGAAAGGTTACTAGGAGAGCAATCTACTCAAATAAGGATTGTCTGAGAAAAAGCAAGGAATTGTTGAATATTTACACCACAGTTTTACTATAATGCTATTGAAGAAGACAGAGACAGGTTAGGAAAAAGACAACTAGTCTATTGGCCTTTGTACTAGACCTCTGAAAGGGTAAATATTGATTATTTGTTTTGCTGTTTTGAAGAATAGAGGCACTTAAAGATTATTCCAGTGCCATTGAAGTCAATGGTGAAACTTGGGCAGAGACAGCCTACTTTTGCTGTTTCACATCAGCTATTAAACAGCTGTCATATAACAGCTGTCAGATATCAACTATCTGATCTGAATTTGAATAAGCAAAATTTTGCATTTTGTTTCTAATGCCACAAGCTGTCTTCCACTGTATCATACTGTGAGTTATGATGCATAACTTCACAAAACTGTCTATTCTGCCTGCATTTTCCCAGGTAAAAAACTTACACATATGTTGAGCCACCTTAAAAATAGCAAGGTGACTAATGACTAAGAATTGAGTACTTGTATTGGAAAGCAATGTTTGCTGACTGAACATGTAGTATTTTATAGCAAGAAGACAGAGAAGAAAGCAAGCCATTATATGAACAATTTTAGGACAAGAAATTACTCACCAAAAATGTTTTGTTTGGTTTTGGTTGCTCTCTCTTTTTTCTTCTACTGGTGCATGAACAAGAGTAAATTGTATGAAGGCAGAGATAAGACCCTTGTCTCTTCTTAAATCACAGAATCACAGAACCACAGAATGATTGAGGTTGGAAGAGACCTCTACAGATCATCTAGTCCAACGCCCCTGCTCCAGCAGGGACACCTAGAGCACGGGGCACAGGGTGGCATCCAGGCGGGTTTGGAAGATCTCCAGAGATCTACCTCTCTGGGCAGCCTGTACCAGGGCTCTGTCACCCTCACATGAAGGAAGTTCTTCCTCACATGGAGGTGGAACTTCCTGTGTTTCAACTTACACCCATTACCCCTCGTCCTGTCTCTGGCCACCACAGAGAAGAGCCTGGCCCCATCTTCCCTACAGTCACCCCTCAGGTACTTGAACATATTGATGAAATCTCCTCAGTCTTCTCTTCTCCAAACTAAATAGGACCATCTCATTTTCCTCATATGATAGATGCTCCAGTCCCTTAATCTTCGTCGCTGTATGCTGCACTCTCTCAGTGTCCTTCTAGTACTGAGGAGCCCAGAACTACACACAATAGTCTAACTGCGACCTCTCCAGAACTGAGTAGAGGGGCAGGATCCCCTCCCTCGACCTGCTGGCAGTGGTCCTCCTGATGCAGACCAGGATCCCATTGGCCTTCTTGGCCACAAGGACACACTACTGCCTCATGGTTAACCTGTTATCAACCAGGACTCCCAAATCGCTCTCTGTGGAGCTGCTTTTGAGCAGGTCAACCCCTAATCTCTACTGGTGCCTGGGGTTATTCCTCCCAAGGTGTAGGACCCTGCACTTGTCCTTGTTGAACCTCATGAGGTTCCTCTCTGCCCAAGTATCCATCCTGTCTAGGTCCCTCTGAATGACAGCACAGCCCTCAGGAGTGTCAGCCACTCCTCTCAGTTTGGTATCATTTGCAAACTTGCTGAGGGTGCACTCTGTGCCCTTGACCAAGTCATTGATGAACAAGTTGAAGAGCATCAGGCCCAGTACTGACCCCTGTGGGACACCACTGGCCACAGGCCTCCAACCAGATTTGCCCCCATTTATCACCACCCTCTGTGCTCTGCCATCCAGCCAGCTCTCAGTGGCTCGCCTGACTGTCCACTCATCCAGTCAACACTTTTGGAGCTTCCCCATGAGGATGTTATGGGAGATGGTGTCAAAAGCCTTGCTGAAATCAAGGTAGACAACGTCCACAGCTCTCCCATCGTCCATCCAACTGGTCACCTCATCGTAGAAGGCTATCTATCAGGTTCGTCAAACACGACTTCCCCTTGGTGAATCCATGCTGATTACTGATCACCTTGACATACCTAGAGATGGTCTCTAGGATAAGCTACTTCATCACCTTTCCAGAGACGGAGGTGAGGCTGACTGGCCTGTAGTTTACCGGGTCCTCTCTCTTGCCTTATTTGAAGACTGGAGTGACGCTGGTTTCTTCCAGTCCTCTGGCACCTCCCCTGTCCTCCATGGCCTCTCAAAGATGATGGAGAGAGGCTGAGCAATAACCTCCACCAATTCCCTCAGCACTCTTGGGTGCATCCCATCTGAGCCCATAGATTTATGGGTGTCTGGTTTGCCTAAATAATCTCTAACCCAATCCTCCTTGACCAGCGGAAAGTCCTCCTCTCTCCTGGTTCTCTCTTTTTGATCTGGGCTCTGTAGTTCATGGGGACTGGCCTTAGCAGTAAAGACAGAAGCAAAGGCAGCATTTAGTAACTCTGCCTTCTCTGCATCCTCTGCCACCAAGGTACCCTCCCCATTCAGCAGTGGACTAACATTTGGCCTAGTCTTCCTCTTGCTGCTGATGTCTTGCTGCTTGAGATGTCTATAAAATAGCAAAATAGCCTTCTGAGTTTTTTTGCAGAACCTGAATATTAGGAGCAATACTGCTAAGGCCAGTGGAACTACACTGTAGTGAAACAGACATTAGGGCAGAATCTAGCACTTGTATAGGCAGAACAGCACATAATTATTTATTAAGAATGGGAACAATTGGATTCTTTTGAAAGTGAGTTGTTCAATGAGGTATTATTTAGCTGTAATTGAATATCACTTTTTTTTGTAATGAAGAGCAATAGAAACTAATACATTTAAATTCTTTGTAAGAATAAATAGCTAGTGACTTTAGGAATCTAAAGTATGCTCAGAATATTTAGCAGGTTAGTGGTCTAATAGAACAGAAGTTATTGAAATCACCTAAAAGCAAGTAAGAACCAGAGCAGATCTTGTATCACCGGTACAAAACATATAGCACCTGACCTTTATCATTGTTTTCCATAGTGACTGTCCCCTTAGCTTACAAACAGCTGTAGAGAAAATATTATTGCTCTGGGCATAGTAAACTGTCCATAGGGAATTCAGAGGACTCAAGAACTTATTATTTGAATACTTCATATTGTACATTTTCAGAGCAACTTAGCTATCAGATATGAAAACATCTAAAAGTAAAATGGAGACTTGTAGTAACAAGCTGAATGGCAATATAATCACAGTCAAGCTGTCTTCGCAGCAAGGCTCTCAATAGGGAAAGCTTTGATAAAGGGAATGCCATAGGCAGATTTCTCATTAATGAGGTTAATTCAGTTCATGTGCGGAAATTTAAATTATATGGAATTTGCAGATTAACTCAAACTTATTAATATAGAAAGAAAAATGCAATTGAAATATGAGTGAGTAAATATTACATTTGTTTTGGTGAAATAAATACCGTATATAGCGGCAAATCAAACTGTTAATCCTTGCCTTATAGGGTTTTTTCATATGTCAAAGGACTTTTATTGCATTTTATCCTTAAAAGTTGTCTGCTTTTTTAAATTAAAAGTGATCATTTTCCTCCTCATTTATGTTGTCTTTTTTCATTCTGCATATATTTATTACTTTCAACAATCTTCTGACAAGTCTCAGCTAAATTTTAGACATATTGTTGTCTAACTGAGAGAAATTATACATGTTAGAAATTAGAAATGTTGTCTGTCTCAGTTCACTTTCCTTCCTAATGGGTTCAGCTGAAATGTTCAGTGTAAATGGACGTGCTGCATGAGACAGGCAGCAGACATGACGGAGTAGAACTTATCCTGTGCTCAGTAAGAGCACAATGTGCCCGCTTTTAGTCTGAAAATTTGGTAAAGATCTTTCCATTTGGCTTTTTGCAGATTGACCTGTGGGGAACTAGGGAATTAAATGTTCCTCCTCTCCAGGCTAGATGGATTTTAGAGGATGACTGACATCTGGTGTTGAGGGAATGGGCACTTGGTTTTCCATGGTGATAGTGAGCTGTTCCAGCTGGAAAGGGTGTTGGGTCAGATGGCAAGGAGCAGCAGAGATGAATTCCAAGGCAAGCTGATCATTTTACAGCTGAGTGAGCTACGCGTACTGTGCTGGACCATTTGGGGTCTTTTCTAAGAATACGAGAAAGAACTTAAATGCTGTGAATGATGAATGCCTTTAGTATCTAAAAGGGATGAACTTGGCAGGCTACTGAATAATTAATAATTATTGATCTCGTATATCATAGCCTGAGGCTATAGGGTGAGTGTACACCTTCTACAGGGTGATATTGTCAGGTGTGTCTGCTAATTAGCTGACCTTCCCATGAATTTGTCTCAAGAAAAAGAATTCAACGGCTATTTTCTTCCTTAATCATCAAGCATATACTTCAGAGCATCAGTATGTGATGCCACATCAGCCATTTATTGTCTGTCACAGGTGATAATCATATTGAATTTAGTGTGGAGGAGTCATTTTTTGTTTATTTGTTCTTTGGATTAATATAGGCATAGAATAGCAGATGGCACAGACATAACTATGTCCTAACTGTCCTTGTAGCAATGGTATGTACTAAACTTCCTTGTTAACAACACAAGCTCTAAGTAGAATATCCCTCTCCTATGTCATTAGTTATGTGCATTTGTTTAAGCCAGCCTTTTTCTTAAGGTATATATCATTGCCAACTTAAAATCATTCACTTTTTCCTCTGGAAGATGAATAACCACACCAGCTCTGGAAAATTTTCAAATCTGAAACATCACTGTAGCAATGTATTACTTCAACAAACACCACTGTGCAGGTAAGACTCACCTAGGAACAAATGATCAGCTCAAGTTTTATGAACCACTTGACACTTCTGAATGGTGGTTTCATTATAATACTCATAATACTCAGTAACAAAAGAGAAGTAATACCACAGAAATAGTTGACTTCTTCAGTATACAGAGACTTTAAAAATTACATAGCATTATATACAGACTTTTCAATATTACAAAAGAATTCTTTAAATATCAGATAAGCAGAAATATTTTAGTGATTTAAAATCAATGACTAAGACTCCCTAGCCAGACCAATGAATTACAAGCTAGGAAAGAATGTGTCTGGTGGCATCCTTTTTCAAAATGAAGATTAAAGTATAATTTAACTGTAACTATGACACTAAAATCTAATGAGGAACAATACAAGCAAAAAGACTGAAAAGCTTTAAGTGTCCAAGAAACATTTAAAAAGTAGGTTACTTTCAACACATTGTAGAATAGATATTTGGATGTCAGTAAGAGCAGAATCCGTCTAAGAGATGAGCATCTGGCCTAAGAAAGTCTCCTGGACTTTTTTATGAAGACAGTGGAGACACGGATAGGAGCCTTCAGAAAATGAATCAGGCCATCCTAATATAGGCATATATATTAGACAGTTGCAATCTTCTTCTGTGGATGCCCATACCTTTCCATTGATGGTAGAACTTTTTTGTCCAACTAAGCACTATGCTTTTACGGAATTCAGATATTTGAATCTGAATTCCGGCTCAAGTCTGAGAATGTGGTCAATTAATAATGAAATATAAACTTTTAAAGGAAAATCCATATTTTGAACATACTGGTTCTTCCAGCTTCAACTTCTGATTGAGTATTTAAATGATATATTGACATGTAAGCTTTCATCTGCTCTTTGAGTCTTCTTTCTCTAATTTCTATTTTCTAATTCTTGTAATTATAGTTATCACAGACACTAAATGCAACTGCAAAAGGGGCTTTTGATGTGTATTTGTTTCATAACATTTTCAGAGTTTATTTTTCTGAGACACATGTCTGTAGAATGAGCATTACATCATTAGAGAATGAAGTAAATACATCATTGTGAACAATTGAATCAGAATCAAACTCAATGTCAAATTCTTTTGCTGTGTCCTAGAAATGGCTACTGTTCTCAATGCATCTAACACCTATTACTTTTATCTATTATTTTACCTATTAGGTTAAGGATAAAAATGCATGAACATCCCTGGGTCTTGTGCAACACAGATGTGTCAGAGTGTGAGGACCCAAAAGCTTTAAATGTCCTAACCAGCCTCATCAAGGACATCCCTGGTCTGTGAGCCCAGGATGCTATTTCTGCTCAGTTCCTGCCTGAGCTATCACTTATCTGCACCTTTCTTTATGTCCCCATCTCCTTTTGCTCCTGCCTGGAGCCCAAGGGTGGCCCTTGGACATCATTTGTTGCTGATTGTGCCGGGGTTGTTGACGGACCCCATTAGCAGCCCTGGCTCTCCCCATGGCTGGCCCTCAGGAAATGCACCTGTTGGTGAGGACAGGCGACTGTGCCAGGTCACCTTTGTCCCCGGCTCAGGGCCGGGAGCAGCTGGCCCTCCTTCCTGACAAGCTGCTTCCCAGCCAGTCTGTCCGCAGCCTGTGATGCTGCCAAGGTTTCTTTCTTCCCAGGTGCAGGACTTTGCATTTGTCCTCACTGAATTTCATAAGGCTCTTGCTGGCCCACTCCTTCCTGTCTCGGTCTCTCTGAATGGCAGCCTTGCCATTCGTAACATATGCATGCAAAATATATGCATATATACATAAATATACTGCTGCTCTGCATTTCAGAGTATTAAAATTGTTAAAGTGTATGTCACCCTTCGTGACTATATATGCTTCTATGAGAACTCCAGTGCTAACAAAATTCTGCACAATTACTGTGCTGTCTAATGCTTTTGACATTTGGAAAATACTCCCCTTGCCAATTCTTAGATGAAGAATAACCCCCTCCAAAAACAAGCCAAATTCTTAGTTTTTGTTTTTCCTGATAAAAACAAAAAAAATGCTAGGAAATTGCATTAACTCAGACTTTTGAAAGTAGAATAAAAATAAAGCAGTTGCAATGTTTAGTTACATTTGTCAATCTCTTGTAGGTATAAGAAATTCTTGAGGCTAAATTTAATTTCAGCTTTTGGTGAGGATCCTGAATTTGATGCCGATGACTTCACCCTTTGTATGGTATGGTACTGCATTTGCAAAAATGATGTGTGACTCTTCAGGCAAGAGGTGATCCCCAAGGATATCATATAAATCTTATTTTACTTTATCTTGATGCAGCTGTAGCATTATTTTTAGAAATATTGTGTTCTGGACAAACAGAGTTATTTAACCAATGTATTCTTCCACGTATCCAGAAGGATCTGATCAAAGACATACAAAGATGACTTCAGTTTTCTTAAAGATTTACTTACTTCTCCCTTGCAAAAAGGAGGGGTTTATATTCTTTGAAGATATCTGTATTTTCTTTTTTTTTTTTTTATTGAATTGCAAATGAAACTTTCCTACATGCTCTTGAAAATTAGAGAATTTCTCACAAGGAAGTACCACAATATGGTTAGACATGCCTTGATGATTCAAAAGATTGAGGGTTAACTCCTTAATCTAAGTAAAAAACTACAGGACTGAAAACTCTCCAAGAGGCTTATGGCTGCCTAGTGAGTATATAGAATACCTAACCTATTAATTAGGGATCATCAGTTAGAAATTAGTCATGGTGAATTGAATGTTTCTTATCTACTGAATATTTAATTATATGATATCAAAGAGTTGCAAAAGATGAGATAAAAGAGTTTGACTCTAAAAATATCTGGTCAAAGCATTTTCCTACTATGATACCTAAATGAAGATGCCTTTCTGATCAGAGTGGATAAAAACTCTTTACATTCTGGATGAGCACTTTAAGTAATTAATTTCTGTTCATCCATCTCTTCAAAAATTCAGTTCTGGCCATGAGATACTTTCATGATAAAAGTTTCTGAGAAATCATAATGTCACCAGAGAATAATTTATTTTCAGTGAAAAAAAACAGTATCCAGGCAGGAAAAAATAAAGTTAATATTTTTCTGAATTCTGTTAACCACAGAATCACAGCATGGTTGAGGTTGGAAGGGACCTCTAGAGATCATCTAGTCCAACCTCCCTGTACACGCAGGGTCACTTAGAGCACATGGCACAGGGTGGCATCCAGGCGGGTTTTGAAGATCTCCAGAGAAGGAGACTCCACAGCCTCTCTGGGCAGTCTGTTTGAGGGCTATGTCACCCTCACAGGAAAGAAGTTCTTCCTCTTAACTCATAGGAAGTTAAACTTCCTATGTTTCAACTTATACCTGTAATCAACTGCTGTTGTGAAACTCAATATGAAAATAAAAGAATAATCCCTTTACCCCCCAAAAAAACAGAGAAAGCGCTTAAGGAAGTATTAACCTTTTTATTATTTTATTTTATTTTATTTTATTTTATTTTATTTTATTTTATTTTATTTTATTTTATTTTATTTTATTTTATATTTTACTGATATAAAATTGAGGAAGAGAAAGTGAAAGTAAATTGCCCAGGGACACTAGTAGTTTGTGGTAGAGCCTGTCTTTCAGTCCAGTTATTTTGTAGCCCATCCTTATGCTGTGGCTGCAAGGATGTTCCTCCTATTAAATTTGATTCCCTTGCAATTGGCCTATTCTGAGTTTAACATCTAGGTAAAGATTAAAGAAGTGTATTCCATCCATGTGAAATCCAGAATACTTTCTCCACTGTCAGAGGAGTTATATCCGCATTAAATCCACTCTCCAGCTTCATTTTTAAAAATTCCTCTGTTCACAAAGCTGGGTTATAGGTATGATTTCACATTGACATCTGAACCCACACTGGTGAATTCTGCTTTCCAAATATCTTTAAAAGCAAAGGGGAAAGAAAATAAAAAAGAAAAAGAAAAAGAAAAAGGAAAAAAAGAGGAAAAGTGGAGCCTGACAAAGTACTTTGAAGAGAATATCACCAAAGTCTTGTAAAAGAAATGTAGCATTTTGAATGGTTTCTCCTTCCTCTTCAGAGGGTCTGTGAAAATTATCTAAGGTTTATGCATGCTGCTCCTTTATGTTCTGCAACAGTTTGAGAGACTTTATGATGTGACAATTTAAAATAAAATATCTGTCTTCTTAAAAATATTTTCCCATTCCCCAACTGTCTTTTTATTTCTAGGGAAGGCTTGGCAATGCACGTAACTGCATATAAATTCCTGTTCTTGTACCAGAGTTTTTAACTGAATGAGGCTTGTTATACTGCAATTAGCATTCAAGTTGGGGGATATAATGAAGCCAAATGATTTTTTCCTGATTCTTCTTTATAAGCAGCTCTTATGAAATTCAGTGAAACTGTATAGTCCAAAGCACTTCAGTAATTGAAAGCCTAATGTGACAGCATTGAACAGAACAGGTCAGGCATTTCCAGTAAAGCAGATTTTCATGTTTTATGGACATGCAGTGATGTCAACAAACTTCCAACTGGCTTCTTTCATAAATCTAACTGCTCTCTTTCCAATTCACTTTTGTCTGCAGATGTCCAGGACTTTCTGTGGGGACTGCCCTGGGTTAAATGCTTTGTAGTTTTCCCAGCTTTGTAGGCACAGGCATCCTTGACATTGAGACTGTTCTCAAGGCATGCTGATACTAAGGCTACTGACTGCCCAACAGTACCATAGGCTGTATGTGAGGCTGTATCATATGGATTAGTGTGACTTACCTGTAAGCATTTACATGAGGTATCTAAATTAGGAACTATATTCACGTTATAAATGAAGGAGATAGTGAACTAAACACAAGCAGCTGAAATCTTAGTTGAGTCAGACATCCAGAGATAATTGATTTTCAAAAATTATATAAAAATGATCTAAACAAAGAATCTATGTCAAAATATACTGTGAGATTTCTAACCTCTCATGCCTTTTCTAGGAAGTTGTTTTTTTGGAATGTCCCTCTGAAGTGACTGTATACTAAGAGGAATTCAAAGTCAATGTGCAGTTACAGTGCTATTGCATCATTCATGGACATCATGGAGACATAGTGAGATGGAAAACTGGAGTGCTGCCATGAAATGATACAGGATATTTAGGAAGGACAGGCTGGTAAGATAAGAAAGAGGACTCACCATTTATGTGAGAGTGCAGCACGCATGCATGCAGCTCTGCCTAGGGTTGAGTAGGGGGCCAAGTGATTTCCTGGGGGTCAGGATTAGTGGGCAGACCTGCACAGGTGACATTGTACTTGGTGACTGCTATAGACCACCTGATAAAGAAGAAGTATACAAGACTTTCTTCAGACATTTGGAAGAAGCTTCATGTTTGCAACTCCTGCTAAAGTCTCATGGGAGAATTTAACCATGCCAATAATCTCCAGTTGGTTGAGTCCAGGTTGGCCTCAACTATTCTGTGAGTCTGTGATTTCTTACGACTAATCCCCAAATGTGAACTTTTTGTTTCATAAATACTTTCTCCCCACCAGAAATTCCAATAAAACAAAAAAAACCCTAGATGTTAGCTCCTTTCATATTTGGTCCTAAGCCTTATGAGGGGATATTTTGATTTTGATATCATTATTACAATGATATTTTGATTTTGGAGCACAAGAAGGTGCTCAAGAGTAGTCAGCATGGATTCACCAAGGAGAAATCATGCTCAACTAACCTGATAACCTTCTATGATGGCCTGTGGCGTAGATGAGGGGAGAGCAGTGGATGTCATATATTTTGAGATAGATCCAGTGAGGTGGATTAACAATTGGCTGGATGGCAGAGTTCAGAGGGGGTTAATCAGTGGTGTGGAGTCTAGTTGGAGGCCTGTGGGCAGCGGTGTCCTTGCTCCAGCGCTGTTCAATTTATTCATCAGTCACCTGGATGAAGGGACGGAGTGCTGCCTCAGCAAGTTTACTGATGATACCAAACTGGGAGGAGTAGCTGATAATCCAGAGGGTTGCGCTGCCATCCAAAGGGACCTGGACAGACTGGACAACTGGGCAGTGAAAAACCTCATGAAATTCAACAAGGGCAAGTGCAAGGTCCTGCACTTAGGAAGGAATAACCCCAGACACCAGTACAGTCTGGCGACCGACCTTCTGGAGAGCAGCTCTGCAGAGAGTGACCTGGGCATCATGGTGGACGACAGGTTGAGCATGAGGCAGCAGTGTGCCCTCGTGGCCAAGAAGGACAATGGGATCCTGGGGTAGATTAAGGAGAGCATCTCCAGCAGGTCAAGGGAGGTGATCCTGCCCCTCTACTCAGCCCTGGTGAGGCCACATCTGGAGCACTGTGTCCAGTTCTGGGCCCCCGAGTACAAGAGGGATGTGAGCTGCTGGAGAGAGTCCAGCACAGGGCCACAAGGATGATCAGGAGCCTGGAACATCTGCCCTGTGAGGAGAGGCTGTTCAGCCTGGAGAAGAGAAGGCTGAGAGGGGATCTAATCAGTGTCTGTAAGGGAGGAAGTGAAGAGAAAGGGACTGGCCTCTTTTCACTGGTGGCCACTGACAGAACTGGAGGAAATGGCCACAAACTGTGGCCTCATCAAAAGTTCCACAGGAATTTAAGGAAAAAAATCTTACCAGTGAGGGTGACAGAGCCCTGGCACAGGCTGCCCAGAGAGGCTGTGGAGTCTCCTTCTCTGGAGATCTTCAAAACCCGCTTGGATGCAGCCCTGTGCCACATGCTCTAGGTGTCCCTGCTGGAGCAGAGGGGTTGGACTAGATGATCTCTACAGGTCTGTTCCAACCTTAGGCATTCTATGATTCTATGACTGATATTTTGATGATTAAGCCATTTAGTTTTACCCTTAAAAAATAGTGAGGCAGAACTATGCCAACCCTATGAACAGAGGCAGGATAGATAATACCTATTGCCATTTAAAAACTACACACACGTAAAATGCAACTGTGTAAGTGGATAGGGAAAACTACTTCCATTAACATTTTCACCATGTTCCTTCTGCTCTCTGCTTTCTGAGGTGGATCAGTATGCCTAAGGAATTTACAGAAGGAGTCAGCCCTGTATTCCCTTAAGCATCTGGCAGAAGAGCTTTAAAATGACATATGTTTCTTATTGATTTTCCCTGTTGTTGATGCTTTGGATATTTGATTTAGACAATTCACCCAAACTACAAAAGCTGAGAATTGCAAACTGTGGACATTGATGTTGATCTGTGATTTGCAGATGTCCAGAACTGAGGCTTAATTTGGGCCTTACTTGTCTATAGCATAGTTAGCTAGCTTGGGAAGTCTAGAAAATGGACTGTATATCTTCAGAGATTAAACTGTTTTCTGCTCCTTCCAGAATTTTGAGGCTTGGCTAGACCACAAATGCCACAAAATTGCCACATGTCATAGAATTTTGATCCTTCTGCTTCTCAAGCTAACTGGAAGAGATTAAAAACATAGGCACAATATTAAAACCTCATCCTTTTAAGTAACATTTTTATTTTTTGAGAGCTATTCTACTGATCCATTAAAAAACAGACATTTGAATTCAGCTGATGTTTAACCCAAATACTGTAATATTCAAATTCAGCCCATATTTAATTGATATATATTAATTTTAAACAATGTCCCTTTGATTTCCATTCTCAGGGACAGCCTCTTTTTTTGTTTTGTGTTTGTTTGTTTGTTTGTTTGTTTTGTTTCTTCAGAAATGTCATTTCCTATCTCAGCAATCCAAATCAGCTGCAAACCTGGGTACAGTTCTTTTGTAACTACATGGTGGTTTGAAATAGCTGGAACGTACGAGTGTACATGACCTGTCCTCCCTATGTTGCTATCATGAATCAACTAAATATTCCCTACTTTGGATTTGGAGAGAGAAGTATGGACTTGAAGGAAATCATTATTCCACATAAAAAAAAAGGCTTAAATCTCTTCGCTTGAGAGTTTGGCCAAAGCACGTCTAAGAAGTCAGCCTATAATTTAAAAAATAAGGAAAACTCTGGAATGGGTCAACAGGGCCTCTTTATAGTTCAAATATTATGCTGGTTTGGATTTTGGCAAACTTTGGGATTTCATACATATCTCAGTGCCAACTGATAGCCTGTTAGTTGAATCAGTATTTAGCTGACTTGTGGTCCCATCCTTTTTTTCCACTAGATCATTGTGAGACTTATGGTTCTCATTTGAAGTTGTTTTTATACTTTTGCCAGTTGTTGAATATTTCCCCATTCCTCTTTGTCAATGGGATTTACTGTATTTTATGTTGTTTTCTTTAATGAGCGTCTCTTTGGTACAGTAAGTTTTCAACACTGTAGACAGATTTCCTTACTTCTTTCAGGGTCTGTGAAATAGGACTGTTTACTGAGGAAAGATCTCTTACGTTGATTACTGGTGCCAATATTTTGTGCATAAATATATATATAAAAATGTATAATACTGCTAGTCTTCCTGGATTTTTTATTTTCTTAGACAAATATATGGTAACCTACATATTACAAATGATTTGATGGTGGATTCTTCACTTCTCCACAGAGTTACTTTTTATATTAAGCTAATAAAACAGTGTAAGAGAGACAAGCAATATTTTTACAGCATAGTTCAAATCATGGTTTTGGCACATCTTAATGTTATTTTCATATGTCACCTATTTTCATAGATAAACAGAAAACCATGTGACATGATCCTGTCTTGACAAACATAAGAATTATGTGAGGTATAAAGCATGGATAAATTGGTTAATAAGGAAAACTTAAGATTTTATTTTATGAAACCTGAAATACCATGTTGCATGTTTGGCTCTTTATGAATGGTAACAGTTTATTTTGAAGGTTTTTAATATATTTTTGGTAAGTTTTCACAGGAAGCAGTCCAGAGATATTGTTACATAATTATTTTTATTATTATTATTATTATTATATTATATTAAAAATTGCTTACATATACTTCCTTATTTATTCTGGGGGGAAGAAACTGGCATTAGTTGTACCTTGATGACATTTGCAGCCTCTAGCTTTTCTGCTGAGATTTTTTTTCTTCACTAATATTAACTATTTGAGATAGGTGTCTTAGGCTGGGCTGCTAGGAGCTGAAAAACTAATCCAACATCATGCCTCTAATTAAAACATGTAACTTTATCCTAGCTAGTTATTTATTCTACATGTAACTGTTACTACATGTCATGTTCTAAGTGGAAATTTATGTTTTCTACATTAGAAGTTAGCATATTGGAAAACTCATGTTGATTTTGGATCTCCTGCTGGATTTGACTTAGGGTATTTTTGCTTTGTTGTGTTTGGAATTTGAACACATCTTTTTTGAAAATGCTCTTAGCATATTTGGGGAGAAATCCTGGCCCTGCTGAAGTTAGTGGCAACATTCCAATTGAACATTAGCAGTGTAGGATTTCGCTTGCTATATAACAAGTTTTGACATCCATATTAAGAGGAAGTGAATCACATTCTAGAAAGACCAAATCTCCCTGTTGACTAAAAAAGAAATCTGCCTCAGATATAGCTAAAGTAAGGTGAACTCATTCAAAGTCACTGAGCCATCTATCTTTTCACTGAATTACAGACACGTGAAATATATGTAAAATGAAACCCTCAGAAACACTATTATACTGTATTACTATAACATCTATGAGCTTAGTTATGGTTGGACTTGATGACCTTGAAGGTCTTTTCCAACCGTAATGATTCTATGATTTCTTTTTTAATCGGAGGTGGACATACATAATACAAGAAGATGATCTCTAACAGGAACAGCTTTAGAAGACTTGTGTACAAGATAAGGCAACTGGTTAATGTATACGCAGAGAAAAGCATTTAGGAAAATACTCTTAGTAGGTAAGGAGGACTGTCATGTCACCTTTGGCCATCCTGTTGTCACTGAACTTTACACGCAAGAATTTTCAGGTGAGAGAGTGTTTATAATAATATCAGTGATTAAAAAAAAAGTCTGAAATAAGACATGAACATACTTGCTTAAAATTTTGGTATGGGAAGCAGTGAAACAGTGAACTGAAAACAAAGCTCGCTTCTAAACACTGGAAGGTAATAGGCAATAATCATCATCGTAGGAGAAGACAAGCAACTTATTTGTTGAGTTGTTTCATGGAAAGGCCAATTGAGGAATGGAAAAAAGAGAAGTAATAGGAACAAAATAGTCATCAAAGTAAATGACTATTGCTGGATCATTCTGAATATAGCAAGGTGTGGTAATGCTGTATTTGTTTTTTCCAGTTTAAAAGAAGTTATGGCATTTGAAATACAAATCTTTGTATGGGTTGCAAAGACTGTATTTGATGTCCATTTTATAGTCATAGTCCTGATGTAATGATCTGGGAAAGGATTGGATGAGAAGAGAACATCCAGATAATCTTGAAATGAGATTTTAGGCTAAAAAAAAAAAAAAAGAGAGAGAGAGAGAGAGAGAAATTAGGAGTTTATGTGTGGCTCTGTGAAGCAACAGACTAGTAGAGTGATTAGTATTGCTGTTGCCTCAGTGATATAAGGAGTGATGAGAGAAAGGAACGAGAGACAGTGTCTTGGAGATACCTGAAGAAATTTAGAAAACAAGAATGCAGCTTGCACAGTTTTAAAAAAAGCACATACATACACACACAAACAAAAAAGCAAATAAACAAACAAAAAAGCCCAAAGAAGATGACAGGTAAGAACCAGGAGAAATAAAATAAAATTAAAAAAAAACACATGTATTCAAGAAAAATAGAATTGGATTGATGAGAGATGATAATACAAGTAAGCAAAAGTATATGCAGCAATGACTGTACATATAGGATGCAAAAAAAATAGACATAGCAGGAAATGAATGAAGAAAGGAGTACAAGATACAATTTTCTTAAAAACAAGTTCAAATACAATATTTAATGTCGGGAATGGGAGAGACAAGAAGATGAAAATAGAAAGGAGATTAAGTGTTAAATGATGGAAAGAGCACTATTAAACCTTTAAAATATGTAATAAGAAAGATGGGACAAAAATAATCAAAATGACTTTATCTTTTTTTTTTGTCTTTTTTGTCTTGGAAAAAAAGCTGAGATGCCCTATGCAAAGAGAGAAGTTGAGAGGAAGTTAGGAGATGGTCAAGATCCAGTCAAAAAGGAAGAAATCATCTTTAGAAAATGCTATATCAACAGTTGTATCAGATTCATTTAGTTACAAATACTGATGTATCTACCCTGGCGAAAGTAAAATATTTCATGTTAGTGGAAATTTTTTTTTCCTGTGGAAGAACAGTCATTATTTCATTTGGCACACAATTTAATAACATGAATCATGGTGAACTCTTTTAGTATTACTGTGAGTGTAATATAATCCAGTAGGAATTTTATTGTAATTAAACTAATTTAATCCATATTTTTTACTTTCTATTCCATTTCTTTCCTTTTTCTTTCTGATCTGCTCAGAACATGCATTTTACATTCATTACAAAGGTCACCATACATTTGATATAAAATTTTAAATGGGTAATCAGAAGACTTAGAAAGTGAAAGGATATTGCCTCTGCTGGCTGACAATGACGTTTAAATTTGATTATCCCTAACTTTTCTGCACAGCACAGTGCTATCTTAACCCCTCAGAGGCTCTGTGTTGCTCCTCTGACCATTCTAGTTCTAAAGAAAATGAGTTTCATTCATTCCTATCTATAAAAAAAGCAAGAACAAACATTTATGTCTCAAAACTGAATTGAAGTGTCTGCGAAAGTGTCTGTCTTGCATGTTATCCTTAAAAAAAAAAAAAAAAATCAGCAGTTTTAATATTCTTTCTACCTCTCATGTATCTGCTCCAAAAAGCAATTTATAAAAAGGTTAATTTTGCATCCCATCTCCACAATTGCTAAATATAGGTCATACCTCGCATGACTATCTATACTCCAATTTTGTTTTTCTGTCCATAGAAACAAACAGGTGAACATGGATCAGCTAAAAGAGCCATTTATGCCAGAATAATCCTTTCTTTGATATAAATGGAAGAACCCTAGAGATCTTTATCATGTTATTAAAGATTCAGCAGCACAAGAATCATTCATTCTAGCATTTTAGCTGCAGATTTCTAGGCAAGTTGCAACTTGCAAAGTAAAGATTTTGAAAGATCTCTGAACAATGTAATGCAGGTTTCCAGTAGAGGCATAATAAAGTCATGAATTAAAGTCTCAGCAACCTTCTGAGATGAAATTCTCCGTTTTCTGAACACAACAAAATCAAAAATATTTCAGAATTAAAATGATTCCAAAACTTATATCCTAGGAAAGTGTCCTAATCAGATCAGTAAGGGGTATCTGGGGAGTGCAAGGAGAGCAACTTGCTCTCTGTTGACAACAAGGTAGGAATGAAAGGGCAGAAGGAGGCTACCTTCCCATGGGAGGAAGGAGCAGAAGTGTGTTCCTAATCTAGGACCCTGATTTTTTTTTCTGTGCTAGACTTCTCAGTTAAAACAGAAATGCTGGGATTCATGTTTCAGACAAAGATGTGTGCTGTTAGATGTCCTTGTGTAGGGGTTTATAAGCAATTTAGGCCATCAAACTCCTTACAACTGATGGAGATCTGGTCAACACAATCAGCACAGGCACTTAGCATGGCTAAGCTGATCAGCGCCTACATTAGGATGAACTAAAGGAAGCTATCTGTCATGTAGCTACTGATATCTAAGAATCTTAATTCGTAAGTCATCTTTCCCATATTTCATCAGGCTCCCAGAAGCAAGAAGTTTCTCTGCTCTAGCCTTGAACACTCCCGTTGCTACAGTGAGGTTCCTATCTGTGTGGAAGAATGGTCTGGAAAAGGGGAAACTTGAGAGAAAACCTAGGGTCTAACAGAAGTTTCGGCATTACAGCAGCTTGCTTGGGGTGAT
>JAWLRI010000731.1:738407-753972 GCA_034781795.1 Crypturellus tataupa
TGAATCCGATACTGCCAGAGTCGAGCTTATAGTGGATCACACTATTTGGGAACTCGATTCGCTCCTAGGAAGGCGATCGGACCTACAGTCCACAGACTGTGAATCCGATAGTGATTTGATATATCCTTCCCCTCCCCGCCGCCTCGCCACCACTACGGCTTCCAAACTGCATTTTTCCTCAACAGTCTGTCTTCCTCTTTGTGTCTAATGTCTCTTACACTCCTACCTCTTCTGCAGTTATGGTTTGAGGAAACATGGGCTCCTCATGCAAAAATTCCACAGTTTGGTGTCAGGGCACTCTTTTGGGAAAGACAGGAGTTGTTACAGAAATCTACTCAGGTTGAGAGGGGCCTTGACAGAACACAGATAGACGAAAGTGCATATCCTAATGCGAAGGTTTGATGATAAGCTATCAGCTCAGTCCTGTTAGATGAGCAGGATGCCAGTGTTTGTCTGTTTAAACCTGAAGCATAGCTGCTCTGCCTGAACATAGTCAGACTTAGTAGAAATGAATTAAAACTAGAAATGTTCTATTGCACTATTCTCTGAAAAGTATATGTTTTTATGTTTAACTTTTGAGAACTTTTCCACTGCAGACTCAGCTTCTAATTTCCTTATTTTACACTTGTCTACACAGAAGTGAAACAAAATAATTTTATAAGATGATCATTCAGATTTATTTTGGTAAATGTTCCAGTGTTCAGAAGTCAGCAATCATGCCTTGCCACCGCTCAGTTTCACAGCAGCTGTGGTGGGGTATCTCTGCTCTAGGCCAAGTATCCAGCAGTCTAGAAGCTGTGCAAACACAAAAGAAAGGATCAGAGACCTTCTGATATAACTGTTCTGGTTTAACTAGAAGGCAAAAGGCTGACAGGAATCGCTTTAGCATGGAAACTGAAGTTTTGAAGAGGAATGCCAATGAAAACATCAGTTTGTATGATTTTTTTAATAGGCATTTCTACAAGATTAGAAGCAGAACAATCTGATATGCCTCTAAGGATAATGAAGCAATGCCTTATTCTAGCAGAGATAGTAGGAAATGCTGTTCCTGTGATTCATGTTGTTGCAAGGCATACACATTTTGCTTTATTTTCTACATATACATGAAAATGCAATTATTTTAAAATGCCTTTTGAATTCAGTAGCGCTTCTAATGTCACTGACTTGTTAAACAAAAAAAAAAAAAAAAAAAAAGAAAATCTATCACCCCTCCTTACACCATACAGTGTGTAGAGCTAACTCTTCAAGCAACATCATCACAAAAAGTGCATCCTCCATTCATCCATATTCTGAAACTCAAGTATTTTAAACTCCATGGATTTATTTATTGTAATGTACTCTTCACAAAGTCTTCTATATATGCTGTGTCTCCCAAATATTTACTGTCTTCACTGGAAATGAGGGTATTCGGCCTTTATGGGTTCTTAAGATATTAGTCAGGAATTCAGGGTAAATAACACAACTCACAAAGAAACAAAATACAGGAGGAGAAGCAGGCTAACAACAGGAACAGGAACAAAAATTTTAGTTTATCCTAGAATAAGTGATTTTATTAGCAAATAATTAATGAATTTCATTCCGATTTTCATGGATGGGTTTTCAAAAGGAAATGTGGGAAGTGTGGGAAGGATCTTTTGATGGAGACCATCTATTGGGATTTTCTGATTGACAAAGCAGCCTCTTCTCAGTTAGAAACAATAATAGAACCTTTTTTATTTACCTAGACTTTTTTTTTCAGCAAACTTGTAAGACTTTAACATGTTGAGCCTTCAATCTCTCTGGCAATATCTACTCAAATTGAATTATTCCTCCTCAAGCTTATACACTGTATAAAAATATATGCCAAAAAAAATTTCCTCCCCCCAAAATCAAGGCCTCATTAAGCCCAAGAAGAGAATAGTGTGAAAAAGAAAAATTTGGAAAAAATAGTTTTCACTTTGACAGTCTATTCATTGACATGGCTATTCATTACAGATGACATGGCTATCCATTGCAACAAAATACAGAAACTAAGGAGGAAGAAGAATCTTTTAGACTTCATAAGTAGCAATACCTGGATTAAAAGTAAGCAAAAGGAAATGTACTTTGAGTATCCATATACAGTTCTGAAGGATAAATTCTAGAGCATCCTGGGATAATCATTTCTCAGAGAATGAGTTTAATATCCAGATGATTTACAAAGTACTTTTCAAAATTACTATGGTGGTAGTTCAGGAACAACATAACCTGAAAATGATTCCACAGAATGAATAAGTTGGTTGAGGAATTCAAAGTACCTGAAAACATACTATAGGGAACACTATTCAATTGTAAAATAACCAGGGATGGATGGAGTCATTCCTATGTTACAGAATTAGCAAAAATTTAGTATCACAGTTACAATAAGAATTATAGATAACAGCTTCTTTAACTCAAGACATAATTTAAATTTATATCTGCCTGAATGTGCACTGTTCTCTTAATCCTTTCAATAGTAAAACTGAAAGGTGAACATCAAAGGAGTTGCAATAAAAAACAAACCATACAAAGAATTATAATAGCTCAGAGAGACACTAAGCCAAAAAAAAAGAAATGGCATTAAGTAACTTTTCTATTTCTGTGTTCCAAAAGCTGGCTTATTACTCAAGGCTGCTTTACTTTGCAGTACTTGTTAAAGGCCCCTAATTGCCCTAGCCTCACAGAGAGCCTGGAAAGACACTAGACATGTAGAGGTACCCACTGTACATACTCTCTAAAGAGGACTCTGATCCTGTTGGAAGAAACTTACAGCTGGGATAAAGACTATGATAATAATCTCCACCTACCTTTTTGTGGCAACTCCTGCATGAAACATGCAGGAGGTAGGAAGGAACCTTAGCAGACCATTCTGATGGCAAGCAAAGAGCTCCAAGGAAGTTCCATTCAGCCTGAAGTATCAGGGAGATCTCCAAGTTCTTCAGACACATGTTTGAGCTTAGCTGATGTAACACTCATCTCTGGGTTAAGAATGCCAAACTAAGTCCTGTGCTATGCACTGAAGTCTCTAGCAGAAGACTGATACAGTTAAGAAACATGTTGCTACTGTTTATTTAGCAGTTTAATTACATGGTCTTTGACAGTCCAAATCAATAATAGAATATTTTTCTGCTTCCCTTCATGCAAGGTCTAATTAATCAATGTGTGTGGTTGGTTATGATAATGAACACTATAAAATATCTATAGGAAAATGCACTTTCATGCATTTTCAGGAATCAGTCATGGATCTTGGAATATCTTGTAAGATCCAAAGTTATTCTTTCCAAAGCTACTTCTATCCAAAGATATTCTTGATGTTGTTCCAGCTGCTCTCTCTGCAATGTAATGCTATTTGCTCATCTTACATTGAAAAGTTATAAATGTGTTCTATTTAGTGCAATATCATCACGTTCCTCAGTTGCCAGATAAGCAAAAATGTTTTTCTCTTCTTATGCTCTGCAACTGTAATTTGCAGCATCAGGTACTTGACTGTCTGCATCTGTTTCTGGATGAGACTAGTTATTGCAACTGGTGGCAAGTATTATGCATATGAACACAACACATTTTCATCAGATCATCAGTGTCAGAGGAGCTAGAAAAGGTGTCCTTTTGTCCCGTTGTGACAGAGGAGCCAGATGGAAGGATGAATCTCAGGACTGTATCATTAAATGATAATGATACAGGTATGTAGCAGCACGCAAGTATTGTCAGATGTGCAGACGCATATTTTTCATTTAAAAGAAAATAACTTACAAAAAAAAAAAAAAAAGGAAGATTGATGTATCTTTCAGTCACCAAAATAGTCCACTTCTTGCACAATTAAAATATTTAGCTGAGACATACAAAACTTCGTAAAACATATGTACCATTTCACAAGGAGAATAGCAGACTGTAGCATCTACAAAATGCTGCAATGCACACTTACATCACATGACCCTTGCAAGCAACTGCACATTTTCTTTTTTTTGTGTAAAACAATTTTCTGATTAATTTACAAAGCAATGAATGGATACTTTGAGCTTTGAAACTCAGGCACTGAATGTCCTAACTAGTAAATTAGCACCCATTTCACATTCTCAAGATGAAAACCTGTAATTCCTTGTAGAGGTATCTTTGCCCTGTCAAACTGAACATCTTCTCTGCAATGATGATTAGGTGGAAAATTCATTGTCCAGGTGCTGAGTTCTGCTTGCTAAAAAAAAAAAATTAAGCAAATCACTAAGCTGCTGCTGCTATTGTAGTCTAATCATTGGTTTTCTACAGTAAATGACAAGCCTGTTTTCCTGAAAGTGGCAGCAGCAGTGGTTTGCTTTCTTCCTTTGTGCTTCCACAAAGCTTAATTGTTCTCATGTTCTGACAATAGTAAGAACCTCACACAACCCTGATTGGATTGAACAGTTCAGGATGATATCACATTTTTATAGTGACATGGATAGCAGTCCATATATACAGCAGCCAGCTTTTTAAGTCTGTGCTGCATTTGTGGGAATAGACATTCTGATTTAAATAGGCATCTTGCTGTTTAGAGGATAGCAGGTCACAGAAGAATACTTGTAAGCTGGAAAATCCAATATATAGTCACATAATTTCAAGTTACATTATCAAATTGTGTCCCCCAGAGAACTGCTGGTTCTTTTGATGTCACACATCATGGACACTCAACATTTTATGATGCCAAAAAAGGCAAATTTCTTCAAGCTGTACAAAGTATTATGAATAATTTGCAAATGAACAGTTCTTCCACCATTAAAATTGTACTTCAGAAACTTTACAATATCTAAAAAATCACTATGAGTAAGAAATGTAAAAGCATAGAATTCAATACAATATTTTATTTTTCTCATGGAAAACTTCAAACAACAAATAGAAGTTTCACCAACAGCATCAAATGGACACTTCCCTTTCTTGACAGTGCTTAAACTTTCCTTAAATATGGACAAGCTTTTAAAAGGAAGTGGTGTATGAGCATCGCTTGAACACCTCAAGCACTTGTCCAGATAGAGTGGCATAATATATTGTTAATGCTCTCTGTCCTAGGACTGCTGGGGGAACATGAGACAAAATGATGCTGCTAGGCATTTGCAATGAAGTCCCTGTATGTGTGTAGGCTTCTGTCTTTATACATAAACTCATTTCTAAAGTTCATCTTCTTCATCTCTATTTCTTGCTTAAATATGCAAGCTGGGCATAACAACATTTACATTCAGGAGTTGTATAAGACTTAATTAATAGGTATCTAGCGTTTGCTTTCAAAACATAAAAATGTTTAAAACATGCCTAACAGGAAACTTACAGAGAATTTAACAGGATTAAAGTTAAAAAAAGAAATTTCTGTGACAAGATGTAGTTAGGGAATATCACTCCAGTTTCCAAAATTAAAGAGGGTATTTTGTGTGTGGGAAGGGAGGCGGCACGAAAGAGAATCCGTCTGTCTACTAGGCCGTCCCTTGCTAATAACTTCTGAACGTGTTACTAATTGCAACCAAATTGCATGGAGGGATAGTTGTCACAGGGATATTAAGTTCCTGCGTGTTTCAGTGGCCAACACTGCATAAAGCTTTAATCAGAGCTATACTGTTGGAGCCCAGAGTATCAAAAAACAAAACTTGAGGAGAATGGGCTGTATTCTTTCCATTACCAACAGAACTGCACACTTGTCCAAATGTCCAATCCAAATTGGGTAGGTGGAATGCATTTGGCATGAATTTAAATTCTACAGGATAATACAAAAGAAAAGAAAGGATTTACTTGTGTAACACTGTTGGGTCTTTTCCTCTCATGATTATGCCATTACTAGTCTGTGATAATGTGAAATTTTCTGACATTACGTGCAGGTACCCTGTTCCCTGTGCCTCATCTCTCCTGAAGTCTACACTCTTCTCTTTAAAATAACTGCCAGTGGAATCACCGCAAGCCTTTTTCTATTTAGCTATGACAATATACCGCTTGCTATTTTTGTTCACTGAATATGCAGGGACTAGAGAAAAACAGAAAACTTCAAACAATATACCCCTCCACTTCCCTTTACACACCCACTTCTAAAATACTATTTAATTGAAGCAAAAACTTTTCATAGAAATTTATTACCTTGATGAAATTTCACTGGGGAGATTGATAAAGGTCAGAGAGTTCATACCAACGTGAAATGATCAGCATCCTGTACCAATGCAAAATGTTTTATCGCAAATCCCAGGTCAAGTGTCTGCACTGTGTGCTGTATTTTGTCTGGTTTATTAAAAACATTGAAAAGACTTAGTTTTTTCTCTTGGAAAAAAATAGTAACTTCAACATTTTTATAAGTTTTATGAAATAGAATTTTTAATTTCTGGTCCAGCAATAATAATGATCATGTCCTTAAGAAAACAAATTTGCTGTGATGCTGGCACATGATCAGATGATTGACAATATGGTAAATAAATGGTCTTGAGAATATGGCTTAAAATAAGCACTTTCTTTTTGAGTGCTACAAAGCATGTGAACATCTCAACTAAAAAGAACTTTTAAATGAGTATTGCAAACAACCTAAATCCACCCTTCCTATGAGCTCATGGTTCAAAGGACACTTTCATGTTTTTATATTAAGCACTTAGAATGCTTTGTATGCATAAACTTATATAACGGTTCTCAGGTTTTAAAAAGAACCTTTCCAAGATTTCTGGGAGACTGCACAAATAGCATATCCAGTCTGCAGTCTGCACAATCCCATAAAATGAATAAACTTTGACATACAAGTGCCTATCACATCTTGAAAGTGTTTAGCCTTTGAAAACATTTTGTAACATTTTTCTTCTTATTATAGGTACCTTTCAGCCATTTTCCTATCCAAATACAAGGGCTAAATTTTACTATCAGACAAGCTTGTGTTAGCCTCATGAAATAAAAATGTTTTGAGGTTGTGTTTGAAAGTGGGAGTTTAGTTCTTTGTCTTTACATCAGTGGAAGCACTAATTTCACAAGAAGAATTCCAGTTAGAAGTAAAGGAAGGAGAAATTATAGGGCTTATAAAACTTGAATCTCCTACATGAGATTGGCATAAAGCCATGAATGCAGAAGACTTCTAACAGACACAAAAGCTTAATTTGGTTGCAACTGATAACCCTAGGGAAAGTGCCAATACAAGCAAGGTAGTATCACCCTTGGAAAAATCAAGATGCATCTATATTGCAAATACACGTGTTTTATGAATAACTCTTGGAGGTTTTAAATCTAGTTTTCTATTAAACTAGATTATTTAAATACTGGAATATTTAAATCTATTCATAGCTGTACAATGATAGGATCATGTTAAGGTTGACTCCCTTAGCCTATTCTTTCCGTTAGAATGAAGATAAGAGTCCAACTTGGACATCTTAATTAGCTACAAAACCATATATCTTTCCAGAGTTGCTGTCCTATATAACTAAAATCTTTCTCAAAGTTTCTGTTTAATAGAGTTCAGAAACTGATAGAAGTCATTATGCACTGATGACAAAACAGACATAGACCTGGGAAGTGACTAGTTCCTTAGGTTGAGTAATTGCTTCTATATCCTCCTTAAACTTTACATTTCATCACTCTCTATATTTCAAGAATCATGGGGTATTAAGGGAAGAATAAGGATGCTGCAACATATCGGCATTATTATCTGTCCTCCTATTTAGAAAAAAAAAAAAAATCCAGAAATTAGATCTCTGAATATATTATTTTCTTTACAATATATTTACCACTCAGGTTCCTACACTAGGAATCTATTGTACTTGAAGCCCTAAAACCATCTTTTGAAATCTGCTTTTATGGATCCCAGAGGATTTTACTGTTAGACCATCTCAAACTTCTTGTTCCATGTCTGTACTTGGTGGAAGGTGTTTTAAAAAGACACTACATCTCTCTCTCCATGAATACGACCCAGAAAAATATTGCTTGCCTCAGGCCACAGGATGTCACCTTAGAAAATCTCATACAGTATCTTGTCCCAAAACAAATTTTCTTGTTAGTCATTTGGAGTTTTCCTAAACAATATCAGTTTTTAATAATAAGTAGATTACAAAAAAGAAAATACATAAAACATGAGATTAAATTCTAAGCACAGATTTCAGATTTTGTCTAGAGGACTGGTAGAGCTCATTTACTTGGCTATCTACAGATTGAATCAATGATTTAAACCATTCCCAATCAGTTAGGAATTTAGGATTTTATATATTTTTTCTCTCATGAAAAGGAGTAGTTGCTCATTTGAACATAAGGTTACTAAGCATGTGCTCTTTTCCCACCTATAAACTTTGTCCAAGCAGAAAAGACATTTTAGCTATTTTGCTGGGCAATTGCTGGAATAACATGAAAGTCCAGTCAGGGTAGGGACTCGAAATCCTCGGGCAGTAGATTATGCTCAGGTCAGCTACGTTGGGTGTGCAGGGATTTGAAGACATCACATACAAGTAGCTGCCTGTGTTCATTTGCTGTACAGATGCCCCTTGCCTGTGTAATGAACCTGCATGTTCTATGTGTGGGAATCATTGCACACTACTTTAGAGCTGACCTGTCCAATGCCTAGGGAATATATTTGGATGCACAGTGCAAGTACAGCTTCCCCATAAAGCAGGGCCCAACACACTGGATAAACCCCGAGTACATCAAATACAATACTTTGTGGATGTGCACATATCTTTCTGTCCAACAAATCCTTTCATAAATATGGGAGTCTCATGTGAATACCAAATAGATGGCAATCATGGTCACTGTAAATTTGACACCCTGTTGTGCATGTTATGAGCTTCTGTTGCAGTGAATATTCTTTTTATTCTCTCTTCTTACTTGTCAGTTTTATTTATTTGGTTTCTTCTATTTTTGTTTTTGTTGTTGGTAAGGGTGAAGTTCCAGTAACATATATATATTTAACACACAGAAACCAGTTCAGAGCCTTGAGGTATTGTTTAGTGAAGTTGCCAACTGACATATTAATAATTAATATTTGCCTCTAGGCAAGATGATGATTTAAATCCAATTAAAGAAACTCCCATAGTAGAATTTGCTATCAATGGAAAAAATAATCAACATCTCCTTAGTCCTATTGTTACAAGTTTTGAAGAACATCCTAGTTATGAAATGCCAAAATGAAGGTCAAAGATATAACAGAGATTCAGACATCAAGGACATATGTAACAGTTTAGGAGTTAAAAATTAAGTATGAAAGGTAAGCTATTTACAAAAATAGTATGAATTTAATATGGTACAGTGTTTTGTTTTTTTAAAAAATCAATGAAGTAGATAGTGTATGCCATTTGTCTCTAACGTAATTGAGTTTCTTTGCAGCAAAAAATCCACTTGGACATTTGAATTTTTGTGACTATCAAGGGACAGTTTATTCTTGTGGCTAAAGGGTTGGAATCTGCTTTATGGAATTCATATTTTACCTTAATCCTTGATCATGATTAATTTCATACCTCTGTTAGAATCAAAATAAAACAAGAGACAATCATTGTTTGAAGCCCGGCGCAACCTAATTTGGAAATAAATACTAAGCATAGAAGAAACATTGCCCTGAACTGTGCATGAAGGCAGTTTGACAGACTAAAACCTCCTTAGGTGTATGACCAGTGCCTTCAAAATAACTGTCATAGTGTTTTCCAAAGTATTCATCATAAGACTAGAAGTATTCTCTGCATTTATAGTCTTTGGTTAAAGCTTTTTTTTTTTTTTTTTTTTTTTTTCTTTCTCAGTAGCAGTCTTCCTAAAACCAGCACTGTGTTTTTGCAAATTTTAATGTACTCAGAATCTGAACAGCCTGTTACTTTACTCAAAATGGGCTTCTGGCTATGGATGGCACTGAAGCTCAGGACCAACATGTAGGAGTAAGAGCAGACACAGGGGACACTGGGCAATGTATTCACGCTGCTCCTTTCAATGCGGGCAGCTACATTTACTGCCAGCTCGAAGCACATTTGTGCATTCAGGTTTAGTCACAGCATGCTCTGGGAATCCAATCAGCAATAAACATGTGGTCCTAACTTCTTCCTTGAAGAAAGGGTGGAGTTTGTCAGTAAGTCTCAGAAGAAAAGAGCTTTTTCATCAGTCAGACTACTAACTTATCTAAACTCGATGATGAGTCAACCAGGCTCCAAGGATCCATACTACTTTGAAGATTATGGGGCAGGAGGAAGGAGAAAGAAAAAGCTTATAAGCCAGAAAAGGAGTACAAAGCCTGAGCTAGCTTTTGAGTTGCTTTCTGGCTTGGTCTTTTCTCATTGGTGTTTTCTCAGTTTCAATTCATCTGTTTTCATCCAGGGGACAATCTCTTGCAGTCTTTTTGGCTTCATTATGATGGAGCTGACAGCCTTGGAAAACGAGATGCTACTGCCATTCTCAGGTCAGCTAAGCTGTAGCATTTGAGCTGCTTAAGCATTCAAACAGGAGAGAAGCTATCTGATGCTATCCGATAGATCAGGGTTTCTGGAAAAACATACATTTTGAAATACCTGGCTCAGTGACAGTATTTCTAAAAATTCCATATGCATATAAAACTCACTCTTCAGCCCAAAAAAGCATTTCTACATTGAACAGAGGGAGGCCTGACATTACAAGTGGGAACAAAATACTCCAAAATAAGACAATGGGATCGAAATTCTGCTGTAGTCTTTTGTCATTTATTTTGCATGGTCTAAATTAACCAATTAAATATTTCAGAAATAAAATTATTTGGCCTGTAAACTGTGTAGAATAAAATGTTTTAATAGCTGGCTTCTATAAATCAACCTATATAATATAAGACACTAGTCCTGTTTTTACCTACCCTTTTAAAGGATTAACAGGGAACTGGCAAGAAGAACAGTAATGTTGATATGAGCTTCCAGCTGGGATTGATTACAGGCTACAGCCTAATGCAGTAATGTTTTGTGCTAGCACAACAGTTTAACTAGAGAGTGCTCACAATACATATCCTCCACCTTCTGCCTCTTAAGTAGTGATATAAAGAAACCAACTAATTCTGTTGTGATTTTGACCTTTGATCTGTTAAATCCCCAAATTAATTATCTTGCATGCACACGATCTACTGTTTAAATTAAGAGTGCATTTGTAAAACACATCTCATGTGTGCAGCTTGTTTCCAGGAAAGACTTTTGCCTGGTCCCCCTCCTCATTCAAGTCCGGAGGACTCTGCAAAGTGCACAGAGTGGACACAGATAAAGTCTGTAAATGTTTTGGAAAAAAATTTTTGAATTTAAAATCAAAAATTGCAGACAGTCAACAGGCTACCTTTTCCACAGATTATCCAGGGTAAATGCATGCAGTATTGCCAAAAGTACAATTCATGCTTTGCTTAGTGGTCTGACATATGTGGAAACTGTTTTTATCATGAGAGAAATTCCTGGGATGGGATCACAAGGCAGGAAGTGTATTGTAAGATGTGTTAACACATACTATGGTCTAGGACAATGAGGAACAACTGTTCTTGTCTAGTTATTAATACTTCAGGAGATAATTTTAAAGATATTTTTAAGCTACTGAGCCTGAAATGATTTATTTCTGAACTTTTCAAATCTGGAGGTTTTGCATGCTATCACAGAAAATGAAGATGCCTAAAGTAAAAAATCAAGATACAAGCAACAAAGGGTTTGTTGTAGTGTTCACAGTATCTACTGAGAAAATAGAAGGGGTCTTTAAGGTCACTTTTGGTCTGAACTCTATCACTTTAACTAACTGTGGTTAATTAAAGTATCAAAACTGGGACCAAAACTAAAAGCAACCTTTTCTAATCATGTATAAGGTAGGTCATAAAGGGCTGAGTTCCACATGGAAACAATGCAGAAAATGTTGTTCTTGATGCTGATAAAATTTTGTTTGCAAACAATATCATCCCACTATTAAAATTTTTGAAGGAAAGTGGTTAAAGTAGCATTTTGTACAATTTCAATCCTATTACCGCACGATAAAACAACACCTATGGAATGACAAGTCTCTCAGGGAACATAGGTGTCTGAGTCCTTGGTTTCTTTGGGTTTGAAAGTGCAAGGCACTGAGATACTGAGAGATCTCTTGGCTTGTGCAAGGGCAGAAATTTAAGAGACAGAGGAGTAAAATTCAAACAAGGATGCAGATGACTGTGGTTACGTTGTGTGTTGGATATTTTGGTCTTCATGTCTGTTCAAGAGCTACCTTATATCTGACTTCATCAGATGTAGACTTATCTGAATATAAACAGGATTAGCTTTACAGAGAAAGACTAACAATTTTAAGTTTTTCAGTTCATTTAGCAGACCTAATAATTTTGGGAAGGCAAACAAACTTTTTTGATGTGTATTTCAATTCTTGAATCTTTTGTGAGGGGTAAAAATTGTTATGAACATCTCACAAAATGGGTAGATGTTTTAGGTATGCCTGTATAGCTTCTCTAAATGCTTATTAATATTGATGAGTTACTCAGAAAAGTTTAATATGCAGGAATGTTCATGGGAGCTGACTTGAAACAGAAATGACAAAGAAAAAAAAGGAAAATTGTAGTGGCAACTTCTGTAGCTTTAGAAAATATAAGGACTATCTTATAGACATGTTTAACATTTAGCAATGATTGCAAGGATGCAACTTACTTAAAAAGTGGGGGAATTGCTGTCCAAATGGATTCTGAACATACTAATGTTAAAATACCATATGTATGGGACAATCTCTTACCACATCATGACCAGACCTCTGACACTGAGCATTTATCAGCCCATGACTGAGCACATTTGGTCATATCCTTTGCAAATATGATTATGCATAAACAGAAGATAGAAAACACTGATTTCTTGATTAAGAGTTGTAAAAGAAAATGGAATTTAAAGTATAATGTAACTGACATAATTGAGATGAATTAATGACTATTTGAAAAAGAACTGGCTGTAATGGGAGACCTGTTTATATGCAGTTTTTCAGCTGAGAGATTTTAAAACTTGAAGAAATCACTTGAATGTATATTTTGACATGAAATACAATTTAGGAACTTCCTGAATTAAGGATGATAGCTGCAAATGTACTGGAGTCTATATTTTAGGAGGAGAAGAGAAAATAAAGCTTTATTATTTTATTTTACAACCTAACGTAACAGAACTATGATACTGGTTTGGACCTCCAGGCACTTCCAGAATACTAGAATATGAAGCATACTTCAGCCTGCTTCCCCAAGAAAATAAAGGCTATGTAATCATGATTTCTATCAGCTTGCCTGTCTTTAATGCCAGTGCTTTCTTCACTTCCACTAATAACTTCTTAACCTGTCAGTTTCAACCAGAAATGACTCTGGTCCAGCCCAACAGGCAGGAGAGGAGTTAGGGGAAAGGGCAAGAAGAAATGTGCTGGGAAGTCTGTAAGAAGCCTGAACCAGGCTTGATTAGTTCTTCTCACAAAACAGCTTTTTTTTTTTTTCCCCCCTGAATTGACCTGTGACCTTCTCAATCTTTGAGTCATATCTACATACTCATCTGACAATACGCGCTTTCTATTTACTACAGCAGCAGAGCCAAGATAGTTAAGGATGAGAAAATTGGATTCTATTCTTCCTTATGAGTCACTAACAAAAATGCCAGCTACATGGCTGTACAATCTTTATTATCCAAGATAATATAAAAGAAAGACAACAACCCGTTTTTCACGTTACAGGTTATGTATGCACTTCTGCAAGCTGGAAAGTTATTCTGAACTGAATGTGTTTGTATATATGGGATACAAATGGAACCAAATTTACCACAGTGCCCTTTTTTCCCCTTGACACTTGAAAATGCATGAAGTGGAACATTTAGCTAGGCATATTACTGCTGGGTTGAACAGTTTTTCAGTGCTGTGTAACAGTGGATAATAGACTACCTTAATAGCAACTTGAAATTAAGAATATTGAAATAAGGGGGCTAGATGCCAGGTTAATATCAAGAGACTACACAGTGCTAGTGCCACATGGCTTGGTCGACCACTGCAGACATTGAGTTTTGCTGGCAGAAGCCTAGCAAGGCTGGGCAGTAAGATGGGACATTCCAAAGCTGAATCTGTTACTCTCTGAATGAATCATTACTTACAACTGGAAAGCTGTTAGAGACTAACTTAGCATCCATAGCTCATTAAAAGCATCTTCAAAGTGAATATTAATTACATCTTGGAAAATGTCAGGTTTTGAACAGTTGGAATGACAAAGTAGGCTGGCTCGGTGGGGAGACTTATCTTGCCCATCAGCAACCAGCCTTCCGCTTATGTTCCTTTGGACATCTTTACTTTCGTGTTGTTGCCAAGAAAATACTTCCATATTGCTGTACATACTGTACTGGACACTGCGTGCCCATGTGCTGTTTACAGAATTAGAAAAACAGCCAATGCCCAAAGTAATTTTCCATACCTCTTGCCTTTTTTTTTTTTTTTTTTTTTTTTCTCTCCTCTTTCTTTTCCAAAAGAAAACCAGAAAAGTTAGCTACTTGTTTAATTGCTGAGTTTGGGTCTGCAGCTCTGCTGTGGCAAACTGGTGACCATGTGAAGCATTAAATGCGGGAGGTCAGATTAAACAACCAAATGAGTTTCCTTTGGTCTTAAAATCTTTCATTCTGTTTTAAGAGCATTTATTAGAAGTTACTACATAGTTCAGTGATATTCTAACTGAGGTAAAGTTAATTCAGCCTTACCAGTACAAAATCATACAATTACACAATGTGGCAATTGAGAACAAAGAGCCTGCTAGAAAAAGATTATGCTGTGGAATGATCTTTGCTATTTTAGGAAAAACAATCACAACTTAATCACAGTTCTTGTGGTAACTTAGATGGGACCATGTAGAGGCTGGCAGTAAATTGCAGAGACTGCTAAAAAGAAGTTGTACTTGGAAGGCATCAAGAGCACAGACCTAGAAATTTCTTTAGTGCTTTTACTGCAATTTATGATCAACAACACAGAGTAGAGCAACCAGTCATCTCCATGCTTCTTTTGGAGCTCCTGCTGCTGTTCTCTGCTCTTCCTGACAGACTCTGTAAGAGCACCCTTTGTCGGACTTTCCACAAACAAACCACCACAGTGCAGAAGGCAGAAATCTCAAGAATCTATCCCATTTTTTTTTTTTTTTTTTTTTTTTTTCTTCTTCAGGTAATGTAAGTTTGCAGCTGATGCTAAACTGTGTGGAGTGGCTGACACTCCCAAGGAGTATCTTCCCTCTTCTTCCTTTTCATTATTTGTCCACTTCTTTTGCATTTTCTTTACATTTCTCTCTACTTTTTGCCTTCCTAGTTTGCTTTTCTTTGGAATTACTTGGTCTTCTTTCAGCTGCTTTGCTTTCAGTTTTTCCTGGCATTGGACTTCTCCCTCATCCTTGTCTCTTTCCTTTTTTTTCCCTTCTCCACTACATTTCTTCATTATTCTTTCTTGCCGTGTCTTTTCCCCATTCTTGCTTTCCTCTTTCCTTTGTTTGCTCTTCATTCCTGTTTTTCTTTTCCTTTTGGACTCCAATGAGTACAGAATGTTTCCAAGCTAAGACACTTACACCAACAAAGCACAATGGTTACTCTTCTTGCGGTTTTCGTGTCTTCTTGTCTCCTATTAGCACCCCTGAAGCTCCTTGTTTCCCCTCGGCGTACCCAGGGGTGTCAACTCC
>JAWLRI010000731.1:754072-800433 GCA_034781795.1 Crypturellus tataupa
CATGCCAGGGCTCTGCAGAGAGATTCAAATGCAGAGAGGCTCCCGGGAATGCCTGCATGCACACGCTGAAATGGAAGCAGTCAGTTGTGCAGGCTACACTGCAATCCCAGTCCAAATACCTGTAAAATATGCAGGGAGGTTTTTTCTCCCTCACTTTTCACTGATTCTTGGCTCTTGAGGAGATACCCAAGGCCTTTTGCTGAAGTTTTCTTTCCCAAATCGAGTGACTGAGATGTGGATTCAAGGATCCCCACTGCCAAGACCAACCAAGACAAAGCTAGATTCAAGGTGGGAGGGTGGTATCATCAGGGCAGCAGCTGATAATGTAGGCGATGGCCGTCCATGCCCCTCACACCTGCCTAACTCCATAGCCGGTGAATGATGCCCGAAGCCTGGAGAGGGGAAACAGCAAAATATGAGAACTACTGCAGGGCCACATAGTGGAGTTACAGCTGCCCCAGCTAGAAAGAGAAGCAGACTGGTTGCCCAACTCAACTGCCTCTATGGAAGTGCGCACCGTATGGGGAATAAACACAGGGGATTGGAGATGCGTGTGTGATTGCAGGGTCATGATCTCCCTGGAACAAGGTTATGGGTGGCTTTAGTCTTTTTAGGAAGGACAGGCCAGGAAGGCAAGGTGTTGGAGTTGCCCTTTACACAAGAGAGCAACTGGAATGCATGGAGCTCTGCCTAGGGTAGGATGAAGTGTGGGTCGAGAGCCTGGGTGAGGATTACAGGGCAGGCCAACAGGGACGACACTTTGGTGTGTGTCTACTACAGACCTCTTGATCAGGAAGAGGAAGTGAATGAGGCCTTCTACAGGTAGCTGCAAGAAACCTCATGGTTTCAAGCTCTGGCCCTTATGGGGGGCTTCAAGCACTCTGATGTCTGCTGGGATAACCACCCAGCTAGGAACAGACAGTCCAGGAGATTCCTGCAGAACACTGCAGATAACTTCTTGATGCAGGTGGTTTATGAGCCAACACTGGAGGAGCGCTGCTGGATCTGATACTAACAAATAGCGACGATGTAGTTGGAAATGTGAGAGTTGGGGGAAATCTTGACTGCAGTGACCACGAGATGTTGGAAGGATTCATGATCCTGCAAGGATGAAGCCGAGCCAGAAGTAGGATTGTAACCCTGGCCTTCAAGAGAGCTAACTTGGACCTCTTCAGGGAGCAACTTGGAGGAATCTTCGGAGCAAGGGTCCTAGAAGGAAAGGGACTCTAGGAGAAATGGCTGTTATTCAAGCAGCACTTTTTCCAAACTGAGGATTGGTGCATTCCTACAAGAATAAAGTCGAGCAAGGGGAGCAGGAGTCCTGCATGGATGGACAAGGAGCTGTTTGGCAGACTTAAAGAAAAAAAAGAGTGCATACATAATGTGAAAAAGGGCCAGACCATATGGTAACAGAAGGGCCACACCATATGGTGTCTGATGAATCTGATAACCTTCTACGATGGGATAACTGGATGGATGGAGAGCCGTGGATGTTGTCTATCTTGACATCAGCAAGGCTTTTGAGCTGAGCCACAATGAGGTGGATTGAGGCTGGATGGCAGAGCTCAGAGGGTGGTGAAAAATGGGGTCGAGTTTAGTTGGAGGCCTGTGGGCAGTGGTGTCCCGCAGGGGCCCGATGCTTAATTGTCAGTGACTTGGAGGAGGGCACAGTGCACTCTCAGCAAGTTTGCAGATGACACCAAACTGGGAGGAGTGGCCGACACTCCGAGGGCTGTGCTGCCATTCAGAGAGACCTAGACAGGATGGAGAGCAGAGCAGAGAGGAACCTCATGAGATTCAAGAAGAACAAGTGCAGGGTCCTACACCTGGGGAGGAATAAACCCAGAAATCAGTACAGATTAGGGCTTGACCTGCAGGAAAGCAGCTCCGCAGAAAGGGATTTGGCAGTTTTGATTGACAACAGGTTAACCATGAGCAAGCAATGTGCCCTCATGGCCAAGAAGGCCAATGGAGCCTGGCCTGCATCAGGAGAAGTGTTGCCAGCAGGTCGAGGGAGGGGATCCTGCCTCTCTACTCAGCTCTGAGGCTGCACCTGAGTATTGTGTGCAGTTTGGGGCTCCTCAGTGCAAGAGGAACGTGGAGCTTCTGGAGAGGGTCCAGTGTAAAGCAATGAAGATGATTAAAGGACTGGAACATCTGAGGAAAGATTAAGCGAACTGGGCCTGTTTCTCCCGGAGAAGAGAAGATAGAGAGGAGATCTGATCAATATGTATAAGTACCTGAGGGGTGAATTTAGGGAGGATGAGGCCAAACTCTTCTTCATGGTGACCAGTGATAGGACAAGGGTTAATGGGTACAAATTGAAACACAGGAAGTTCTATCTCCATGTGAGGAAGAACTTCTTTCCTGTGAGGGTGACAGAGCCCTGGCACAGGCTGCCCAGAGAGGTTGTGGAGTCTCCTTCTCGGGAGATCTTCAAACCTGCCTGGATGCCCCCCTGTGCCACGTGCTCTAGGTGTCCCTGCTTGAGCAGGGCGGTTGGACTAGATGATCTCTAGAGGTCCCTTCCAACGTTAACAATTCTATAATTCTGTGATGATTCTGTGTTTTTTAACAGTTCGTCCATTCCACAGATAAAAGGAAGAAAGTGAAGAGTGCAACAGAAGAGAAAAATGTATTTTTTATTACTCTTCTTGAGGTAACCAGAAACAACATAATTATTGATTTTCCTTCTGTCCCCTTTCCATTGTGTAATATGAGTGGCACCTTGCTTCTATAATTACTCTACAATAGTATATTCTCGAGTGAAGAGCCATCCCATAAAGAATCCATGTGAGAGGGTGTAAATTCAGTCTCTAGACTAGGGTATCTTGACTCTTCTATGGCTCTTTGGCTACCTACTGTATTAAAGCAGTCACAGTTCATTCTTGTCATGATATCTTGAATTTTCAGAATCCTCCCTCAAAATAGTCATTTTATGAAGGCATTAAATGATCGAGTAATCAAGAAATAAATGATCAACTTAAAAAAGTTCTTATTTGCTGTGTAACATGTGGTATGAAGATCATTCAACCTATCTGCTAGCCCTTTTGTCTTAGCAGTAGGTAAGTCTTCATTCCATGTATTATGGAATGAAGCAGACTGTTTCTCATGTTAGAGGATGTATTTCTTACAACATAATTTAGACAACATTTTCAAGGATTCTTTTTCCTTCAGCCTTCAAACTACATAAGAAACAAGACCATTAAGTTTTCAATAGATTATTATTTTACAATCTAAATGAGTTAATAGAGAACCATATCTTTTTTCCTAAATTGCTATAGATATATGATTATTTCAAGTAGATGGAAATGTCCTGGAAAATTTCCATGAGAAAAATGGTGTTTTTCAACTGTGTTAACATCTCTATAACTTTGCCTTTAGAAAACCATTGAGAATACTTTTTCAGTTCTCCTAATATACATTTCAACTCAACAACATCAGCATACCTGACAATTACATGAATTCCACTCATCTGATATTCTAGGGAACACAGAAAACAGCCACTAAGTGCAGCCTGCCTCTTGACAGCTTCCTTCTGCAGCCAAAGCTTCCTAGCATGCTCTGAAGTCAACAGTAGCACGAATGTACATACTCCCAACCAGGTGGATGGTAATGTATCAGAAGCTGACTGTGGCCGTGTGCCCGTTACACCAAGTTATTCATACATGTATTATATATTTTTATGGTCAAACTTGGAGTACATTGTACAGATATTATTGATTTCCTAAAGCTTCTAAAGTCTTGTTTTACAGTGGCATATCTGAAAATCTGACTATGATAATTATTGCATGAAGTAATAGCATGCCAAAAAGCAGTGTATATACTGTTTGCAAAAGTGCTACTGGAGAGTCTAAAGCCACTGTATTGATTAGTTAACATGTAGTCATTTATTAATTGAAATAAGTGTCTGTGCCACTACCTTTGTCACTTTATTTTCTTATTGGGATACAAGTATAATTATTTCTTTTATATATGAAATATCTTAAGGAGTTGTTTATATGCTAAAGAATGAAGCCAGAAAGCTATCAATGCACTCAAAATACTGTTTGAGTAGTGATTTTAAAAGAATAGAACAGACTATTATGATACTACCATAGATCCTGTGTTGGAATGCAGTGAAAAATAACTGGTGCCTATGGGATGAAAAGTCAAGACCTGAGGGCAACCACATGGCAAGCAGAGCTGACAGAGGTGGTGCCAGGTTCAACCAGGAGTCCAGAGCAACAGTGCATTTTGTGGTGATGAGGTAGGGCTGAGGTGTCAGTGTGCATGGTAGCGTCTTGCAGGATCTCTTCCAGTGGTGTCTGGGCAGGTCTGTAGGAGCCAGGATGAACCCAAGATTGGGCAGGTGGTCACCTGCAGGTTGGGGTGGGTGTAGGGGGTCTTGTAGACAGGCATGGTCATGGTGGGACTTGAGCTGGGGCCAGGGGACATGACAGCCTCTCTGTTGGCTGAGATGGGGCTGAGGCAGAAGGGCCAGGAGTGTCTGGGGCGGGCCGGGGGCCCTGACATCCTGTCAAAAATAGGAGAGTGAGTGTACTAGCAGCTGTACAGAAAAGGAGTGAAGTGCAATCATTATTTCAGATAGATTTCAAACAGTTGGCCTTGCAATTTGTAGCAAAACAAGCAGAAGAAATAGATTGTAATAATTAACTATTACTAAAGACAAATACATTCCCAACATGGTTTAGTACTTGCCTCACAAAACATGAAAATGCAAGTGAGGTGTATGAAACAAGCATAATCAACTCGCTCTTTGTACAAGCCATTTTAAATAGTATGGTTGTGGCTGATAACCTATCAGCAGAAGAAATGCTTCCGTTTGTGAACATAGCTTTCTTTACAGCAGTTTCTTAGCATTGCACAGTGAAGTCTTTCATTAAAAAGCAAAACAACAACAAACTCTTAGCAGCCCAAATCAGTTTCAAACTTGTGGTGCTACATTAAAATGTGTGTTTCTTTTGAGACGTGTTGCTGCTATTTTTCTGAAAATACGCTAGTCATTCAAAACCGGTTTCACTCAATTTAACTTCCTTTTGATCCTTCTAAATTATAGATACTAAGTACTTGGTTTTACAACAAACTGAGTGAACAGCTCTGAGGCTCTTTAAGCATGGCCACTGGAAATGCATACACCAGTTGGAACTGAAGATTACAGCAATGTCCCATTGGCGTACAATTTTCTGGCAGCTAAGTGGAATTGCCTGGATATATATAATGCCTTGTACTGCAAGTTTTTCTCCTGAGAGCTGAATCTAAACTGGAAAATCATAGCTTCAGAGCACAAAGCTATCCAAATGAATAACTCTATTTCCTTGGGACCCGTAAAGCTGTGCAGATAGGTTCAACACAGAGGATAGGTATTTATATTAAGTCCTTTGAGTAAATTTACCTTCCAAAGGAAAAAAAAAAAGAAACATGAGATTAAAAGAGATGAAAGTGAGAGTCTCCCCAAATTGAGAAAAAAAAAGAGGAAGTGAAGGAAAAAAGAAGAGGTTTGGGTTTTATGGAACTGCGTGGTGATGCCATAAGCTATTGCAATAAAACTAGAAATGTGTGATCCTTTTCCCATCTAAGCTGAACTGTTGGCTTGAATCCAGGGCAATGCCCCAGTTCATCACATACTCAAAGTATTGAATCCTTAAACCAAGTTGTTGTGGCCATAAATATGGTCAGAAGAACTTGAGTGTCAGAGGCATCATGATCTCTCTAGACTATGGGGCTTCTTGTAGGGATAATCAGAGAAAAGAGTGAGTTAATAGTGATGCTTCCTACCTGCATAATCTGCAAAAGGAATCAGCTCCATTTATTATTCTGAAATAGCAGGTGCACCAAAACCAACTAGAGAATACCCAGTATATGTACTGCTTTCCATGTATTTTTTGTATAAAGAACAGATTGCCTTTATTGCTCCTGACCTTACATTTCTTTGTCAAACATATCAATCACTCCCCCTAACCTTTAATAGGGAAAGGCTAAAGTTGTTTACTGCAGCAGTTCCTATTCACCACAAGGACATAGCCCCCATTCTGAACTAGTCAGATTTGCATACCTTCCACTGATTATCCAAAATGATTGCTTCTTCCCCTAAAATATTTATCCATTTTATACATTTTTTTCCCAAGGAGGTCATTCATTGCCAGTGAGGTTAAATTTAAAAGTCAGCAGTATTTGGCAGAGATTTATGTGGGAATAGATATGGGTCTGCACAGCTCTCAGACTGATTAAATAAAGAATGTCATGGGAGTAGTATGATAGTATAGGCATACTCCAGTAAATGAAAGTAATGCATTAGAATGCAGCTTTAGGGTCTAATTTAAAAACATAATTCTGACACAAGCAGAAGCCTTTAAAATATTGGCAGATGTCTTGATACTGTATTTCATATAGAGGACAAAGTGGATTAAAGATAAATGTAATCCAAATAATGGTGCTGTTTCATTTATTTTTTCACTTATGTTTTATTTCTTTTAAAGAAATTTAATTTGTAGAGGATTGTTCCTGTGTTTTCATATTTTTATGCAGATCCGCTTAAAAATGTGAGCATAAAAAAATCTACATCCATTACAAATTGATGCTTCTCTGAGGCAGTCTCAGTCACAGTAAGTCACAGACTTTGCTCAGCCTAGATGAAATAAATTGTGTTGTTCAAAGGAGCATTTCAATAAACAGGAACTTTGATTCTTCTCCTTCTGTCCCCTGTCCCCTTTCAATCCTATTATTTGTCAAGGTGATTAAACTTAACTGGGTATTCTCACTTAGGATACTCAACTTTTATTGTAGCCCATTGCTGAAGGACAGACATGCTATTATTGTCTCTGCTCTGCTTTATATTTTTCCCTAGTGACATTCTATCAGGTTGGTGCTTTTACAGCATTATTTCTCTTCCACCTTCCCAGCACAGCTTTAGAAGTCAGGAGAAAAAGAATAAAATGTAGCTCAAGTACATTGGTAAGTGGTGTGAGAGTTTCTCAGTTCAAGAAATGTTGGCCAGGGGTCCTGACACATATTTATGCGCTCATATGTGTGACTAGGCAAACTTATATCTTATCTTATATTGAGAACTTCTAATTTCATTAATCATTTATATGCTTTTGATTGCGTGGTTGTGATTGTCACTGGGACCCTATAGCACTCATTTTGTTGAACATTTTTTTGACTAAATCGAGAGTTGGTGGGGGAAGGAGAAGGAAAGCTATTTAATTTTAATTTGCACTTGAAGCTGAAGTAATAACATGAACAGAAAAGACACGTTAAAACCATATTGCCTGTATAAGAGCATTGTAATTCCATTTTGATTTCTGTCCGCTCTACCGTCAATCATGCCATTAAAAGGATAAAGAAACTCTGAATCTCTTCAATGGGAATAGTATCAGATCCTCCCAGATTTTTGTACTTGCTGCACATGTGAATAGCCTGATTTTTCAGATGTAATGTTAGCACGTTACCCTTGAGAACTATAGCATCTGCTACCTACTTTGAGAAAGCAAGCTAACTTACAACTTAACCATAGTACACAAACAAAATGCTTTCCTGCTTAGCAGAAAGTTTGTTAATGTCACTCAAACTAAACACCGTTCATATTTGTTTCCCATTTTTCAAGTCAGAGTGGTGCCGGAGGCAGTCAGTGAAACCAGCACAAAAAGGCTCTGGGAGACAGAATTGCCATGATTGTTCTGTGCTGTCTATCAGAGGATCTCAGAACTCATTGCAGGTGCTAACTGGTCAAGTCTTATAACTCATTGGGAAATACAAAACACACGAGCCTTATAGTCACTTCCAAGCAAGCTGATATGATTCATTACTAGGTGGTATTTCTGAGAGAGAAGGGACACATGCACCCCTCCACACTTACTCTAATCTAGAAAATATATATATATTTTAAACTGTAAATGTAATTAAATTTTGAATTTAATCTCATGGAGAAGAGACTATCTTTTCTCCTGATGAGTTCAAATCAAGACTGAATGTAAAAACTGAAACAAAAAGAAATTCTGAATTTAAAGGAGGAACTTGAAGCTTTATAGATTCTGTCATGCAGAAGGTCAAACTCAAGTATCACAAAGACCGCTTGACCCTAAAAGTCATAGGAATGTTGACTTTAAAGAGCCTCTAGAAATGTTGGCTCTAAAGAGTCTCAAGAAGTCATTTAGTCTAACCTTCTCCCTGAAGCAGGACTATTGAAAACTTGATCAACTCAACTGTGGTCTTGTCTATCAGAATCTTGAAAATCTCAAGGGATAGAGATTTGATCCATCGTGAGTTTAATAATCTAAAATATCCAGTGAGACATTTATAGTTCCAAAGATATCCACAACAGAGAACAACTTGGATCTCAGGACTGAAAATGCAGAGCACTTGTGCTCACTGTGTTCTAGCCTTGGGATGGACTGTCCTTTTCCCATATAGCACTACATATAGTTCTCCCCAGGGAAGCAAGGAGTGTAGCTGTAAGACATAATTGCTATTGTGTTTTGCTTTGCTTTTCTCTTTTCAAAACATCTGGAATCCACCAGCGTCGAGTTTTGCAGCATTAGGCAGGGATATTTGCAGCATGTGGGTATGTTTGGGGTTGTGATGATCAAGACTTGCTGTGACAGTATTGACGTCCAAGTAGAGGATTTAAATGAAAAAAAAAAAAAAAAAAAAAAAAGCTTTACATTTCTCATGAATAGAACCCATAGAGAATCAAATCTGGAGGAGAAGAGGAAACTCTCAAGACTCTTAGAGAAAACTTGCTTAATTCAAAAGGAGGCCTATGCAGGAACTAAAATATATACAGTATAGATGAACAGAGGGCCAAGACATGTATTTAAATGGACCAGCTAAATTCTATGACCGCTGACTAGATATATTCTGTAAATATCCTCTATATATTTACAGTCTCTTCCAAATTGCGTACTCCTGACCTGATTCACTTGCCACTCTATTTCTTTACCGGTCTGTAGACTAAGGAAAAAGTCTACGCAGAATCCAAAGTGAAAACAAACAACCAAAAAAAACATACCTCTGCAAGTGCAGATGAAATACTGCTCCTGGACATGACAGAATGCTTGTGTGAGCAGTGGTGAAGTTGGGGCTTTACTGTCTTCCTCAAACATATTCACTATCTTCTCTTCCTGAGCTCAAGTGACAAAGCTTCTTCTGCAGAGTCTGAAAGTCATGGATATATGAAACATGAGATGGCTATTTATTTCTGGTGAGGGTGGTGCTCTCAGGCTGTTCTCAGCACAGAAGAAGAAATATGTCTTTGTTTCCAGTTTACTTTTATTTCTTTAATGAAAGGTATGATTTTAACAACTGTAGCTCTGGAAGTTCTCAGAAACAAACAAACAAACAAAACACTACCAACACAGAAGAGAAATCACTTTGCAACTGAAAAGCACTGTGTGCCAAATCTGAACCTAAGGCAAACCAAAATACTGGAGAATAAGCCCTCATTGTATTCCAGTTTCAAATGATATTGAGTAACTCTCCTAACACAACAGTGCCTGATTCTTGGATATATTCAGTACTAAAGTTAACCAACATAACGATTTTGTTTCCCCATCAAAACTGAACAAGATGAGGGACAGATCCCTCTTTCTACCCACACTTTCTATTACGAATGTTGATAATACTCTCTGTATTGGAAATGTTAGTATTTGCCAGTACATTTGTGAAGACAACAACAAAAGGATGAGAACCTCTTTCCAGATTTGGCCGCAAGCAAAACAAAAAGCATAAAAAGTGTAATAATAGCAATAAAATCATTAAATCCCAAAACAAAGAAAGAGAAAGAAAGAGAATATAAAGAAAGAAAAAGAGAATATAAAAAAAATCTAATGGTTTTCAGATGGGTAATTGCTATAGAGGTTAAATTTCTGAAGCAAATTTGATTGAAAAATTACAAGGTTCCCCTAATCTAGAACAGAATTCTCTCCCTCTCTCCCTTAATATTCAAAACGTTTTGGAAACTATTTTTTTTCTTTTTTTTTCTGTTTGTTTTATTTGGCTGATGTGAAGAAAAGAATGTTTTAAATGTTCAGAGTGGATTTTTCAGTCTGGAAGTCCTGGAAATAGAAGACATATGCTATTACTAAACTGTGGTAAGCAAAAGCAATTAAAAGAGAGTTTTTTCTGAAGCAGAAGAGGAGGGGAGAGGAAGAAAGAGTGCACACCTATATATATGTGTATACAGTGAGGAAGAGCAATTTGAGTACCTGGTAATAAAACTATCAGAAAAGCTTGCAGTGGCGTAGCATGGAAAAATAATGAAAGAGGACAGTCTGGAAGACATTAACTGATGAAAATATGTCCTTTGTTCCATAAAACTTATATTTTTAAAAAAACAAAATGATAACTTTTGTTGATTTAATGAAAAAATAAAGGAAATTGTCATAAAATAAAATGCAAACAAACAGTAGATTTTTATAAACTAACTAGACATTGTCATCCTTCCCAGAAATGGGAGTACAAAGGTAAGAACACGAGTACATACTACAGTTTTTACTTTCCTGTGACATTATCCATTGTTCTAGAACCATTACCAAGGTTGAGATCTTGTCTGCTACATTTAACTTCTGGCCCTGTGCTTAAATTTTAGGTGCCTTGTACAATAAGCACCTAAAATTCCGTGCGTTATTAACAGACAGAGAAAGGTGCTTCTGAAGGCTGCCAGCCCACCACCAAATTTTAAATGCTCAAGCCTGGATGTGATAGTGACTTCAGCCTGGTCTCTGCTGGGAAGAGGTTTTAGACTAGCTTTTCTCCTCTCTGTCTGGATAGAATAGAAGAGGTAGAACAGAACTGCAATCCAGATACTCAGCATGCTGCTATCCAGGACGCACTGTGGGCACAGTGAATCTGAGCTCTGGATGAGCTAACAGATGATCTCTCCCTAGACATCTGTTAGATCACAGGACTTCGCTTAACCGGGCCGTTCTTCGCTTTGGAGAGTGTATATAGGTCCAGAGAGGTTACAGTGTATACCAGCCAAATGCCTGCTGAGTGTCTGGGCTGACTGGCCAGTGCTCTCACACTGTTGCATGGCTATGCAGTTCTGATCTTCCCAAATTATTCTCATACTTTCCCCAGCCAGGTCATATAATTAATAGTGATGATTACCAAAATCCCATGCTCAACCCAGTCATTGTGAGATGCCCAGGAATAATTAAAAATTTATTGGATTTTATGTCTTACGAAATTCTGGCACTTAACGGTTACCTTTTTTTTAATCTGACATGGATGTTGTAGCAAACATTAACTAAAGAGCCCAGCTTTGGAAATTTCTGGAAAAAAATAATTTGTGTCAAGGCAAAAATTCTGCCTTAGCTATGCACACATTCTGCCACTTTATAGTATCCCTCCTCATAAATATATTGTTTTTATGTAAACTGGTAATTATTAGATTCAAAAAAGATTCAAATCCCAGAATTTTAACAGGTCACATGCAAGAGGGATTTCATGTATCTTATTAGGTGCTGGTCACAGTAGAACCACAACAAAGATGTTTACAAGCAGTATAAACCTCTCCTGCCCCATATCTGCACAGGACCAAAATCTGTAAAATTTTCTTCCTAAAGAGTGTTACACTTTCATCAACATGTTTTCAGGCATAACTTCCAAATTTACAGTGTTTCAGAATGTTAATGCTTGACATGAAGCTCCTGTGAAGTACAAAACGCTCCCTTCAGGGTGTGTTTCAGCAACATGTTGACAGAATAGACACTCCAGCCTGGATTGACAAAGAATTTGGCTCTATTATCAGTAGTGAAAAAGTACAAGGGACTCAGTCTAGTAACAAATTAGCTGAATGTAGTGCAGTTTGGCATTAACCTAACACAAAAATGACTTCATAAATTAAGCAACTTGAGTTTTGCTCCCTCCAGGACAAAAAAAGAAAAATAATTAGGCGGGACTTTAACTTGCAAGAACATCAATTATCCTAAGTTACATGTGAAATTCTACTTTAATAAATAAAATGTGTTGCCTTCACATAGGCAAATTATACAGTTATACACTTACACTATATATAACCAACACATGCTGTAAGATTTGCCCTCATAAAAGTTTTGGACATGTTTTGAACTGAATGACGTCATAATATTTCTTGCTTTTACAATGTATTATTCAAGCAATTTAAAATATAACTTCAGCAAGGAAATCTAAGATGAAATAAATATCCTTCTGAACATTTCAAAAAGGAGGTCGGTGTTTATGGCAGGAGCTTTGGGAATAAAGAAAAGCTATCAGAAATTTTACAAATACATTCTTGTTTTGAAAATGGACGCCTAATGCAGTAAATATAGGATGATGATTTTTACTCCTAGTTTTAGGATGAGAAAGAAAAAAAGATAATTATCCAGTTATGATATTCCTCATATTTAAAGAGACATTGAAAAAAAATAGGAGGAAAGAGGAAAGGTACATAAAAATGCACCTTTGGAAATTTCATCTTTGTGGAATTTGAGGAGCTTGTATGTCTGTTCAGGATCAAGATATATGTGTGTATATCTATATGTATCTATATCTGTATATCTATATCTATATACATATACATATACAGGTAATATACATGCATATATATTCTTGTATGTGCATACATATATATGTATATATATTCTATGCTGATGGCTAGAATAATAGAAGAGTTTAGATACATGTGTTATTTTGGAGATAAAAGGATGCATTTTAAAATCTAACTTCAGGCACTTTAGAAAAGCGCTTCCTCTCTGCTTGGTTCTGTATTGAACTGTAAGGCAAAAATAGTACCAAGTTCAGAAAGATGCCAGAATGATCAATATTTGAACTAGACTTAATAGATTCATGAACGTAAAGAGTTTAAGGGCACAGAAACTATGAGACATGTTTTGAACTGAATGACTTCATTATTTCTTGCTTTAATAATGTAAAAATATATCCAGTGTATCTTGCAGTATTTGTTTCCTCTCATTCTTTTTCAAGCCTAATAACTTGTTAGTTTAAGTTTACTGAAAATGTTTCCTGTAAAAAAGTAGCTATCAGTCATGATAGGAGGACAACAGGAAATGGTCTAAAACTGCCCTCAGAAACTTGTATCCAGGATTAATAATTTCCATTAATATGTGTGGAATTCACCTTCCACTAGATTCCAACTTTTTTCTTCTTTTTTTTTCCTGTTCTTTTCCTTCTTTGCTTAGTATTTCTCCTGATTTCCCCTTCACCATATTTGAAAATAATGGTGAAAAGTTAGTTCATTATCCCCTCTTTTTTACAGCCGTGTCTCGAGATCTCTACCCAACCCTTGCCGCTGATGACAGAGAGCCTTCTTTGTACTGGGATCCTAACACAGCTACCTAAATTTACATGGAATGAACGCTGCCAGGGTCTAATGCTGAAGATGCACTCACATTTCTGAAGGGGACATTTCTCTTTCCATGGAGCTGTACATGTTAGAGTAGACCCAGTAGGTACATGGGGATTCAGAGCTCATTTCGTTGTTGTCTTGCCACTATATTCATCTGCCAAGCTTTCTGGTATGCAAAAAAAATAGCATGGGATTTTTACATTTGCTTCCAAGTAGCTGATATAAATGTTGATAAAAATGTATCACTCACATTGCAGATGCATGTGGAAATCCAATAGATGCCTCCATTTGCAATGAAGCTATCACCAAAAGAATCTTTTTAAACTTACAAGGAAAGTGCTAAGTATTTTCTCTTAAAAAAATCTTCTTTTTAATTAAGAATGCAGTATACCAGCTTAGAATGTTCTTCAAATTTGTTTTTTGTTTTTAGAAATCATTGCTCCTTTCACCAAGAATGAGTTATTATCGTAAATTCTACAGAGCATGTTTAATGCATGGGTGTTTGGCAAACCACATTGAAACTTTTTTTTTTTTTGTTAGGTTACATTAAAATCTCTGTGCCAAGTATCTTAAAAACCACCAAAAATCTTCTTCCCTTCATGCCTCAAGTGATTAAACTTCTAATATTTATTACATTCTCAAAGACAATTGTCTAGCACAAACTAAATAAACAAAACAACCAAAAAGACACAGCTGCCTGCTTTCAGTGTCAGAGATTTGAGAGATGGAGGTCTAAATGCAGTCTATTTTGTTATCTTGCAGCTGGGTTTCCTGTGATGAAATGTCCATTGACCCACTGCATTTTATTGGCTTTAGATGAAATTGGCTTTAGATGATATTTTCCCAATACACCAGTAGGAAGTCTCTTATGGTATACAATTCAGTAGTATTGGTTAAAAAAAAAATCATATACTTAGTAATTTTTGTTCTTGATATTCTTTACATGTTTGGAGCATTAAGCAGCTGGGGCCATGGAAAACATTTAGAAATCATATTCTTTTATGTAGATCAAGCACTTTTGTATACATTGTACTAAGCAAATGAAAATTGTTTATTTACATGTCAGTGGGAGTTTGATGTCTTAAAACAATCTTCTAGACATTAGTGGAGGCCACTGTTCTTTTCCTTTAGAAAAAAAATAGGAACTATATATTCAAGAAAGAAATTTTAAATTAACTCAAGATTGACAAATAAAATACAGAAAACAAGAATCTATTCCCCTTTAAAAATGTCTCTGACTTAAGCTTAAGAAGCACAGATTCCTTTGCATAATGGGATTTGAAGGGACTTAAGGTCAGAAAGAATACAAGATACCCTATAGACTATAAATAAACAGATGCAGTTACTTAACAAATAAATAGTAATTCGCAACACTTATAACAAAGACAGAACTTGACAGAATCTATGAAATTCTTTACATCATGCTTTTTTTCCTCATAATTATAGAACTGTTTCTTTCACTCTTCCCGCTTTCGTTCCCCACCTTGTTTCTGGTAGAAGGCCTTTTCATGTTGTGTTTTGGGAGAATAGCCCTCTCTAAATTATTTTATATTACAATAATGGGTGATAAGAAGTCTCTTCAAGATGCTTTTGTTTTGCAGCTGCTGTTATATTCAATTGTTCTGAATACCGTCCTTAAATGTCTTACCAGACTCACATACAATTTTCTAGAGGCCAGAGAGGACTTTAGTCAAAGAGGAGACCAATCTGGGATTACTTGATGCAGGAGATATTGTTTTCCTTAAGTCCCCTATAGCATAAAAAAAGTTTATGCTAGCAAGATGCTCCCTATCACAATGCTGGGGTGCTAAAATAATTTCTTTGTCCAAAACAGTTCACAGATGCAAACATACTGAGACCCTCCACATGTCCTACTTGTATCAGAGGCCCGCGGCAAGAATTAGGTGAGGCTGAAGTGCTTGCACTGTGTATCAATGGAGCCTTGCAGCTTTGCTAAAAGGGAGAGATGGTTAAAATGTATATTTGATTTGCAGTTGTAAAACAAAAATGTGGCAGAGAATATAGCTTGTGTGTTCTTTTAAACTGAGAGAAAATAAATTCATTGTTATTTTTATTATTATTTGCTTTTACCTGAAGATGTTGGTAGGACATCTTTAAGTATCCAGATAGAAAGGCAACTTAAACATTTTCCCCCTTTCCCTCTGAATGTCTTCTTTATTCCTAGATGTCTCTTGGGGTTAGTTATTTGATATACTGAAGTTCCACAAAGTAGCTCTTGTTCTGGCTCCTACAGGTCACTGCTCACTCCCAGGATCTGAGGATGTCTGTGATGACTAAGGGGAAGTGGGCAATGACAGGGTCTGGAGAGAGGAAGATCTGAACAAAACGAGAAGGAATACAAACACAAAGGCTTTACTAGTTGAACAGGTAATGAGCGCCAGCTGCCTTTCCATTCATTAGTACCCCCAAAACCCTCTCTCCTTCTCAACACCAAGGCCGTTAAGCTCCTGGTAAGTAGGATATGAAAGTCAGAAAGATGTAGGCTGAAAAAAAAATCAAAGAATAAACACAGATGTAGGACCAGCTATATTCAGAACAATTAATATGGCACACACTTAGCAAAGTTTAGGTCAGAAATGCTTTTATTTACACATATTAATGGCATAGGGCAAGAGTATCAATTTCAGGGCTAGCTTTCACTGACCACATTGAAAGACTGATGTCAACAGAAACTCTGCAAATTCAAAGCTAAAGAAAGGTTCTGGAAAGAAACACCTAATAAGTGCTAGAGTTCTGATGCAATAAAAGCTTCACTAAAGCTGAAAAATACTCTCTATTCTCTGCACTAAGAACACTACTAAACACCACACAGAGAAGAAACAGTGGTGAAAGTGAATAGGTTTAATTTTTTGACTAACAATTAGTCAAAGCTCGAAGTGCTAACATCCAAGGTTACTTCACCCTTAGGAAACTGAAAATTTCTCCCTTTCAACATACTTGTTTCCTCTGAGTTCAGATACCATTGTGTTCTCTGTCAAGTGAAAACAAATGTTTTTTTTCCCTAATTTCTGGTCTAAACAATGTGAAATATAGATTTGGTATTTTTCTCTTTTAAAACCTGTTCTCCCTTTGCTATAAAAACTCCTCGGAATCCTAGATTTCACACTGAGAAGTTCATCTAATCTGATCTCCTGTAGAGCTTTGGAACTGCATCTATGACTGCTATGTCAACTTTGCACAGTTTCTGTGCAAAATTTCTAAACTACATCCTGAAATTGCCTGAAAAGTGGGTGTTGCAGGCATGTTTCTGTGATTAGTTATTTTTTAACATTGAAAAAAAAAATAGTCCCAAGCTAGTGACTGAAACTGGTTTGCGGACTTATATGTATAAAATGTCCTTATTCACTTTTTCACATTTTTCACATTATTCACTTTGAGGGACTGTAAGTAGACACTGGAGTCCTTTTGCAGAAGTGAAGGATTTGGGCCTAGGCAGGCTTGAGAAAAGACAGCCTGAATGGTCTTTGCTTTTATAGGGTATCTGTGGTAGCAGATTTCTAGATTAACATCCAGCTGAACGCCTGAATGCCCTCTGCACTAGATGGAAGTCAGACTGTTCTTAACGTATCTGCTTTCTCTCTTTTTGCACAGTCACTTGTGTACTTGTCTGACCTTCAATAAAAAGAGTGAATAGTGTTTTTCACCAAAGATACCTTGGTCCGTGTTGGTCAGGTCATCCTGGGTTCAGTCTCCTCAGAACAGTTCCTGGGTTGGTGCCCATATGGCTAGAATATCACACAGAAATTGCCTCTTGGTCACAGATCCTACAGACTGGCAGGAGTTCTGGTGCTGGCTTAGCAAAACTTGATCAGCACTGGTACTTTAGTTGGGACATACCTGTCCATTTCCATAGAATGAACATTTCTAGTTATGCATTGTAACTAAAATTAATTAGAGAATTTTCAGAATGTAAGTATATGTGTTTCTTGGTAAAGAACATGAATGCTTTTGTGAAAAAAGAAGCATGGCTTTTAAGGAACTTGGGACTCAGTTTGGAAGGGATTTAAGTGGAAGGATGTCCCACAGTGTTTTTACTATCATAATCTCTGGACGGTTACAGATAGGTCCAGCCTATACAGCTTGTGTCCCAGATGGCCTAGGCAAATGTCTTTCCTGGTCTAGAAGACATTTAGTCATATTAAGAGAATCCCATGCATAAGGTGGGATGTTTTGCTAAGAGATTAAAGAGCCAGCAAATCATGACACTGTACTTAGCAGAGTAATGCAAGGGAGGCCTTAACCAGAGGGATGGGATGGCTAGGTAGATTCCAGACTGGAACAGACTTCCATCCAGACTGCTTGCAGCAAAGGAACTAGACTTGTCTGTGCTGGTCTTGACAAGCATCTCCTCATTGCTTTTGAGAAGGAGTAGGTGAGCTGAGATCTGTAGAAGGCTTGTATTTTACCCTGCATTCGTTGAACTCATAGCAAAACCTGGACAGACGACCATAGTTCTCTCCTGTTTTGTAGATACTCCCACCATCTCCTCCATCTCAAAGCACATATATGTGCAGTCCCAACCAGAGAGGGAAAAGAGGAAATGTGGTTTGGAGTTAGCAGAGTATGCCTAATGAACAATGATTTATAATAATGAGATACAAGCTCTTCAAGGGGTTGAAAACAAAGTTTAAGTAATCCCTCCTTTTTTTAAAAATGCATTTATAATATAAATGTTTCTGTTTTCAAGAAATAAAAAGCTCTTCATTGACTGCCACTCTGAAATCTGAATCTGAAAGCATGTCTCATCTGACAGCAAATTGGACAGTGGCAGCCGATCCCTGACTGCTGATGAAAAAAAGTTTTTTTTTTGGCTCAGCCCATGAAACCTAGGAAAAATGCTGCAGGAAGCACTTCTGAACTCACATAAAAGAAGACTGGATGACCTGATGGTCTTCCCAATTCCTAATCACTATAATTCTATGATTTGATTTAAGACTATTAGTCACATAAATACAAACTCATGCTTAGAATGTTTTCCACTTTGGGCATCATGAAAAGCATTCTTGTTTTAATACCTATTTAAACACTAATTTTTACAGATGTCTTGAGATGTATACTATGTACAGTAGCTACAAATTAGCGTATCATGCATATGTTGCTTTGTGTACTTCCTGGAAGAGGTCCAAGGATGACTGACTAACGCATGGGATGTTTCCTCTTCACAACGTTAGTGCGAAGTCAACACCTGCAGTGATGTAAGCCCATGACTCACCTGCCTGAATGGAAGTCTCTTTAGGATCAACTGTTGTGTGCAGAATACATCTGCAACATCCAAATAAATGAGCCCTTCTAAAGTAAGTCAGCACTACCACTGTTTAGGATGCAGGGCCCTTGTGAAGGCTGAGGTGAAGCAGCTGGCTAGCAGCTTTTGTGAGTCATTTTAAAAAGCCACTCTCACAGCTGGAGAGAAAATAGCCCTGGCAGCACTGGCAATCCATTATGAAATGTAAAAAGTCCTTCTCTGGGCGGAAGGAAAACTTCACCCAGCTGTCAAGCGTTTGAAATGTTGGGGGAAAAATGCACACACACATACAGAGGGAGACACACACATGCTCCCCTGACTTGCAATGTGTGGAATATAGAGGCCACATCAGATGATAAAATTAAACTTCCACTGAGAGCAAAAAAAGTGGGGAGCAGTGAGTTCACCTTTTAGAAATCAATAATGCTTTTGGTGGATTATCATATCATGCACTTTCGTTAGCCCAGGAAAAACAGGTCTACAAGTGTCTTTCCTGATTTAAATTCTCCTCTCCAAGATAACTGGGTATTAAGAAAATGCTTGACCTCTGCTTACATTATTGTCCTGCTCTTTTGATCTGAAAGGTTCACATTGCAGAGAAAGGAAAGTCTAAGTGGCAGTACAATCAATCCCTAATCTCATCTTTTTCCATTTGCCAAATGTAAAATGTAGTTAGTGAATGATTTCTAAATGTAAATCAATTTAGGCCAAGAGATGCTGATGCTGCATATTTACTGCATAATAAAGGATGACTAATTTAGAAGGCTCTGCAGAATAAACTAACAAATTCAAGTAGAAAGATGTGGAGCAAATTGACTTGCATAGCTATGAAGACTAAAGGAATTCCTTGTGAATACAGCCTGCAGACCGATGAGAATGGAGATCTTTAGAGATGAAGCTCAAAATTGGGCAATATGAACTTTTTCTTTTCTATGGTATGCTTTATTTACAGCCCCACAAATGCATTCTGGAGTGTATTTTCCCAGAACATTACTGACATCTAGCGGTCATTAAAACTGATGCGAGGTAACAGTCCCCCTGGAAAAATGAAATAATTTATCAACCTTAGCTCTAACTATGACTCAGTCCTGCAGTCGGACACAAACGACGCTCTTCACAAATTTTCCCTCCTTGATGCACCACAGTGAGGCAAGGTGGGCAAACTGAGGTCTCAGAATGACCTTTTGAATTTTGGAACAGAAAATTCAGTGTTTTATGACTTTCTTCTTGAGAGAGATTCTTGAGTCAGAGAAGAAAAGGTGCCAGCTGATGACTGTCTTTTAACTAAACACTAAAGTGATAGAAAATTGACCGAATATGAGCTCCCAGGATAACATGTAACCAGAGGCACTGATCAAATGATTGTGTTTAAACAGGAACTACTCAGTGGACCAATAGCTTTACTATCTCCATATCTGAAAGTGACACGTTTATTTCTGAAATACTATATTCATTCAGATTCCTTCACTTCAAGAAGAAGGGTAATCATCTAGAGGATGTTTAGAGGAGATTTAGAGAAGAATCACTGTCAGGATGAAGAACAGAAAATAAAGGTATTTAACCCTTGAACAACTTACAAGAAGTACTTGCAGCAGATCCCCCATTTCTGAAACACTTATAAGCTGAATGTTGTCTAAGAGATGTGCTTCATTCAAATGGAGGAGAAACCATGAGGATAAGCAATCATTGGAACAAATTGTGCAGAAAGGATCTGCAGCTTCCATCCTTGGAGATTATGGTGATCTGACAAGATAAAGTCTGGAGCAGCCTGATCTAATCTCATAGCTGCCTTGAGCAGAACACTGGACTGGATATCTCTTGATTTATTCTGTATTATTATGATATGCTGTAAAAGTGTTATTCATGAAAAAGGTTCTGGATCGTTTTCCAGATTTACATTTTTCTGTTGTTTATCTTTTTTTTTTTTTTTTTTAATAGAGGAATGTACAGGGAAAAAATCTATAATTTCCTAGTACATAACCAAGATCAATGAGAAATCACCAAAATGATAAGATAATTGATTTCTATTTTTCTTTACTTCAAGCAGAGATGACATTTCCATGGGGATTAGAGTATGAGGATTGAATAACAGTTAAAATACTTCAGTATAGAAGTGATCAGAAGAGAAAAAAGTATATATATATATATACACTCACACACATATATATACATATATATGAAGATCTAATTCAGATCTCTCAAGTATTTTCTTCTCCAGTGGATGAGAATCTACGTTACCAAATCCTGTGTTAGGAGAGTGTATACAACTGCAGGATGTAACTGGGGAGGATGATGTCTAACAAGACTGCTTTGAGCACCAGACTTCAGTGAGATGGATATTCAAAAATTGCCACATGAGGGGAATAATCCTATCTCATTCAAAGGCTCTGTTCTGCATCTGTCCTTAGGATACTGAGCTAAAGAAAAACCATGATATAAAGCTGTATAAACATAATTAGAGTAAGTTACCTGATTTGTTGTTGGTGGATTAAATGTGACAAGACTGTAGGCTGAGGCAGAGAGGAGGAATTAGAAGAAAGAAGATGATGAAAAGAAAGAAATACAATCCTTTTCTTTTTTTTTTTCACTCTCTACCCTATAATGATGCCCAAAATTGGGAGGCTTACAGGCTGCATCAAATACACATGTTTTCAGTATCAATGTATGTACTCATACATGCATTGAAAGACCATCAGAAGTGGGTAAATATTTTGGCTATTTAGAGGCATAAATATGCATGCACATATGCATTTCTACAGTTTGTTACAGGCTACCAGTTGACATAGTTTTATATACAAGTAAAAAGCCTTTTTTTTCACAAGGGGAGCAGGACACCATCCCAAACAGAAAGATAGAGGTTTGCCACTTCGAACCAGACAAAGCTGTACACCAGATCTGGTCATTCCCCTTGAGTTGCTAAAGAAAATAACATTCTGCTCCCCTTCAGCGTCAGTGGATAATGTAATTCCTTATGGCAAAGGAGTTGCAGTAAGTATCTATTCATGATCTTCCTTGTCCATGCATCTGTCAAACACCTGTGCTAAGGCCTCCCTGTCTTTTCCTATATAATATACAAACCACACAAGACTGATTCTTTGTATTTGCGCTTGGTCCAAGAAAGATAAAAAACAAACACTACATCTTGGATTGAAGCAGATCCCTTTTAGCCTTTATAATGCCCAGAAAAAGCAGGATCACTACACTGCAGCACATTGTCCACGTAAGCAAACTAGCCAGACCAGAGGGCACGAGCAAAGCAGAGCAAGAAATCTGCAGAAAAGCATTAACAGAAAGGCTCTTATTTGTGAATAGCAAATATGTTTTTAAAAATTACAAAATGAACAGAAATATTATACATTTTAAAAAAGCTTCTAAAGCAAAATTGCTGAATCCACAGTTAATGACAGCTGATGTAATTCCGTATGATAGTGCTGTAGCTAATGCCCTACAATGTCTGTGTGCAGAAAGCTTGTTCTGGTGTAAAGTCATTGTGGGGTAGAATTACTCTGGTAGGAGAAAGGGCCTGAAGTCTAAATCACCCAAACCTTTTGAAATCAAGACTGCCTGACTGCAAAGTTTGAATCAACTGGAAGATACACTAAGGTAGAGGCAGTATCCTCCTTGCAGTCTTCTGGGAACTTGATTTACAACTGTTTCACTTGCTCTGTTCTTGTCTTCAAATGTTTTTTTTATAGTATCAACTTATTACAGAGGACTATTGTTTGTCAAGTAGCTAATCACTGTGTGGTAGTTACTCTGTGCTCTTAAGGCAGAACTATGACTACTTCTAAAAGAAGTCATAGAAAGATAGTTTGTGATGAGCATGAATCAGATAAATTGTTCATTTAGAAAAGGATGCCATCTCTCAAAAATGAATAAAAAGAACATACAGTTTTCAAGATTTCAAGTATCAGATAAATGAAGACATCAGAAGTAGAAGTGTTCTACTCTTTCAGACATCATAGCACCTCTATTGGGACACCATCCCAATGTGAGTCCCACCACACTGGGAGATCAAGCAGGGAGTGCTTGACCATCACTGTCTGCTGTGAGTAATGAGTAGGGAGAGAAGAAATCTTGGCCCTACTTGCTTCTTTTTTAAACCTGGATGTGAAACAGGATGCCAAGACACTGAATGGTCTGGGGGCTCCCAGGGCTGGGGGGCAGTAGTGTCAGGGGATTCCCAGTGGGATAGACCAGACCGGGCCACCAGGGTTGGTCTCCCCACCTGAAGGGATCAGGGCCCTGGGCAGCCTGAGGAGCATTGCTCACCACTGACCAGGGCTGGGGTCCAGGACTGCATCCAGTTCCTGGGGGACAGAATGGGCTGGGGGCACCTATGGAGCCTCGCAAATACTCAGTGAGAAAAGGGTTTTGTCCTTAGAAAGGATCAGTGACCAGGCCTGTTGCAAAGCTCATGTGACTTGTACAGGGAGTGCAGAAATATTCCAGCTATTGAGATCGTATAGGTGACCTAAAAACTCAAACACTTTTCTTTTTTTCTAGTTTCTATTTGTTCTTCTTATTTACTTTTTACTATTATTCTAAATACTACACAATAAATTCCATTGTCTAAATATTTATGTCCTCACTACCTTGGGGACACTGGGAACTAAGGACTTGCCATGGGACAGCAGGATCAAGACTAGGGAAAGAAAGACAGTGAGGAGATAAAAACACAGGACTAAAACGTTAACAAGCTTTATCTTAAAACTGTTATTTTTTTCCCCAGGCCTCTCTCCTCTGATTGGAAGGCTACAGGGTAAAGGTATAAAGAAAAGCAGAAAGACGAAAAGAAAGTCCACTCCCAAGATCAGAAGGAAAATATTGCAACAGGCATTTGAAAAGAGACTGAAAAATCTCCTAAATAAAAGTCTCATTGAAATATTAGAGCTCCTTTATCTGAAAAGATTGGCATAGAGAATGGAAATAAAATAAAAAGGAAAGTCCATGTACATATCTTATTATTTCATATATTTAACTGTAAGACTTTAGAAATGAAATAACCCAAAGAAAATGTGTTGGTAGAATATTTCATATGGTTTAACAGCAGCAGAAAGGATCTGAATGATTCAAAAAGCTTATATAACTGTTTTGTTTTATTCATTTACATAAATCACATTTACTGTAGGTGTTTTATTCAAAATAAAGTTTTGGGAAAATAAATTGAACAGATGAACCTAGGCAAACCTGGTGATTTTTTCATGAGTAGTGTTTGATGATAAAAGCATAAAAGCATAATGTGGCATCATTTCACCAAGGCACAATATGGATCATCCATATGGAGCAGAAGTTGATAATACTGCAAAGAAGCAAAAATAAACAGAACAGATGTACTTGTAAAATCAAGTCTGTACCCACCCCTGAGTACCTGTTTCTCTTTGTAGAAAATTCCACTAGTTTTACTGGATGGTTCTGTGCTACTCCTCCTTCTAGTCTCCCCTACAGAGGGAACAGGAAATATCCCATATCTGATTCACTAAGTGCTAGGCTTTATCATCAGACCAGCACAGAGTTTAGGGCTTTAATAGCCCCAACACAGCTCACTCCTCAGGGTGCTGAACAGGATGGCAGCCATCCTGCGGTGCAGTCACATAAACTGTGTTTACTTTCTCCTTGCTGCCTGGCTACCCCATGCAGGGGAGTTCATCTTCTTTCCCTAGCATTCCCCTGCAGCCATCAAGCAAATTCAATGCTTATGTGAATTTCAGACTAACCTCAGGTCTCAGGTGCTTCTTTTGTCTGGAAGAAATACCTCACTCATAGGTCACATAATGCCCTGCACAGTGCAGAGCCACAAGGAGATACCTGGGGTACAAGAAGCTGTGTTGTTTGGACTCATTTGGTGTAACTCTCGGGAAATGCTCTAAGTTTCCAAACCTTTAATTTTCATACTATAGGAAAAGTGAAACTATTTTTCTGCACTTGTGAAATATTTATCTCTCTTTTTTTTTCTGCTCAGCCAAAAAACCCAAGACATCAATTGTTTGTACAACCTGACTCTAACCCTCATGCCTCAGCATGTCTACCATGCGCCTAAGCAGATGGAGCACTTCTGTTTAGGTCTCCATGCTGATTATGAAAAATCAAATGTAGAAAACAGCCAGGGCTGGTCACGACAGAGTTTTGACCTTGCAGTTATGGAGGTCCAATCGGCAATGCCTGCTAGATGATTTACTACATTGAAATCGAGATTTCGTTCTCTGCTATTGATCAGTGGCCTACCAAAAGTCTGCTGACACTGTCTTTATTTAATGAGGGCTTGAAAGTCTCCTCCTCCTACTCTTTCTTTTGGGGATCATACTGCTGCTCCTTTAAATACCGATATACTTACAGGTATGCTGTGCCTGTTGTGCCATTAGAGCATACACCGCAGTACTTGAAATGAAGTGACTGAGAGCTCGAGTATATCTTTATAAATGCAACAGAAAGCACTTAAAATTATATGAAAAGCTCTTAACAGTTGTTGTTTTCTTTTTTTAAAGTACCTCTCTCCTATTCCATCAATAAAGCAAGACAGATGTGAATCAGCAGCTCAGGAGTGGAGTGAGTGCTTATGAACCAGAATTTTAAAAACTGGGCACACAGGACTAGGTTGTTCATGCCATTGCAGGACAGATCATACGGTCAACATCTGGAAGATCCCATACAAGGTCTCTGATATAATAAAGTAGTCACCCGTCTGCTGCATTCTCAGGATGAGGAGAATAAATAGCATGCCGCATCCCACACACTCCAGCTGTCCTCAGCATCCAGTGTTTTGCAATTCTGCTATAAATAAAAATTAAAAAAAAAGAGAGAAACTGTGTTTCATCAAAGAATTCTAGTTAAAAAAAAAGAGAGAGAGAGAGAGAAGAAGGTAATTGTGGAGCTAAGAGAGTTGTTTAAGAGTACCTGTAAGCATTTCAAAGCAAGAGTGAAAGTTGGCTTTTATTTGAAAACTGTCTTCTTTTCAAATGCTGTCATCTAGCTTGCCAACATTTACATCACATGCCAGCAAGTCTGTCCTTTTCAGAAGGTGTTCTAGTAATTTCTCCTGTATTCTCATGCTTGTGTGTTGCCATGCTGTGGTATCACTGTAACGGGATCACTGAGTCCATAATTAGTTGACTGCATCTCACTAATAAAGACTTAGCAGCTTTACTGACTACATACCTTCTAGCATGAACTGGTTAAATATTCCCCCAATTCTTCTGTGAAACTATTCCTAAGTTATTGCAAAAGCTATAGGGACTAGCTCTTTATTCATCTGAACAGAGGAGTCAATTAAATAAACAGATCTTTCTGGGTTTCCAGAAAGAGGTAAGATGGCAGGCAGATCCTGGGTAAGAATCCAAACCAGGAAGGATAATAAAAAGATTATGCATAGTAGACAAATAATAATTCTTGTTTATATCTCAAGTGGGTGGAGACCTAACTTTATTTTAAAAGTACACTTGTACCATTTGGTCAGTTGCCTTCAGTGGAATTGATCAGTAAACAAGTTGAAACTAGATCACATAAAAATATATCCCTCACTGAATACTCTGTCTTGCTCCAGCTAGAGTACATTAATTAGATTATAGTGTAGACTCCTCTATCCAAGGATCTTATATAAAATGAAAAACATTTTTTTTTTTAAATAAGAGCAAACCAGAGAAACTGCACTAGTTTAGGCCTGAAATCTAGTAACATTAGACTGTATTGTCTGGAACTAGTGAGTCCCACTGAGGGGCACAGCCATCCAAATGCATCTTTAATGCCTCTGGGCCAACACTTATACGAGCAGAGCCAGTGTGGGGGTTTCTGCACTGCATTCACTTCAGGACTAAGATCATGCACAGACATCTGTCACGCATGTCTACACAGCATTACTTAGTGTTGAATCTAGATAAAAAAATGGCATGACTGACTGGTGGCTGGATCTGCGTACAGGTAAAATGAGAATTTTGGACACAATTAAAATTAGTATTTGAATCAAGATACTAGAAATTCAATGGGAGTAGCTCTGCTCAGGTATTCCTAGAGTAGGTAGTTCTGCTTTTCCTTCCTCTATTCACTCACCCCTTTCCCTCCCTTGAAACTGTGCAAGAACTTTGAGACTAAATGGAAAGAGAGGATAAAGAATGAGACTAGTTACTATAGCAAAAGTCCTGTCCTGGAGCAGGACATCTCTGTCATTATCAGTCTCTTCTTTCACAGCAACCAGGAATATATGAAGGTATTCCTTGGCTAGAGAGACATGATAGACAAATCACACAAAGCCTTAAGATAAACTTTGATCTATCAATGTGTATATTTTGCATTAGATCATCATTGGTTCAGAATAAAGATTCCAGGGAGCAGAGTCTGTAACCACTTTTTACCACCTCCTCAACTGCTCTGAAGAGCTTTTGAAGGATGGCTAGGATACCACACTGCATAATCCCACTGCACTCTACATAATGTCCCAAATTCTCACCACTGAATTATTACATGAAAAATAGTCCCAGCACCAAACAGTATAATATTAAGCTAATCGCAGTTCTGAATGCATATTCCTTTCTAGGGCTGGAGTTCAGATGCCTATCTTAACCTGCATCCCCATGAAGCTCCAGTGGGATACTAATGTTTGCCTTCCTAGAAGAGGTGTTTTTGGACAAATGTAGGCATCTAAACTTAAGGATACCAGGAACATTCAAGCTTAAAATAAAAATTTAGGATAACCCCACAAAGCAGGTCTCCTAAATTGCTGTCTGGGACTTAACTGAGAATCTAAATCTAAAATAGGTGGTATTCTAACAATCTGCAGCAAATCTGCAGAAGTATTTTTCCCTCCTGGAAGAAATACAACTAAACTTCTGACAGATGTTCAGAAGATTCTCAGTCTAGTACAAACAAGTTATTATTGGTGTTATCCAAATGTATTCACATGCTACCCTTGCAGTGCGAACACCCTTGCTAGAATTAACAATATAGTACTTAGAAGCAAAAAGATGAGAAAAAATAAGAGGCCCAACCTATGCCTAAGGTTTAACCACTTTTGAGTCTTTCTTACTAGGTCATTCATCATTAGCTCTGATTCAACTTAACATGAGACATATAGAAAGAACAATCTGAAACTTGAACATTCCCTGTCTTCAAGGATTTCTTCTTACAGCAAAGATATTTACCATCTGGTGAACCTCCATACACACAAAATTATAATTAAATTGCCCCTGGTCTCTTGCATTCTGTTTGTCAGAATGTTCTCTGAAACAGTCATGGAGTACGTTGTGAATAAAACAACTGTACGTTAGAAAAACAACTGTCTTGTTTGTTTTCTACTCTTTTGCTAAAGAAATAGTAAAGTGAACAGCATTTTAACCTGTTTTTAAGTTAATGAGAAATGTTATATTTGCATTAAATTAATACATAATTCTTCCATTATTTCATGCTTTAAAAGACATGTTTTTAGTTCTCCCTTTTGAGCCTTGCACATCTTCCTTGCAGAGTTCTCTAGAGGTCCTATTGCAGCTTTGAAAAACTGCAAATAGCTTGGGCTAAGCTGTGAGGAAAATGTGAAACTTCTCCATGCATTATCAACACACAATTTTTTATGGACCTGAAATGTGAGGGAGATTGTACAATGATAACTGATGGAGAAAATTCAGTCCTGGGTATGAAAGCTCATTGAAGAATTCACAATAAGTGATTTATTCAATTACATAGCCCACTTTCTTTGCTCAGACTATATGCATGACAGAGACATATTGATTTCCCATTGTCTTTTTTACTTTGGAGACTGATTGTGATCAGCATGATATGAGTACTTTTTACTTAATGTTTGAAATCTGACCCATCCTGGCTTTATCACAAAAATCACATAGCATTGTTTCTCTCCTTCTCTCTGAGTGAATATCACTCTTATAACCCAAAGGGCAATATAATGAAGTCATTTTTATATTTTTTTAAGGAAATATAACTGCAAAGATATTTTAGATAAATTCTATGCCTTTTCCTCTCTGCATTACAGCCATTTTGTTCTGAATATGAAAAACTTACTGTTCTGACTTATACTGGACTCTGCACCATTAGGGAGGTCTGGGGAAAGTAGATAGAAGTTCATTGCCATCTCTTTTCACACATTCGCTCAGAGTAGTTGGATATGTCTGTATAGTCCTAGCTCTAACGGAGGTGATCATCTTCCTTAATTGCTTCTGTAGGCAGAGCTTTGATAAGGAGGTTTAAGAATTCCATTCCCCTTATTTGGTTAAGTATTGTCTTCTATAAAATATACTAACTGCCTTTATGGATCATTGCCATACACTGAAGGGAAATAGTTACAACAGCAGCAGATGGAGACATTTTCCTGCCAAGCAGACTTCTGTGCCCCAGGTGATGCAAGGGATTGGTCCTAACATCAGCATCAGTACAGTTTCCTCATTACAACTAAGCAGATACTCTCAGATCAATGCCAGTTCCATGGAAAAACTGTTCATTTTGCTGACTGTGGCTGTGACAAGAGGGCACCCATCACACAAGCCGATGCAGTGCATGTCATCCGTATGCACAGACTGTCACTGAGAGCATGAGCTGGGCCTGTCCTGGTGTACACAGTGAGCTGTTTCCTGAGTGAGGTCTCTTCCATCTACAGTGAGAAAAGCTTCTCTTCCTACTTATATTTCCACATGCACATCCCACGCCTTAGACCAACTTCTTGCACTGACAGGTACCACGAGTTACCCCTGGTTTCTGATGGGTTAACTTTGCAGAGTTGCAATCAACACAGTTGTCCTAGGCCCCACGCTTCCCCTTCTCTGATGAACAATTCCCCAGTTTGGCTATCTCAGTCTGTCCAATTCTGAACATCTATAAGGAAAGCACATTTATTTACTTATGGTACCTTGGAAGATAGTCAAGAGGTGTAGTTTACATTGCCCAACCATCAATATTCATCAGTAAATATACAGACACTGCAGTGTGGATTTAGCTGCATAAAGACTCTCAGATTCTATAAAGAATGGATATCTGAACTTTCTTCCTTTCTTCCGAGCTTGCATACAGAACTCCACACACGTATCTAGAATAATTTCCCCTGTCACAAAGCAGAGTGAAGAAATGCAGAATTTTACATTCACAGGCTTTTGCCTACATTTCTAAGGACTGCATAAAGGAAAGCTGTACCTGCACTATTTTTCTCACTACCACTAATGAATCTACCACCTCGTTAATAGTTTTGTTATGAGGAATTAGCCATAAATATCAGGCACATTTCAAAGCTTCAGGGAAAAAAAAAAAAAAAAAAAAGGCCTTCATATGCACTGAATAAACATCTTTTGCATGAATATCTTATACTTCAGTTGCCTCAGTACAGTAGAGGTTTATTGACTTACTGCAAGCTACATTTGAATGATTGCTTCATATATTATGATATGCAACATTACATCCTGTTTCTTTTCTATTTCTATAGCCCAAAGACTTATTGGAATTGGTGTGTCTCAGACTCATAAAATATACATGACTTTAAAAAAAGATTTTTATACAAAAATCCACCAACCTTGAGAAACTGCAGAGGTGGGAGATTTTTGTGCTGGAATTTCTTTTTAGTTCCTAACATCTCTCCTATTTTCAGTATGAAAGTACAATCTGGCAATTTATAATAAAGAGCCATGAAACAGCTTTCCAGCAAGAAATTAAAAAAGAATAAAAATAAAAATGAAAGCTTCCAGAGATCTGGATATCTGTTTTCAAGCAAGGTAATATACTTCAGAACTGATGGAGAAGGGATTCAGATAAAAATCTGTGGAATATAAGGACTCTACTACTTAGTCAATAAAAGATGGGTAATCTTCTCCCAGGACCCTTGCAGTAGGAACAGAAGATAACCAAAGTAATATGTTTTACATGTTGCTATTGTGTATGATTGTTGAGCAATCCAGAGCACCAGATGAGAAGCAGCACTCTGAAAGGGAAATATTACCACTAAGAGAGAGAGCTGACAGACTGTCAAAGTGACTGTCTCTTCTCAGCAGCTGAACAGCAGAGTAGTGGTGAATTGGAGGGCAGAGGTGGGGCTTAGATCAGAGCAGTAGTCAGAGTTAGTAATAAGACAACGTACTGACACAGTATAAATTCTAAGCTCCTCCATCCCACTCATATTTGATATTTTAATAAAAAACTGTACAGTAAAGGAAAACAAACAGAAAAAAAAAACCAAACAAACCAAAAAAAAAGGGGGTACTTATTTTACAAATATCTCTGTAAGTGTATTTAGTCCTGTTTTGGGTAAGTAAACTAATAACAATCTCAAATAGCACTTGAGAACAAGAATTCCAAAATATGGTCCTTATACTACACTTTTTTTCACTTTTTTTTTCTTTTCTTTCAACACAAAGAAACTCAGAAAAATCTGAGTATGCTGTTTTATGAAGGACAATATAACTGTGAAAGAAAGTAATCTCCAAAGCTATTTTTCCTTACCAAAGTCCTTACAGATTTCTGGACAAGTTCTACTGAAATGTTAAAGCTGGGGCCATAAGGTTAGATGCTTGTAGAAGAAGATGAACCTATCAGGTGAAAAATTCATCATGGCCTAATTTCAGCAATAAAGACTTTTCAAGGCCTGCTTTAATGCCCTAAATGAAGGACATTTCTAATCTTATAGTACTAATATCCCTCTCTATATTCAGATTAAAAAATAATACAATTACCTTAAGTAATGTAAAAAATAAACCATTCCCAACACAGTTTGATTAGACTGAAATATATTAGGAAGCATATGCTCTAGCAGGTCAAGGAGGCATGGAAGAAGGAAAGTGGAAGAAGGCAGCTATAACTAACAAGAAGGTAGCACTGAGCTTACCAGACCCTGTACCTGTGACCAAAAGATGATTTGTGGTCATGGCTCATGGTGCTAGCCTTCTATAAAGGAAACACTTTTGAAGTCCCTTCTGTTGAAGTTTGATTACTGTGCAGTAGACAGAAACAAAAAGTACAAGAATGATCTACAGGTTTTGGTTTGTCGTTCAGGCTCTGGAGACGTTCAAAAGTGGCTTCTAGTCTTCTGTTACTAAGATTACCTCATAATGAAAGTTATATAGTCCGAAGACAAGAGACAAGAACACAGATATGAGGTACTAAAGGTGCTTTTGCTCAATTTGTTGTTCATTGTACATCAGAATGAAGAATTTCGATTTGAATCCTTTGAAATAGAGGCTGGAAGATGGGTGTCTAGATGCTCAGACATGCATAATAACTGAGCTCTAGATGCCTGCATTGTTCTTTGTAGCATTAAAACCCTGTTAAATCTTGGATGTAAGTAGTTGAGCAAAACTTTATGTCTTTCTCTGAGAGGCAAGATTCAAAAAACTGGATTACTCCATTAGACAGCTCACTCATAGTGTTAAAAATGTCATTATTTTAACAAAAATTTATTAGTAAAAGCCAATGAGAATCAATTAAAAATAGCTCATTCAAAATGTTACCCAAAACAGAGTTGGGAACACTCAAGACTCATTCAAAAAAATTGAAAAAATATCTGAATTATTAACATAAAAGTATATTTTCCATAATACCACTCACATGTATCTAGTCATTCATACAGATTTAGTAAACTAGAAGAGCAAGTGTGACATTCAATCCGCATGTCTGTACACATTTGGTTTCTCTCAGAAAGACATCATTTCTTTGCCAAATAAGCTGAACTTACAGTCTAACTATTCCTCTCAGGGTTGGTATAATGAAGCACAAACTCAATGGGGAATTGGTTTTGCTGTTGGAATTCAAACTAGAATAAGCAGACGCTACAGCGAGATAAGAAAGTCCTGCTATGCTCTACAGCTACACTATATGTCTGCAATGTTCAGTGTGTGAAATAGTCTTTGGCCTTCCAAGCATAGGCAATGTGCCAATAAAGCTCTTGCATATATCTTTGTGTCTTTGCTGTCTAAAGATTGTGGTTATATGCTTCATTGAAGAAAAGAATTCATGGGACTATGGATCCAACTGTGGGGAGGCTAAAAGTAGGGGGCAATCGGGAGAGGGTATTGCAACCATTCACTCTGTACATTCCTTAAGGTGGAGTGGGTGCACTGGTGGAAGGGAATTTTCAACATAAAATGTGTCTTGGCAAACCTGTGAACCTAAGAGTTATTCTTGCCTGCATTTAGCTATTTTACTGTGATCCTTTTGGAAACTCATAGTTTTTGTTCATACAACGCCAACAACTGTAAAGTGAGTAAAGTGAGAAAACATACTTTTCCAGCTTGGCTAAGCAAATGTTTTAGGGCCTGTAGCAGTAAACATAAGTTCTAATGACTACTGCTTTAAAAAAAAAAATACTTTTCTTTCTATCCCTGAATATCACTAAGCAATAATTCTTTTTTCTATATCTGTTTGTGGTACTTCTATGATGTCCATTAATACTCAATGCTTTGCGATATTTTAAGGGGGAGAGAGAGTGTAACAGGTGAACAACTAAACTGCGTGTTTTTTCAGAGCTAGACTTTAGGAGGTTATTTAAGAAATATTGATAAAACGCGGTGTTGAATGAGGTAACTCACTCAAAGCATTTCAAAAGGTCCAGAAGCAACAGTGATCCAGAGTAGATTTGATGAAATCAGGCTTGTTTGTAGTAAACAGCATCTGGACTATATATGAGTACTTCTACAGCCAATAGGCATCTTGGGGTGGATCTGTGTCTTGGAAGACACTCCTGGACCAAGGATAGGAAGAACATATCTATGTTGATAGTGCAATTCATGTATGTAGTACAAGCTGTAACAGTTGTAAGCAGATGCCTAATTTCTGTTTAGACTGCTAAATACTATGATTTGAGTGGTCATTTATAAATTACTATTAGTTTTCATCTTCCAAAGAAACAAAAAACAGCAACAAAAACTTGACATGTAGAATTAAATATTGTTTAAAAAAATGTGGGAATGTAAATGTACTGAACTGATACAAACCTAAAGTAATAGCTCACCAGTGAAAGAACAGCAGCAGACTTCAAAACATTGATATTCACTATCAAAGTTAGGGACTTCAGAGAAGCGTCTTCTAAAGAAACAAAATGTTCCAGATAATACTCCTATAAACAGCTATTTTCTTCTCTGTTTATAAAGCAATCTTTCCACCCTGTAATTGTAATCTAATCATGGGCATGCTGATATTTACCCTCAATTAAAAACTAACAGTTTATGTAGACTATATGGAACAGATAATGAGTCAAATTCATAACTAAGAGGTGCAGAAGAGTTTCTGTTGGAATGAGTTCAGTGATAGAGAAAGTAAATAGTGGCAGAAGTAAAGTTTTTAAAGGGAAATAAGGCCAAGAGAAGACATGAGAAAAAATAAGATGGAAAATATCAAATAGAAAAATGGACACAAATCTTAAAAAGTTGAAGTTATAGATTTAAGAAATACAGAAAGATCTGGGAGGTCTTATTTTTTAATTTTTGTTGTTGTTGAATACGAAGCAATTTAGATAATTGTAAATCCTTTTCAGAAAAATAGTTCAGGACTCATGCTGAAATAAGGCCCTTTCAGGTTACCTTGTGAAGATGCCTCCATGAAACAATTTGTTCACTGAAGAACACATTTAAACAAAAACAAAAACTTTAATTGAACTGAACAAATAACTTCAACTGAAAAAATGAACCAGAGGAAAAGCTCAAGGAAAGATCTGGAAGAATGTATTAAGACATACAGTGAATCAAAAAAAGAGTTAAGTATAAGGAGAAGAGAATTTCAGACTACAGAATTCCATAGAGTATTTCTCCTAAATTAAAATTTGCTTTGTTTTTGAGAAGGGACATGACAGTTACTGAAAAAGTGGGGGGAAGCCCTTGAATGAATTAAATCCATCTAATTAACGTGCCTAACGTGTAGCTATGTCTTAATGTGTGTTGAACACTTCCTAAGGCATTTGCTTAATTTGTCAATGGAGAAAATGCACTTTTTTAAAGACATTCAGTAATAGATCTTGAGTGTCTGGAAGTTTTATATTTATCAAACTCTTTCTATTGGCTTGGAGAAAAACAAAGTAAGGAAAAAATGCTTTATGAGGTATTTGAAATTTAAGAACAAATTAGACCGAGTAGTTTTTCACTTTATATTTACACTACTCCAGACCAATATACAAACTTGTGTTATTAGAATTCTTAATCTCACTAAGATGTTGAGAGCTGAAGCAGAATTACATCAAATGCAAAAAAAAACGTGACAATAAAAAAATACAGGAACCAGAGACAGACCATAATTCCAAAAAGAAGTGTCTTTTGAGAGAGGAAAGCTGAAACAGATGTGTTCTTTCAGTACAGGTAATTGTCACTTTCTTAATAGAAGTGTTTTCACTGAACAAATGTTGGTTTGATGAATCAACATGCCGTGTGGAAGCCAGGAGATGGTAAAAAAATGGAAAAAATAGTGGCTAGGTATTAGCACTCTAGTCACAAAGCTATTAATACTATTTTTTTCATAAGATAATGACATGTAGCATTTTGCAATGTAGATTAAAAGATGTATATATATTTATGAAGTTGATGTTATCAAAGAATTTGGATTATCAAGGTGTGTGTTAGGTCCTGAGTGATTTCATCTAGCCATGCTTCCAAGCAGATTTTTAATAGGATCAGCAAGAGGAAATGGATTTTTTTTTCTGTCAATCCTGTCTGCTTGTGGTTTCAAAATTTCCACATTGAAAGTAGAAAAACAAGAAAAATGCATCATATTCCTTAAAATGCTTTCAGCTATCAATAAGCCATCAGAACATGTGTAGGTTGCTAACTGATTACGTTAAGAAATTTACAGTGTGCACATTAAGTAAATTTTAAAAAAATACTTTAATTGACCAATTACAACCAATCTTCTTCAGGCCAACAGAAGGTAAATCTGTAAGTTAGGAACCCTCAGTTAAGTTTCTGCTCTGAATCAGTTAGTAATAGCAGTAAGTTTTAGTGAACTAAAGTAAAAAAATAAAGCCTCTCAAAAAAGTTAGTATTTTTATGAGAGAGTACACCAAAATGGTAGCTGGAGAAAGTAATTTAGGGTAAAATATATTCTGCTAACTAGTGCATAGAGAAACTAACAAACAATTTTAAGACTTACTTGTGATGCATCACACAGCAGCCATATGGCTATGTGTAAGTTGTATTAGTGGTTCAAATAAGATTAAAGTCTTTTTTAGAGACATCTTAGACTTCTTTCTCCACATAATGCTGCAACAATTTGTGCATATTCTAAGAATATAAATGTATTGTAGGCTTAGGGGTTCTCAGTCTGCTCTTCCCACAAGAATACACCTTCTGTTTTTTAAACAGACTATTTCAGGATTAGGGTGCCCTAAAGAAATGAGCCAGAGAATGGAGGAATGCACCTAAAACAAAGGTAGAGTTATGGTTCATTATAAACAGGAAAAAATATTCTTCTTGTATCTTTATGTGGAAACTGGGCAAGGCTGGCAAAAAAAAAGAGCAGAAAAGTTAGCCATACACACCTTTTTTTTTTTTTTTTTTTTTTTGAGGAAGTGTCTGAAAAGATGGAGGAAGCTCTGAAAAATAGCAGAAAAGCACTGTGGACTATGCAATCTGCAGGTGATGATAGAATCATTTTCAGTCTATTTTGGTACAGAATCCCCATCGCCTTAGGAGCTCTACACAAACAACAGAATGGCTCTGTGCTCAAACACAGGCTTGCTCAATTTATTCTGTATGAAAAAGCATTAGCTTGAAGACCCTCAAAGTCTGTAATCCAAGAAAAAGCAAATATACTTTTACTACAGCAGCTTAGATTTTTTTAAATGCATTTTGTGCAATCTAAGTTGAAAATTGTAAGATGAGGCAGATGCCATTTAGTTCATTTCCTTTAAAAAAACACCCTAGAAGAAAATATATTGCTTAAGCAGCAGGCACCTTTTCCTTATCAAGCTGCTGCTTATGCCTCAAGCAGGATGCTTATACTCTGAACATTTTTATTATAGTAAAAAATAAATAAATAAATAAAAATCCGGAACAATGCCAGAGAATCCAGCAGCTGTGAGTCAAAACTAAATATCACATGGGTGGGATTGCCATAGTAACAAACTGAAATGCATTTGGTAAAATAGAAAGAAAAGTAAAATCTCCTGTCTACTCATAAATTTACTTTCCCATAAAGTTTGAGTTGTAGTCAGTTCTGCTGACTGTTTGATAGAGTATTAAGGCCATACTCTGTCTGTTCATTGAGGCCGGTCACGGGCCTTCATGGGGGCCTCCTGCCATCGCAGGTCGACCTCGCAGGAACGCTCACTCCCCAGGCCAGAATGCCATGTGTCCGGGGGAAGCGACAGCGGGGACAACTCCTCGCTCCGGGTCCCGTGTCCAGAAATTCAGGTTAGGAGAAGCCGATAGGCTAGGCGCCCGACCAGTCGGGGGAGACCAGCGTGGACTACCAACAAACGACTCGATACGAGTTAAGGTTGGCAGCCATTTATTGTGGGGACAGCAACACTTATATAGGGAAGATGAGGGGAGGGGATGTACAGGATTGGTGGCATGCAAATGTATAGCGCCCTGTAGTTGGTGGGTCTCCGTTGGTGGGCAGGCCTGAGGCCAGGGCATATTACTCCAACCCCCACCTTCGGGGTTCTGGAGCGTTCTTGTTAGGTGTAATAAGTGTGTCGGGCCAGGCCTTCGGCCAGACTGGTCATGCTCCAAGAGCAGGGTCACCAGGAGGTCACCGATACCCACTATGTACATGCATATTTTACCACAAAACATACATTTTCTTCACCAAGCCCTCCTGTACCTGATCCCATATCGTCCTACAGTTCATAAGAATTTTATCTTTGTTCAGTATTAATGGAATTGTGTAGAGCCTGTGAGTGTCTTACAAACAAACAAACAAACAAAGAAAAAATGCCACAAAAGTAACATGAGGCCCCAACTTCACTTGAGAATTAAGTTCCTATGTTGTTTGCAGAAGGAAATCCATCGATCTTAAGAATACAGTGGATAACCGTGGTTATGTTTTAAGAAATTATCTCCTCAGTAGGTCTCAGAGAAGCAGGAAAAGAAACAAAGAATCAAATATCACCGCTCTGGTAGGATTTTTGACACTCTCATAAGCAAGTTATCAAAATACGGTATGGGTGATACTGTCTCAGCCCTGAGGGCGCCCCCCAGGTCTCACAGTCCATGCCCACCCTAGGGTTGCCCTAACCCTGAGCCCCAGCCCTCATCTCAGCCCAGCTTGGGACCATCAGTCCCTGTGCTGTGATACCACAGCAGTACTGCCTCCAGTCCTATCTCCTTTTGCTCCTGGCTGGGCGGTCTAGATGGTCCTCAGACTGGTTTTGTTTCTGGCCATGCTGGGGCTGTTGATGGACCCATTGTCAGCTCTGTCCCGTGCTGTGCCCTGTGGGACTGCATCTGTCAGCAAGGTCACAGCCTGCTCCAGGTTTCCTGCCCCAGCTCCCTGGAACTTGTTGCTCCTTGACAGATCCTGATGCAGAGTGTGTGAACATCTAGGTAGAAAACCATCATCAGAAAGCTCCTTTGGTATCAAAATTGAAGATTCAGGTGAATGGAGGGAGTTTGAGCCTGGCTTAGTTTTGATAGGATAAAGGGCATGTTCACTATAAGTTTACAGATGATACAGGTAGGAAGGACTGAGTGTTGGTTGGAGAAAAGTATGAACCATTAAGAAGGGTCTTGACTGTAGTCTAGGGCAAAAAAAGGGGGGGGAATGGAAGAAATTCACTCCAGAGTAGTGAAAAGAGATGCTTAAAGTAAAAAAAATCCTCTGCAAAAGTGAATGAGATATATGTGTTCCTTGGGAAAGAGTCTCTCTGTAACATTAACAGGAAGCTGTGGTGAATAGCAGTTGAAATGTGAGTAACATTATTGTGAGGAAGGTAGGCATCACACAAGGATGTGTTTCATGAGTTATGTGAGTGAACCCTTTCTAATCCATCTGCAAAGGGGAAGACCTCTTCTGGAGGCTGTTGTCCATGTGTGTGTACAACACTCAGAGATCTGGACAATCTCTGCAATGCAATGCAATGATCAAAGCCTTAGAAAATAATTCATGAGGAATCACTGAAAGGGATTAAATTTCTTTGATCTCAGCAGAAGACTGAAGGAGAGCCTGACAACCATGTTCAGGTACTGATGGCTATTGTAAAAAGCTTAAGGCAGTGTGTTCCATGACCAGGACATGGAGGCTAATGATCTAAACTTCCATAAGTTTAGAAAAAATAGATCATTAAATACTTTTCTTGGAGAATCTTCATCACGGAGGTCTTTAGGAATATGTTAGAGTGACATCTGTCAGCCATGATAATACATATGTATAGCCAATCCTGTCTTGAGTGATAGAATATCTCTTGGAATCCCTTCCATACTTTTTTTAATGTAATTATTTCAAAATCCCAAAAGGTCTTTAATAGAGATATTGGCAGAATGCTGCATATTCCAGCATATTTGTAGAAGAAGCATACAGCATCTAGAAATCTGGTCTATTGAGTCTGAGATTAAATATGTGGGAATGTCTTCACTTAGCTCTTGATATCTCTATATTTGGGAGAAAACCACCTAAAAAAAATTTAATTCTTTTACATTGGTAGCTTCTGCTAAATCTCTGGTGCAAGATTTTCAGGAGAAATAGGAATTAAAGAATATTCAAAGGATAAGGAGGGTCGGGTAAAACGTTTGTTGTTACTATAAAACCCTATGACAGAACTTAGTTTGGTATCAGTTTCAGAGACAACTTCAGTGAGGTATTGTGAAATCTAGAGAAAAAAACACAGCCACAGCAGCAGTGCACAAATTGTAATGAATACTTTATAAATAATGATGGCAGGAAAATTAAGGGCAAGCATACATATATGTGTGTTAATTCAGCTGAAGCAGCAATGTTTAAAGGCATGAACGGGAGACTGGAGAGCAGTTATACAGTGAGTCAAGAGCCACTCAAATGGCATGGTCTATAAAGGTTCAATCACATAGAAAAGTGCAAAAAGGAGTGGGAGGGTTAAAAAAATGGAGAAAAGCAACAACTCATGCGTATGGTAAATCTCATTGGGATCAGTAAGGCAGGCACACAGCCAATGGCAGGAGTAAGAATGCTCTGATATGTGTATCTAAACTGGACAGGTTGTGGTTCCAGATGGCTAAAAGACAAATCATATCCAGTTTGAATGTTTTAAATGTTTAATTTTATTAAAAAGTCCTAATGGGGCCTGCCTGGGCAGGAAAATGGCATGGCTGCTGCTATGTGCAGCTCCAGGTGGGAAAGAGTGCATTGTTGTCTTTTTTATTTTGAGCTAAGTTCTCCTGGTGTCAAGCAGTAATGTGGTCCCCAGGCACCTTGCAAGGTGGCACTCCAACAGGATGTCTGGAAGCACGGCTGGCGCATCCCAGAAGGGGCTGCATAAACCAGTGCTGCACAGACGGCCAGGAAAGTTCTAGTTCCCATGTTGGTCACCAGTGTTCAGCATGCCAGCTTGGAGGCTGGTCTGTCAGAATATAAAACTGCTTTTGCAAAAGGTATGAACTTTATACTTGAGAGGAGCAGGCAGCCTGTGAGGGAGTCATCAGGGATGCTTTCCAAAATGATCTTACGTTTAAAAAGAGAGGGAAAAAAGGTTTTATTACTAACATGGAATTATAGTTTTAAAAAACAAAATATGAAAACATCTCCAATGAACATAGCTTTTCAAAAGTAATTTTTTTCTCATTCACATGGAGCAACAGTCAGAGTGTATCAGATATTTAAATAAGAGCCATAATTCTTTGATGAAATTTTCTAGAGAAAAAAGTTTCTAGGGGGAGAAAAAAAAGAAAAAACTTACTTAAACTTTTTTGTTTTTATTTCCTTCCTACACTTTCTATCCAAGCTTACTTCCTGCTAATTAAAGGCTAGTGTATTGCAGCTTAATGTCATGAGTCATCAAGAAAGAGAAGGAGCTGTCTTTTTTTCTGCATAAAATCATACATGAACCTACACCCCATCACCCCTTAATTTTAGACATGGGCCTGACAGGTCATCTTCGGAGCCTTGCTGGCAGTTTGTTAGATCTCACACCTCCATGTATTGCACCTTGGCCATCACCAGCATGGAGGATCTAACATGCAGAACATCTAAACAGAGCAAGGTGAAAAAGGATAAGAAGCAACTAAACCTCATAAGCTGCTACTGCCTGAGGAGATTTCTAGAATTATCTTTTATTAGTGTAAACACTGTTATTGTGAGGGAGAAGAATACAGGATTTGAAGCCCTTAGCCCAGATGTAATTTTCAGTTGGCAGATAGAGCACCAAAAGCCTTCTCGAAATATAATTCCTATCTATGGAACAGATTCTCTCTTCAAAAGAAGTGGCTATCAGTTGTCATAGAAAATGTCTTAGAGGAGTTTAGAGCAACAGGGAATGCAAGTACATGAGAATTTGGCTTTCTTTTAGGGATTTGCCGTGGTATTCCTACCAGTTTGTAGAACTAACGTGAGCAGAAGGAGATGGCAGGAGGCTACCAAGTATGAAGAGGAACGTTTTCTAACATACCAGAACAATACCTCTGTGTCTTCCTGGGACATAACACTACAGACCTCTTTTTATCGAAGCTGCTTGCAGTCATATTTCTTTAAATAAAGCCAAGCTGCCCATACCACAAGTCACACTATTCAGTGCCAACACCGAGTAAATATAAGCCCACAGTGCTCCTTTGAGTACATAGGTCAACCATTCAGTCATTCAATCATATCTGCTAAACAGATGTGAAATAGTGACAGTGATTGCTCACCTCACCTTAGTTACAAAAACATCAGGCACGAATCTCTTCTAATAAGCTGTTTTGGAACAAGTTAACCTCTAAATTAGCTTGTAGATCCATTACACCCTAGAGCTTTGTTTATATTAGAAATGCCTGAGTGGTTGTGATTTTCTTTTATTTTTAGTTATGAGTACAACGATTGCAAGACAAAGTGGAACAACACTGTACAATAAATGAAATTAGGGAACAGTTAGCATCGATCAGTTCATGTCTGTTGCCAAGGGCAATCTTGGTGGGTCTCATTTTAAATTCTATTGAGCAAATTAATGTGTAATTTCTTTATCATGAGAAGTGGTTGATCTAAAGGAGCTCCAAGAGGTAAAGAATGCTAATGGATCTTGGAATTGGATCCTTGCCATGGCAATAAGCCTGGAGGAGCTGAGCATCACCCTTAATGGATGATCTGTGTGTATAGAGGGAAGAGATTGGCTTATATTTGTTCATAGACACTTCTTTGTGCTGTATGCTCTGCATCAACAATTCCTGTCATAGGGAATCTCCGCTTTCTCTCAAGACTATTTTTTTCCTTTTTTTTGCCAATAGGATTGTTTATTTTCCTTGCCTCTGTGTCCCCTTCCCTTTTCCCCCACTCTCTTTCTCATTTGATTTATTTTCAAAGGCACTCAAAACCATCTGAGGCATTTTAGGATCCATCTAGGGCAACTTCTGTGGCATCACCATTACAACTGATAATGTATACAGGCACAGACATATCTGTAATACAAACACTTATCTGCCTGCTAACCTATCTTCTTCTAGCCTATATGTGTTTTTGTGAAGGAAATTAAACAGAGGGAATAAGACTTTTCTTGTTGCAAAATGAGAAAAAAAAGTTCTTGTCCCCTCCTCCCTCCTCCCCCCCCCCCCCCTTTCTTTATGATGATAAAAGAAAACAAATTGCACATGACATGACTGTGTATGTCAAATAGATGGAATCACTTTTGTAGAATCTGCTCAGCTGGACTGGTTTGTGCGACTAAAAATAGTTTTTCCTTCTTTAAACATTATGTTTAAGTTAGGGTTTTCATAAACTCTTCAGAACAGTCACTTCTATGTTATTAGATTTGTTCAAAAGAATCACAAAGATGATTAAGGGACTGGAGCATCTATCATTTAGCCTAGAGAAGAGAAGATTGAGAGGAAATCTGACCAACATGTACAAGTACCCTAGACAGGAATGTTGGGAGGATGGGGCCAGCCTCTTCTCCGTAGTGGCCGGTGACAGAACGAGGGGTAACGGGTGTAAGTAGAAACACAGGAAGTTCCACCTCCATATGAGGAAGAACTTCCTTCATGTGAGCATGACAGAGCCCTGGCACAGGCTGCCCAGAGAGGCTGTGGAGTCTCCTTCCCTGGAGATCTTCCAAACCCGCCTGGATGCCACCCTGTGCCACGTGCTCTAGGTGTCCCTGCTGGAGCAGGGGGGTTAGACTAGATGATCTCTAGAGGTCCCTTCCAGCCTCAACTATTCTGTGATTCTGTGTATCAAAAAACAGGAATCACTTCGTTTTTTTAGAAAGTTTTATTTACAAGCATTTTTTCACAACACCATGAGAAATGATTTTCCTAATAGGAAAATTTAAAGATACTATGTTTGGTTACTGCTGTTTTTTAAAACCAAGATGCCTTTCCAAACTCTCCCATAGTACAGAGAGCTTAGAAACTTCGGAAGTTTCACATCCAATTGAATCCAAATAGAATTCTGTGATATCCTGATGGACAAACCTCTCTCAGGAGAAAGTATTGGGAGTATTTTTGTGAGAGAAGATATCTAAGAAGTTAATTCCCATAAATCTCAGCAGGAGTGTTTATCATGTGGCAGAAGTGTAAGGTGAGGGAGGAAAAAAGTAGAAGGAAGGAGAAATAGTGCTCAAATGTGTGAGAGAGAACGAAAGATGAAGAAATTAGTTTGTCTCTAGCATACTGCTCCTCTGGATGTTTACAGGACTGCGATTATCTTTGAGTTTCATTATACTGCAGGATTTCCCTGATCTTTATGCAGACTTTGCTCAGGTGTCAATGTAATATTCATTATGTACTGAGGAGCTTATGAGTCCATTATCCAAGCATGATTCAAGTCCCCGAGAAGTGACATTTTGACTTCTCCATAGAATAAAGCTTTTGTGACTACGTCATGCTGTGATGTCCTGTTATAAATGTCATTTTTTAAACATAACATACCTAACACCTTTATCGTTGGTGCACTGTATTGCCATTGGTTTCAAAATTTTCTTTGTATACATGATAATAACTGAAAAGATTTTTGGCATTATCTTTAAACATAGCCCAGAGCTACTTTATGTTATAATTTCCATAGAGAAAGAAAAATCATGCAAAGAAATCTTTGCTCAGCTAAAAATAATCTTGAAGATTTTGTTATCTATTTGTACTGCCAATCAAAATTATACCTATTCTGTCCTCTGCAACTATTCTATGCAGCTTTCTTACCAGCTATTGTCTGCAGCAATTACTTCTTAAACTTTCTCTCTGGGTTCTTCTTTTCTGCTGTTTCATCTTGTATTTCTGCAAGGAGCCTTGTTTTGTTAATAAATCATTCAAACTCATTTATCTTCCTGACTACCTCATTTCTCCAACTAATGCTCCCATACCCTCAGCTATTGTAAAGACTGCTTACCATTACACATCTACATTGTATCAAATTAAGTTCTAAAAGTTCCTTGTTTTCTTAGTGACTAAACGTTACAGTTTTGGCAATGCATTTTTTGACTAACTGCAGAGAAACATCCTCTGTTTGTAGTTGGAAGATTAAAAATTATACCAGGTAAAGTTGAAACAAAAAAAACCCCACAATACTGTATCAGGTAAATATTTGACAGGTGAAGGAACTGAAAATCCCTTAAAGAGAACAGCACAATTCTGCATGTAATAGACTCCTAGAGGGAGAGTAAACTACAGTGGAAAAACTGCATAGACATTTGCCATGTACCTAAACTTATTTCTGTTTTTTCCCAAAATTCCTAAAACATATGAAATCAAAATGATCAGACAGACCCTGAATTCACCTGGAAAATATTGTCGTGACTGACACAGGATAAATAAAAAATAGCTGAGAATTCTTTCTTTATAATGAAAAAAAATGGAGATATTAGAAATATAGACATCTATAGACAGAATGATAAAGATAATAAGATAATAAAGATTCAGAGACAGAAAAATAATTTGGGCTGATTAACTGTTTTGCTCCCTTTCTACTGAGCCAAGTGTAAGTAAAAAGTCTATAATTCACTCAGTGCAACAAATAATATTTTTTCCTTCATAAAAGGTTTGATTTATATTGATTTTTACCTTCCAAATCAGATACATGCCATGTCCATTACCTAATGATGACATGGATACTTAAAATTATCCTGACAGTTTCTGCAGAATCATAGGTTGTCTGAGATTGGAAGGGGCATTTTGGGCTTTTCTAGTCCAACTCCCTTGTTCTAACCAAGATCAATTACAGGAAAAGTCGTGTCCAGTGATGGAGACTGCAGCTTGGAAACCTGTTTCAGTATTCAACCAATATTTTTTTTTTTCTGATATTCAAGTAGAATTTGAGTCAGACTTTTTGCCTCATCCTGTCACTGGGCAACACTGAGAAGAGACTGGTTCCATCTTTTTTAATTCCCACCATCATATATTTATACACACTGATAAGATCCACCCTGAGCTTTCCCTTCTCCGGGCTGAACAGTCTCAGCTCTCTCAGCCTCTCCTTGTATTACAGAAGCTCCGTTTCCTTCATTATCATTGTGGTCCCTTGCTGGACTTGCTTCAGTAACTCCATGTCTCTTGTACTGGGCAGCCCAGCACTGGACATAATAATCTCAGAATGACCACAGCACTGCTGAGCAGAGGGAAAGGTTTACCAGCCTTCTGTCTCATGGCAACTCTCTACCTAATGCAGTCCTGGATACTGTTGACATTTTTTGTTGAAAGGATGAATTTCTGATTTATGACCAGCTTGTTGACCAGGAACCCTGGGTTTTGTACACATTATTTCATACATAATGATTTGTGAAACCAACAAACACAAACAGGTGTACCTCTTATTATTCCAGTAAGTACTTGGGCAAAATTTCATAGACATACTAAATGTATTTGTGGTATTTAACAGTGTATAGATTCACCATCTCTCCACTGTCACAAACCTTTGCAAATTGCCTCGAAGCTGTAAGAAATTCTGCCAAAGTAGACAGTAAGCAGATCCTTGTTAGCAGCATCAAACTCATCCAGGATTGTAGATAGTAACATATTGTTCAAATATTGCCGTGCTAGACGCTATATACTTACAATACGTTGCATTTTTTTAAACAGTCTGCCTTCTTCTTTTCTCACATTCCTCTTGTCTGGCAATGTACCCTAGGCATCTAATCAATATGGCATGACATTGCTGTGTGTAATTCTTACTGAGAAGGTCTAGATCCTAGAAACTTCCTCATTGTTTGAACTTTGATATGTTCGGGAGGACATTTCAGTGGTCCTTCCTCTTTGTTGGACTCACAGGAACATTTCTTTCATTACTTGTCTGAATGTAGACAGGGCACAAACAAGGAGCTATACAGTGAAGACAATGTAAACTAGTAGGACATGTCCAAATTTAGAACACATGTCCATGAAGGTCTTGTCACAGTCACCAGCAGATAACTTCAACATCACCATTGATAAACTCTCTCACTGCTGAACACAAGGATCTGCTGCTAAAAAAGGTTGTTTTTTTATGGACAGATTGAGTTGGATTGAGTTGAGGAAGCATATTTCTTTCTGCCTAAAGAGATTTTCTGTTAATCAGAAAGGAAATTTCAGCTACTAGCTGGTCGCAAACTTGTTTTTTTGATGAATTTCACAACACGGAAACTCTGCTTGCGCAACAGTTCATGCAGAATAATTACCATAAGTGTATCAGCATGTTTCAAATCTGGTTTGGAGTCATATTTTCTACTTTTTCTCTTTCCTTCCTTCCTTCCTTCCTTCCTTCCTTCCTTCCTTCCTTCCTTCCTTCCTTCCTTCCTTCCTTCCT
>JAWLRI010000731.1:800533-823505 GCA_034781795.1 Crypturellus tataupa
CTTCCTTCCTTCCTTCCTTCCTTCCTTCCTTCCTTCCTTCCTTCCTTCCTTCCTTCCTTCCTTCCTCCCTTCTTCCTCCCTTCCTTCCCTCCTCCCTTCCTTCCTTCCTTCCTCCCTTTCCCCCTTCCCCTCTTCCCTCCTTCTTTCCTTTCCTCCTTCCCTCCTTCCCAATAGAGTTATACCCCAGCTAAATTAAAAGAATGAAAATACAAAATTATAGAATTTTAAAAATCTCCAGAGTGATATGACCTCAGGTGCAAAAAAATTTTTATCAACAGAGAAAGTTGATCGAGTCTCAGTATCCACTTTTGGTAATTTCAGAAACAGGACACTGATTAGAGAGAAATTAAATTTTGTTTAACTTCTCTGTTGTTATGTTCCGTGCACTCACATCTCAAGGAGATGGATTGGCAAAGACATTGAAAAAAAACAATCAATCAATCAGAACCATGAAGCAAATTTAAGTATGAACCCCCTCACTTGTATTGCATATACAATAACCACATCAACAAAAGACTTTTGTATATATTTTCAAATAAACAGGAAAAATTACCAAGTAAAATATTTTTGTGTATCACAGGGCTAAGTAGTAACAACTTTGGTTTCTGATCTTATTGAAATGCTAGGAATCAGGACAAAATGATCCTAAGCTTATGCTTTTCCAAACACCAGTTTAGACAGTTCAAACACCCAAACTATTAATCAGAATCATGTGTTTGTCTGTTAGTTTAAAAATCAAAAGAAGAAAATCTCCAAGTGACTGGTCAGTCTGGAATTTCTATCTTTCACCTGTCCTAAAGTTACCTGACTATTCTGATTTGACATGAAAAAGACAACGGTCTGGTTTCTTTTCATTTAAGAAGTGTTTTATGTGCTCACAGAGACTACAGTCCACATCTGCCATTGACTCTTTGCAATGTCTATGGCTCCTTAAATGGCAAAATCACTATATCATCTTCCTGAACTATGAAAATAAAATGTTAGGCTTTGCAGGTGAAATAGTCTAAATCCTTACACATAAGACGAACATGTTATGCTCTGAGCAACTGAACAGCAATAACTGTATATGTTCCTAGAAGTACAATTGACCTAGAGATAATTTAGGCAGGTCAGGATTAGCAGCAACTGACAATTTCAGTTTCCATTGATCTTTAAATGTTTTTTGATAATTTACGTCCTTTTTCAGTTCTATTGACTTGCCAACAGAACACTCACCAATGGACTTAGCAGTGTTTCTGTCCTACAGACCACTGGGCAGAACAAGGAGGACCAGCCAGGAGTGCATGATCCTATCAAACACATCTAGCTGTCATAATTTGTCAGAAAGTAAACATTATGGTTCTGAGCAAAATGTCAGTCCTTTTCATTTTCAATATTTTTTCTAATCTTTGGGAGTGCTTTTTGAACATTACAAAAGGTAGCTTGAACATTACAAAAGGAAGCACAAATTGTTACCATCTATTGTCCAGATATGGAAAATGCAAAAAACTACAATATTATCCCTGCAAGATAGAACATACTAAGTAATTGTTAACTTTCCGGCTTCTGCAAGTTCTTCTGTCATTGCCAGAGCCTTGGTTATATGAATCTCATTGCTGGAGAAGAATAATTCATTATTTTCTTTCTTTTTGCAGTTGATTCCCACACATTTAAATAGAGACGCAGTTCCCCTGAAGTTCTAAAATTGTCTTTTGATGTGCATAAGTGTTAATGAGTTCTCAAATAAAAACACAGGCATATTAACTAAAGAGTATAACGAATGTTTTTGATTATGGGAACTGGATGCTGTGCACTGAACGACTGTGACCTTTGGTTTGGGCTCTGAGAGGCCCCTTACAATCGAAACATCCCAGCAGCGGCTGCAAACAAGGGTCAGCTTTGTGAAAGATCTTTATCAGTGGCTGTTGTCAACAAGTCGAGGCAGCAGCTAGAGTATAAGAGTTGGTATGACCTTGTACTCCTATTTGCATTGTCCCAGGATAAAAAGTCTTAGTAATACCAAAATTAAATGAACAACTAGTTCCCTGCAAGCAGGATAGTCTTTTATGCAAACAGAAATACAATGTGTCACTTAATTAAGTGTCACTAATATTTTAATTGGAAGAGAGTCCACATTAAAACTTCAGAATGAACAAATTTTAGATTCATATTCATGCATAGATCAAAATTTTGCATCTCATAATCCTTTCTAAGCTGACATTTACGTTGTGTGAATTTTTAATATGTATCAGTGCCTGACAGAAAGTGCCATGATGAAGGTGGACATTAAAAGGTTGTTAATTCAAAAAGAAAAAAAAAAGAAACATTTTATTGGCTGAGAAATCTTTATGGCTGGCTGATGGTGAGGTAGTAATGGAGTTAAAGCTTCTGGAAATGATTTGCCCTGGTTGGGCAAATTTAAATATTTTTAGTTTAAAGTCCTTCTGACTGATGTCAGGGAAAACAGCTGGTACCAGACATCCTTTTAAAATATCAGGAAGTTTTGAATATGTCAACATTGGGAAAAGATTTTAAAGCACTCAGGTCATTTCCTCAAAAAAAAAAAAAAAAAAAAAAAGAAAAAAAAAGAAAAGAAAGAAAAAACAAGTCCTTGAGATCCTTGTTCCAGATTGCCCTAAGATGGGATGAAAGTCTGCCCTGTTTATGTGGTTAAGGCTGTGCCAAACTGATCCTCAAGAGCCTGAGATGGTAGGAGAATGGATGGATCTCAAGAGAGACGGTGGGTGAATGAACTGCGGGTGCCCACAGCATTGCTGGTAACCAGGGTTTCACTTCCCTGTGACCTTGAGTCCATCTCTTCCCAACCACAGCATGAACTCCTTGAAACTGAGGTCTGAGGGCATGAGCAGCCAGCGATAGGTGGAGGCTATGCAAGAGTTCAGCAGTCTGTACTTAAATTAGGTGTGCACCTCCGTGAACAGTCCATTGAGGGTTTTTTTTTTGGAAGCTCTATCTGAGCAATATTTATTTAACATCTTCTTGTCTCAGTTTCTCTGATTGTAGTATGACTACAGTAACACTTGCCTGCCTTTAGAGAGTACTGTGAATACAGTTTTGGGACACATGGTATAGCATCACTATTATTATAATCATATTTTTTGAAGGTAGAAATCTAATATCCCCCTCATTTGTCTCATCAGACATCTTTCTGGACATATGTATTCTATTTAACCAGTCTCCTGAACTAGCCTTATCATTTGAAGATGTTTGCCTGAACCAATAATTTCTTTACTTTAAATTTTCATGTCTGTTTATTTCTTTAGCTTATTCCTACTTGAAATACTGGCTTGATGCCTACTCTTAACTCACACATCACAACATTTTTTTCTTTTTACTAATTAACACATCATTGTCAATAAATGTATTTGACATATATTGTCTCAATATATTGTTAAAAGACACATTAAATAGAACTGTTATATAGAGCACCAAATTTAATCAGACACTTGTATCTGAAAAGGGGGGGAAATATATGGAGTAAGCTTAAGGCATTTCAAGTTCTTTCCATTCTCATTAGAGAAAAATGAGCACTGAGAATTCTCTGCCATGTTGGGAAGAACTGAGCATTTTTAACTCCTGAAAAACTAAGCCTTTCAGCATGAAACAAGTAGGCATCAGAGGTAGCTTGAATTCTGAGTTTGGGGACAGTATTGCAAAATTCCTAAAAGGCACATACAATATTAATTGAAAATAATAAAATATCAGATGCTTAAATAAATGTCTTGAAGCTAGAAGACCTGAAATACAGCTACTTTTACACCTCTATTAGTAAATTTACGTGCAGCAGCAACACTCCTAGTTGGAAGGTCTTCCATGTTCTTTTGCAGAGCTCTGAATTTGGCCCTCAATAAGGCAGGTGGTTTATCTCCATTATGATCAGGTAAGCTATACCCACCTAAGATCAGGAAGGGTTAATCACAGACTTCAAGTGAACCACAGTTGAATTCTAGGATATGCTGAAAAACATACATACTAAACTATACATTATGAAGATATTTGCCTATGATTCCATGGAGCCACCAGTAAAAGTGCCAACATCACTGATTTTGCAGTATTTGTTTGAGTGAAAAGACCTGTCATCTGACCTTACTGGTCAGCTCAATAACTGTGCAACATAACATGTGTCTTTTTTGCATTCAGTGGTACTACTGAATTATTTGACTTTGTTATTGACAGATACGCAAGCAGTGCTCTAGAATTCTGTGCAGTTGGTTGCCAGGATATTTACCCTGAAGTTAGTTTCAGTCAGTCTTTCAGTCAGTTCTAGTTAAATATCGCTTATATTTTGAATATAACACATGCTGCAATGTAAATAGATGCATCAATAAGTATTTGCTTTGTTTTCTCTTTGAAAACCATCAATGTACACTAAGAACTTTTCCTAAATAGCCCGAAAGAAGAAGACTTAGTTTAGATATTTCAGATGCTAAGTACTGGGTAGCCTTATAAAAATGTAATTGAATAAAAAACTGAAAAATTATTTATGCAAAATGAAATGTATAAGTCTTCTCATGGTAGGTAATAAAAGCATACCTATATGAAATGACTCAGGAGTCGAGGCTTCATTCATGCACCAATAAAGAACTAGAAGAGAGCAGCAGCACATTCATCGACAATTTTTTTCATGATTAAAGGTGAAGAGATGGGTTTCTAAAAGTTCTCTAGGAATACCATTGTTTCACATGCTTAATGATCTGAAAAATCAAGACAAATAATGAGGTAGAAAAATGTGTAAATAACACAATCCATCATTACATTTAGTTAAATGTAGAGAAGCCTGTAAGGATCTTCAACAGGACTTAATCAAGTTAGAAAAATGGTCAAAACGATGGCGGACAATGATCCTATTGATAAATGGAGAGCGACTTCTATCTTCTTTCAAGATATGTCTATTCAAATAATGTTAAATGTGCAAGCTTGTTTTTAACAGTGGAGTAATCAGTATTCTGCACCAGTGATGCATAATGTTAAAATTCAGACTACACAGATTTCCCTTGGAAAAGGGAGCAGGGAAACATTAAGAACAGTTCACTATGTGGACTTCTGCTCAGTGTTCACCTATATTGCAAAGAAGCAAATAAGTTCCTAAAATGCATGAACAGTAGTGGTAATAATAATTAAAAAACAACAGCAACAACAACAAACAACTTTTATGCAGTCATCCATCAGAGAAGAACTACAAAAATTGAGAGGTTGAGTAAATCTGGACAAGAACATCTATTGATACAGAAAAAGAACTCCAAAGAAACACTAGAAGACTATTATCTTAGATTACTAAAGGAGAATACAATAAAAGATTGTGAAAAAATGGAATGGAGACAGTAGATTTTACAAGAAATAACCATTCAATTAAGTGAAAGTAAATGTTTTGAAAGCAATAAGCATCATTTCCATCCAGCTTGCAATTACTTGGTGGGAGTTATTGCCACAGGATGTCTTTGGCACTTGAAACTCAGAACACTCAGAATTACTTGGATGAACAAATAATGAATTGGATAATAATAGTGCTGAGAAAGCAGTATTGACTTTCATGTTTCAGGTTTACTTTCTTTGAAATATTTGAGTTTTGATTCAGTTGCCTGGGCTTTCTAGTGACCAGGATGTCTTATCGGCCTGCTGAAGATGTCTTGGATACAGTAATATGTTCCAGAAGACTCTAGACAGCTATGATTTTGAAAACAAATACTGACTTGCAAGCTTGTCACTATCAGAGGAAAGATCCTAACCTATACCAGACACAGGTCTAGTCTGCTATGAAAGCAGACAAACATTCCCAACAGAAATGCACAAGATCTCAATGAAGGAAAAAAAAAAAAAGGGAAAACAAAACAAACAAGAAAATAGTAAAGCCAAACCACAGTTTTTTTTTTTTTTTTTTTTCAGTAATTCATTCCACAGAGAGCCGTGATTCTGTCAGTCTTCCTTAATTACTGCTGCCTTCCTATTGCTTAACCACGCAGCTATGGAGGACTGCTGGATTCCAGGTGTGTAAGACAGCATCACTTAGTTGATAATTGTCTTCTGAATATACTTCCTCTAGGAAAACCTATTGTCTTCAGGCTGTGGGGAAAAATATATCCCTGGCTTATATCATTCACTTCAAACAATTTACTTCATGGATGAATTTCTTCCTTGAGGTTTTATGTGAACTCTACAGTGATGTGTACATGGTCTCATTTTTTCCAGTAGAGGCAGTACTGAGAGAAGAGAGGACAGAAGAAGAAAAAAAAAATCATTGTATTTAACATATAGTATGAGGAACAAAATCAGACTGCTTCAGGAATATTATCTTCATATATGCAAAATATCATTCTTATTTGAAGAAGAAATTATGTCTTAGTATCTCAGTTATTTTAAGAAAAATAGCAAGACATCCTACAGCTTAACCAGAACAAATAATGAAATGTCATCATAAAAATTGCCGGCATTTTAAGGTTAAAAGAGCATAAATCAGTTTTTTTAAGCAGAAAACTTTTGTTCCAAACTCTGGGCCACATATAGAAGAAGATGGTTTGGTTTTAACGGCTATGTTACCTGTAAACATACATAGATAACAATAAAAAATAAGGAACATGTGTAGCTTCTGTTCTGAGGTAATTTTATATCCCATAGTCATTAAATAGAAGATGAATCCTTTAATTATACTTTAAAATTCAGTCATGCTGTTATTCCAGTAGTTAATTCAATTAAAATGAACCCTTGTTAATTCAATCAAAAGAAATCACACCTACTCTTGAACTGTTTTTCTTCCTTGTGTTTTTCCTTTGGAGGAAGGTGGAGGGGATAAAGGAAAGAAGCATAAGTGAACACTAAAGTGCTTGGCCCTGGACCCTCAAAAAGCAAATCTTGCCTCCTCTTGTGCATGTCCAATGGCTCCCCATGGATATGTTAGCTTTCCCGCATGCCCAAAGTTTTGTCTATCATCCCCTTGTCAATTTGCCAGAAATAAAGTTATCATCAAAATTTTAGATATAAGATTAAAAAAGATGATGGGACTGCAGAGGATGATTTATTATATATGACATGCATTTCTGTTTATGCATTCATGAAGGTTGTGTCTGCAAGATCTGCAATGCCAGCTTGCACACACTGCACAAAGATGAATAAATGAATAATTGTTTTGATAATATTAAACAGCATGTGTGATATCACAGAGCAACATCTGTTATTAACAATATAAACAAAAGGAGTTTTTACTGATTGCATGTCATTCTGCATAGAGGAACAGTGTAATATGTCCAATTTCGTAACTCTTCACAGGCAGCAGGAGGGACTGTGTAGGCCTGCTGTGAAAAACAGGAACAAGATTAGAGCAACAGTTCTCTTTCAAATGTGAAGAGGAAAAATGCTCTACAAAGATACTAACGGAAGAAGGCAATAACTGTATATAGAATTGCTCAAATTCACAGAAACCATTTCTCCCTTTGAATGGTCTCATCTTCCCTCAACTTTTCCTGTGTCCTACAGGGAGCTGAACAGCAGTAACAGAGTTACTCTGTGACCTGTTTTTTTTTTCTGTTGTTGAATGCCATCTCAGAGACCAACCATATAGTTAAAAATACCTTTTATGATGACAGGAACCGAAGGAAATATAAAAAATAATTCTTCCTTTTTCCAATTCTATTAATAAATCTTGATTCAAAGAATAAAGCTTGGGAATAACATAAAGGCTACAAAAAGTCAGGGTGCAGTTTTGATAAGACAGCTCAGCAGAGCTCACTACTGCTCAGACGAGTGATGTGACACTCCACAAACATCACCAGCAACTGGCTGCAGGTTCCTTCACATTCTATCATCCTGGCACTTTTCTGATCTTGAGATGAGTTATTTCAAAAACTAAACCAAAGAGAAGTCATCTGTAAGATTACTTTTCTTCTCATTTACACTCTTGTTATATGATGAACAAATTTAGAAGCCCATACAAAGGGAGTCATGAGAGCATTGAGTATAAATTGCCTCTTGTATAAGGTTAACGATATCATTAAATAGCACTTTCAGTCAATCGAAGTGCCTTACGAATTCATGTGTCTTAGTGTCTGGCTGGATTCTTCCTCCTTTGCTTTTGTTTCATTAGCCCACTTTCTTTACCAGTTTTATATGGTTCCTAATTTCCACTTGTTGAACAGAGGTTCCCAGGTATCTATGAAAGAAACCCAGTTTAACTCTATGCCTGCATTATTTACCTGACACCATCCATCTGCTATTTCTTCTCTTTATATGAATTATCTACAGCACTGGCTAAGTTTTCTTTTATATACTGTAGATATATTAGACAAAGTGGTCGAGCATGCTACAGTCCAGTTCATCAGCAAATAACCTGAATTTACTTAGTTGTAAACAGAAAGCCCAAGCTACATCTGGGCTAACAGTCAGAAAAGCACATGGAAAGCACATGTGTCTCAAAATTAAGTATGCTTCTTCCTGCTTTTGCAATCTGGACAATTCTGGAGAGTACTTAAACCATTCTCTCTGTGGTTTCCTTTTCCTGACATTTCAGCAAGAATCACCAATAAATACTTTCAACAGTTTTGATTATGAGAAGTCAACTGTGTATTTGCTGCATGGTTTGGCTTGACCAATGTTGACTGACAGATTGGCTTAGCTCTGAGTTCTTCAGTATCTATAATCATCTCTGATGTGGTGGAAGTGAAGTTGCAGTAAAGTACAGCCCGAGTCCTAAACAGCTTCTTTTCAAGGTTTTTTCAGACAGCATTGTTCTGCAACCAGATATTATTTGGCATATGCAATGACTACAATCCTTCCAGAATACTGTCTCTAATGAGATATGACATTGTTATCCTGTCTCTTCCTTGTACACACAGGAGGAACCACTATGGGTACAGAGGATATTTAGATCTCTGAGTAACTAGATCTCTAAGCCTATCATATATTTTATACTATACAAAGACTCCTTCCTTAACTGAGCGTATCAAAAGTCCTTCACTGACTGTCTGAAACACAGTGGAGTATCAAACCACTTGAGTGGTGCTTGAGAGAAAGCGCAGTACAGCTGTCTAAAAGCAGAGGACTTCACCTTCTCTACTGTGGCCAGCATTCGCTCACTATACATATTTGTTAGAGTCACAAGAACTCTGTTCATTTCAACACCTCTCATCTCCTAAAGATGTGTACTTGGGAATCTCAATCCTAAGCCTGTTTTCAGAATATAGTGCTGAAATAGGCATTCAGTTGCACAGTAACAAGTACAAGTAAATGCCTGTCTTTTACTGAGTAGTACAAGCCTTCATTTTCATTCATGTATACATATATATATATATCACAGGCATGTAAATCTCTCAATTGTTCCATATGTAATAGAAACTTAACATGCTTTCACTTCTAAACAGAGCAAAAATGCATTACAAATCTCTCTTTTCCATTTACCTTTTCAACTATTTGTGTGCAAAATTGAGAGAAACACATTCAGCTCATGAAATGCGGTTAAGATAAGGATTTCTTTCTATTGAGATATCTGAGAGTTTTAATAAAATAATAAATATGAATGTCAGATGGATATCTGAATATGAATGGCTCCTATGATTCCTTTCTGATCACACTGGTTTCTATGGAAAGGTATTAAGAATTTTTCTAGATATTCCAATATAGTAAATTCATTAAAAGATCTTATAGCTCCAAAAAATACTGTCAAAGCCATATTTAACCTGTTTCATCATTAAATTTCTGAAAATTTCCTAGGACAGACATCAGTAAGCATCGTGATTTACTACTTGATCCAGCATTCAGTGCAGAACTAACAGGCCAAACTGACTTCAGAAAGCATATACTATGCAGGATTGGGCCTGCAATCTCATTCCTGAAATGAATCCAAAAATATTTGAAAGAAGGATGGGGGTAAAAGAGGGGTGTTTGTTCTTTTGTAAGCAGCTAAAATCTGCCTTTCTAGTTGGTGCCAAGAGGACCGCATAATATAATCAGAATTAAGTTAGCATGCAACATAAAATGTTTTTTAAATGATAACAGAAAACTTTCATTCTTGTCTAGCAATTGTTAATATCCTTTACATTTCAAGATTTCAGTAATAAACACAATATTCCAGTCTCCAAGTACAACATGTCTATGCTAAATGCAAAGGAGAAGAATATATAATTCAGTTTAAACCACACGCACACACGTAAAAAAGGTATTTTACTTTATGTACTAAAAGAAATTAAACCCAATGCCTAGACAAGAGATACGAAGGACTGCTTCTTACCTGCTCTTGCTACGACATAGAAAATGTAACATCACAAGGAGGTACTTAAGTCTCCACAAATACCCAGGAGAGGATGTCCTTAGAACAATAATATTAATGGAAAACCTTTCAGCTATTTTTGAGGGCTGTATGATGCAGTTCAGACTGTATCTATATCACACTGTATTCCACACTTGTGAGTGGAATTGGGAGCATTGTATCAGAAACAGAACTGTGGCACAAATCTGAAGAATCTTTGAGAAGAGCCAAAAATCTGCCAAATGTAAGTTATTTTGGTGTTACGAGCCAGCACAGGACTGACAATTTCACTGACACTTTCCACAGTGGGGTTGGAAACACCGCCTACCGATCTCAGGGGAAGCTGGATCAAGACTGGCAGTATAACGCAGAGATTCTCTGAGAGGAAGAAAACATATATGATCCCTTAAACACTTTAACGGTGAATGAGCCTGCAGCATGTAGACCTTTCAAAGGGCAAGGGTTTGAAAGGATGGAAATACAAGGAAGATGATAGAGTAATTTATTTTGCACTGGTTTCAAAACAGTGGAAACAGAAAAAGATGCAAAAGATTGCAGCATAAAGGATCAACTCCAAGGACTGGGTGTTTTTGAGCAGAATCTGGGATTTACTTATTTGGTATTAAACACTTCACCAAAAAAAAAGGAAAAAAAAAAAGGAAAAAAAAGTTTCATATCAGCAGCTCCCACATGAATCAGATTATGGTGCTGTATTTCCTTGGGGAAACTGACTTAATGGTGACAGGAAGTGGCAGAAAGATTTCAGTCTATTCAATTCACAAACAGGGGTTTTTTGCACCTTTATCTCAAAAAAAATCCCTAAAGCAGAAAAGATCACTAGAAAGTTCTAAATACTTATTATTGAAGTGTCACATCATACTATATTAGTGGCCTGTGCTCCTAATGCCAATCACAGACAGTTCTGTCAAGTCATAGCTGAAGTGGTTCAAGTCATGTATGCGACTGTCAGTATTTTTTAACAGTTCAGTGGTTTGCTAAATATGACTGACATGATTTCTCCTGGTTTAGCAGCAACAAAGTGAAGTTTCTGTAAGACGCAGTAAAGTGCATGGACCCAGAAAGTTGTTGCCACTAAGGGCATATAATGAAGGACATAATTAAGTCAATGCTAAATGGGTAAATTTGCAAGTTTGCTAAATGGATAATGTGCAAGTTCATTTATCTACCGCTATGGCAGGGTTGACAGAGGTATTGTGCTGGGGTATTATTTGTCCAAAAGTTAAAGACCCATTTTTCTTGGCTGTGAGTCAAGGCTTTGAAAAGAAGAAATGCTAGGATATGGCTAAACAGAGAAGAACTCATTGTCAGGAGACTCTAGCCTTCAGTAATTTTCTCTTTCATAGCCCTGCATGAGAAAGTAGAGCAGCAGACACACACAGAAAATATCTAGTGGACCACACAGGAAATAATCACCTGATCAAAAACTACACATGATGTGTTTAAATACAATATCATAAAATAAGGGAAGGCATTTTGAAAAAGCAGACTATGAAAGGGAACTAATATGCTCGAAACTTACAGTACTATGGATAAACAGTCTGAAAGGACAGGCACAACAACCTGTGTCTACAGGTACAGATTGTAAAAATCAAGTTAATATGGCCTGTAGGCCATATCTGCCACTGCTCTTTTCCATAATGGCGATGTACTGTAATCCCCTACCAAACCTCCACTCCTAGTCCAGATTACTTTCCTGTGCTTCTGCAAGTGTGGGCAAGCTTCCTCTACACATTGCAGTCCATCATCATCTACTCACCATAATGAACACAGATCCTTACAATTTTTCTATTTCTTCCTTCTATTTTCTCTATAAATGTACGTGCACTTCTTGTAGATTGACAACACTGCAAGATATTATTCCCAGTTGAGAATAATGTCTCTTTGTGAACAGAAGTGCAACTTTTGTCACTCAGGCTGAGCGATGGCAAACCAAAATTCAGTTCAAAATATCTACATAGGTATATGCAAAAGACAGATCATTATATGATAGGGAGAGGAATGATTTCTAGGTGTTCTCTTAAAAAATCCTGTGGATAACAGGGATCCAAACATGGAATGTTATTAAAAGTTTGCTTTTATATTAGAAAGTAAAGTTATATTACTAAAAATGTACTTTTTATCAGAAAGCAGAAATTGACTTGGGAAAGACAATACAATTCCATTTAGCATGTTGGAAAACCAATAAGTGTATCCTCTGATGCACTTATTTCTGTGTCACGAAATACCTGTGCAGGACACACATTCACAGTGAGGATTACCATAGGAAATGAGATGTGTTGACATCTGAGATAAGCCATGGAAAACAAACCTGATTTTTTTTCTCTAGTATGTCCCATAGCCTACACACCTCTTCAGGGCTAGGGCAATACTGATGATTCATAAGCATCTTTTTTTTTCCATATCTACTCTATCAAAAGCTGTATCTTAAAGTAATCGATGGACAAGGTAGTGGGAAAAACAAACAAACAAAAAAAAAACAACAAAAAAAACAAGCTAGCTTTCAATGTTGCATTGGCCAATAACCCACTTTTAGGAGGAGTGATAGGTAGTCAGACACTTTTTAACACTGAGTTCTATATCCTTGTAAGCAGACAACTACTGGCACCTAGGCTAGCTAATTTAAGTCCTGGTTAGGTAGGATAAAGCAAAACCATGGTTACAAAATGGATACAGATTAGATATTCCTTAATAATAGAATTACACTCTACATTTGCTGGTAGGAATAGTACTGAAATAAGAAGACTAAATTTAAAAAAGTGGCTAAAGAAATCAAGTAAAAAATACAAACTCACTCAGAAAGTAATTTCAAAATAGATAATATTGAGAAATTTACGAGACTTTTTTTTTCAGATAAACTATAAGAAGCAAAAAATAAAGCACTATTATTTCCAAAATCTAAAGATTTTGAGAAATGTTCTTGGTCCTCTATTTTGTTTTTAAAAAAAAGCATTTTCCCTGCCACAATTTTCTGTGACCTAATTTGCATAGAAAAGAATAAAACCAGGAGTTGTTATGGCAGCAAGAGCAGCCACATGGTTGCAAACCTTTCTTCCATCCTATGTTAATTAAACGTACCACAGTGTGTGAAGTAGCTCTCAGAAAACTCGTATTTTAAAATTCTTGAGTGTAATTGAAAAACTCACTGCAAAGAATGCAAACGGCTGCTGGACAGATCAAAGAGCATATGAAGAGTTATTTAGCAGGTTTGCTAATGGAAAGATAATGGCTTTTATGAGGATGATGGAACAAAAATAAAGCAGCAGACCTGAGGATAAATTAAAAGACAAGAAGAGGCCTTGTAAAATGAAACAATAACACAAATCCATTAGCTGTAAACACTGGATAATATTAATCCTGTAAATGGTACTCCACTTCCATTTTGTGCATCATCTTGGGTGAAAGGTGGTAGCTTGTAGCAGAAAATAGGTGCTCTTTTATTTTAATGGTCTTGAAACAGTCTGTTGGTCATATTGACAGCTGTGCTGTGTAGCAGCTGGTAGCTAGGTAAGGTTGTTTAATGTTTATAACAATGAAAAATAGATTTATATGGTTTGTAACTGAAACTCTTTGAAAATACCTTGAATAAATATTCAAAAATCTTAGAAAAAATGTTATTTAAAATGAAATTTTCATACAAACAAAGGTTTATTGAGAGAAAGGAAAAAAATCATCAAGCCCATTTTAATGTACATTTTAATGCAACGTATTATACTTAGAATATATGGTAAGGTAAGATGAAGTCTTTTATTACATTAAATCTTTGTATTAAACTAGCAAAATGCAAAGAAGAAGGTATATAGGGGTATGGTTTGGCTCCCAAGTGTTTTCAATAGGAACTGAGTTGAATCAATCCAGAGCTTGCTAAATGATTATAAAGGAACCTGGCCCTACTGAAGGCAATGAATTTCTGTTATTTTACCACCAATTTTGTAGATAAAAGAGTTCACTCTTCACTCTAAATAAAAAAAAAACATGCAAATCATACCCTGTGACTTTTTTTTTATTATTATTATTATTTATATAACCTGCTCATTGAATGAAAAATTTTGGAGAGATGAGAACATTATGTGAAAGTCTGGGAAGAGACAGATAATAATTGCTTTGAGTTATTAATTTACATGTTAACTTTTTTTGGTGTCATACTGGTAGTTTGCTATTCCTAAATGGACTGTGAATTTATTATCGCAGAATGGTTGAAGTTGGAAGGGACCTCTAGAGATCATCTGGTCCAACCCCCTACTCCAGCAGGGACACCTGGAGCACGTGGCACAGGGTGGCATCCAGGCAGGTTTGGAAGATCTCCAGAGAAGGAGACTCCACAACCTCTCTGGGCAGCCTGTGCCAGGGCTCTGTCACCCTCACAGCAAAGAAGTTCTTCCTCACATGGAGATGGAACTTCCTGTGTTTCAACTTACACCCATTACTCCTTGTCCTGTCACCGGCCACTATGGAGAAGAGCCTGGCCTCATCCTCCCTACTGTGACCCCTCAGGTACTTGAACATGTTGATCAAATCTCCTCTCAGTCTTCTTTTATTATAGTGTTAGGGAAGAATTTTTTAAAAATCAAATATTAATAAACAGTATGTATAAAACACTTAATCGTGACCACTAATATTTTGGTAAGATCAAGTGGATCAGTATTAGCTGCACTGATATATTTGTTTTTTTCAACAAAAATCTCTGTTACCGCTGGTTCAAAGGAGGACTTTAAAGTTTTAATGCAGCATTTCACTTGAGTTCAGCCTTGTGGATAGTGCATAATCAGCTTTAAGACCCTGCTGTGTTCCTTCAGTTTTTAAAATGCATATAACAGGTCACACACTGAGGTTGGTTTTTATAACCATTCACTACTATCAGTGTTTTACTCATCCTGTGAAGGAAGACAAAAGGCAACCCACTCTATACTTTGCTCTTTGAGATGCTATCAAAAAAATAAAATAAAATAAAATAAAAAAGAAAAAAATAAATTTTGCAAAGTCTAAGCAAATTTTCTGTTATTTTTCTTTGTGGAGGAGTATCTCACAGACCAGGCTTGCCTATGATCCTGCACAAAGCAAAAGGGACTGGGGACATCCTTTTTATAGGAGTGTGTGTTATATGTGTTATATGTAGGAGTGTTTTATATATGTGTGTGTTAGATATCTCTCATAGCTGTACTACACACCCAGTGCACTGCCGATTCCTATTTTCTGTTTAGACAAAGCCTGTTTAAGCATCCAAATTAAGCCTGCCTTAGTGTGTCACACAGACCACCTTTCCTAATGCAGCAGTTGCAGCCCTTGTCCCTTGCAGGGGTGGCAAGAGCTGGCAGGAGTGGCCACTGCATTCCTTTCACACAGGGGAAATGCAAGGCTCTACCAAATTATATTAAATTTAGGGGGCTACACCCCAATGCTGGACTCCATTGAACAATTGATTACAACTGTTCTTTGTTTGCTTTCAGGTTATATCTTGACTAATTAGTTGGCATTGTAGTTGAATGATCTGTTCAATTTGAGAGGACCAACACCCAAATTAAATCAACGCTTACAGGAAAACATATCATTTTTCATTGTTTCCAGGTCCTGATTATGAACTTAGAGGAGTAAATCTTCAACAAAGATTGCCTTCTTCCTGAAGTTAATTAATGAAGTTAATTAATTAAGTAATTAAAATTCATTGAAGTTTATTAAAATTTCTATAAGTAAAAAATGTGCTCCTATATCTATTTTTACATTTTAAACCTTGCATACTCTCTAATGGTGCACTTTCTTCTGTTTTAAAATTCAGACACTAGTAATAGGTGAAAGTATTATGAGACTCTGATTACTTTTAAATCTGAATGTGTTTTTATGGCATGTCATTGCATGAAGTCAGTAGCATGATGTTACATTTTGATTATATCTTATCCAGTCTTCAAAGCAATTCTGTTAAATGGATGCTAGAAAAAGAGATGAGAAGAAATAGAAATTTTAGTCTTTAAATAAACTCTTTATTGTGGGGAGGAAAGGAAATCTCTTTAAGTACTAAAATAGGTTTCTAGTTTTAAAAGCCTATCATTACGGAATTAATTTCTACAGAACAGAATTATTCTGGCAAAAACAGTGATTTAAATTTATTTGGAATTAAATGAAACATCAGCAGAGAGTGCCTTGTGTTTCACAAAGCTCTTTTTATGGTATTTCATAATAATTTTCATGTCCAGACAAGTTAATAAAGAAAACTGCTTATCCATTGATTGCCAGCCACAGACACCTGATGTGTTATGGTTGCGCTGCCAAGAGTCCAGGAGTTCTCTTCTAAAATATCACCTGGATTTTCTCTGTTGTCGAGTTATGACATGCAATGGCATTGTAAGTGCTCCGAGTAACAAAATTTGTAACCATGTCTTTGAAAATGCCATCAGTTTCCATATTACTCTTGCACAGTGGCTAAAAGAAACAACAGAGAATAATTTGTTTATAAAATTAGCATGAATTTTTTTTAAAAATGGAGAAGTTATATGATAAACAAAGGACAAAACAATGCACCATGCTGTTAAAAATCATATCCACTGCTAAAAGACTATGAAGACATGCATAATAAATATACATGACATTCTATTATTTTTATGAATAGATATATAATTACTGATACGCTGTAGATACAATACAATATAGATACTTTTCCATATATTTATATGGATATTTCTGGTATTACTGTATGGACCATAGCTGAAGGGAGCTCTTATATTTAGGTGCATCAGCAATTAGATAAGCAGTCTTTGGTCTTCCAGTAAAATTTATTTCTTTCAAGATCTGTGAAGAAAAAGAGGTGGTGGAGTTTAAGGTTTCTTTTCTTTTGGGGGAAGGTGGGAGGATGATTTCCTCAAATATTTTTGATTTCTCTTTTCATTAAATATAAAAACGTGTTTGTTCATTCCCACCAATGTGAATGAATTGAATGAATGTATGCCAGAGAAGGTTAATTACTGGGAGAAACTGGCTTGTAGGTTTAAGCATAATGTTCTTATGTAACATTAGTGGATGGATTTGGTTAGGAGAGAGGTGTATGCCAGCACCAATTCCTGACTAAAGACGGCATTTCTGCTACCCAGCACCTTTACCGGCTAATGTCTTGAACCACTTCTTAGGTATAGAGAATCCTTTCTTAATGTCACAGTGTTTCAAACCACTTTGCTTGACTTCACCACCATTTCACTTGACATTTTTGGGTGCAATATGCCCTAGAGGACAGAGAGCATCGAATTTCCAAGTGTGTCACAAGACTTCCAGGTACAAGATTCCAGATAGGTTTATTTTAATTTTTAAGAATAGTGATTTTACATTGCCTCCCAAAAGTTAGATGTCTAGACTAAAGCAGCTGCTCAGGTCGTTCCCCTGCTGTCACTGGGGAGACAGTCACCACAGGAAGGTGTTTCAGCCATTTATCTTTCTCTATCACTTAAAAAAGTGGTCTAAAGGAGCAGTGTAGACAAGATGACGAATGTTAGATGAGCTAATCATCACCCTATGGGACTAATAACAATGTGTTCTAACAGCATTGACAAAAGCTTCCCCTGGCGAAAATCTGGAGACATGTTTTTTCCCTAGGGAGCCTCCTGTCTGTTCTTAATGACAGAGAACATCTTGATTGCTGTCTGTCAGTTTTCTTCATCCTGAGTATGCAAAAAGATTGTGCGCAAAATATAAATCTCCAGAAAGAACACATCTTCTGAAACACAACAGCTTTTATGGGATCATGCTGTTGCTGCTGCATCCCCTTTTAAGGCTTTCACAGTGCTTTGCCCCAACCTGCTTAACAAAGCTTAACAAAATACACTGATACGAAATTGTAATACTGAAGATAAAATCTACAGCTTTCACAATCAGAATTTATCACTAGTAGCATTTGCTATGACTTTGGGTTGACACAATACTCAACACCAGAAAAATTCAAAGACATTATAGTAGATTTACTGAAAACATGACTTTTAAAAGTGAAAAAATGTGTAAAAAATACAAAATATTTATTAATTCTAAATATATCAGATGAATCCCTCTTTTTTGTTTTTTTCTCAAATGTGCACCCAGGAGGTTTAAACCTTTTTTCTACAACAACCTTTAAGAAGAAACAGAGTTTAAAAACCTAAATTTTAGGGCATAAAATTTGTAATGATCCACTCAATGTTTCCTTTACTGTTGACACAACTGAAAATACAAAAAAAAAAAAAAAAAAAAAAAAGAAAAAAGCTCATAAGTTATGCAGTACAGACAAGTTATCTGAAGAATAGTCAAGACCAAGAGTGAAAATAAAATAATATTTAGATGAATATGTCCAAAAAATAGACTCATGCAAATCAAGTCTCCAAGGGATTTTAGTGCTTTGACAATATTTCCATGGTCTCATTAAAATTCATCATTGCTAGACATTCACAGAGTACAAAATATTTACATTTAAATCTTATGAACATTTCCAAAAGTTGCTTTTCCAAGTTTAGCATGATATGAGTCAAAACAATAGAAAGCTCATTCTACATGAGAAGAGACATGAGGTGTCACTTTCCACTGATGTGCCAAACATTAAGTAAGGTAATGAAATTTAAAGCAAAAATATTGCTTAGGGCAAAGTCAGACATCATATCCATTAGGGTAAGATATATATTTGTGAGAATTAAACTGGATATTTTAACTGAAATCTAAAATCACACCTATGAGGTCAGTGCTTTGGGCACAATTGGTCCCATAAAATGCTGTGGATTAGTTGACAGCATAAGATCGCACCCAAAGAGAAAGAAAGACTAAAAGAAGGAACAAAACAAAGCAAGATGTATAATGTTCTTTCTATGGGAGATGCATTCTGAGATAATACACTAAAAAAATAACCAGTCAATTGGTGACTAGTCAGTTTTAACTAGTCAATTGACACTGACAGGTCAGCTATCTGTACTGATATTTGATGGCAATACAATGATTTCACGATTACCCGTAATGTTTTTGAAGGAAAAAATACTGGATATCGATATCTCAAGAGAAAGAAATACAGGGAGGAATAGTAGCAATTATTAACAGAGCAACACCTCTTAGCCTAGGCAGAGATGAAGCATAACATTTTTATGCTGTTATATTCTCACCAGAAGGAAGGGTTGGAAGCCCTCACACTATCCCCACATTCCCTAGTGTCCCACATTAGGATAAGCAGAATGAGTGCTCCAGGCAGTCCTGGAACCTTTTTTATTTATTTATTTTTTTTTTCTGAGTGGCTAGAAAGGTGGGAGATGAGATCAAATCTAATGGTACTTTTTAATATTTAATAGTTACAGAGTTTCTTATACACCCAGTTTAGTTGCTTTTTAGATCAAAATAGACTTCTTGAACACCAAAAATTCTAAATATCCTCCACAAAAACTTTCACAGGCACCCTCCAACTTGATAATAGCTCTCACAGCTAAATATATGAGCATGTAGATATGAAGACATTGTTATAATTGTGCTTATATAAAGATGGGCTCTGAACAAATAAGATCTAAGGTTATAATAAATAATAATAAAAAAAGTCAGTTTGGGGTTCCAGAGCAATCAAAGATGATCAATTCAAATTTTATGAATATTTAGAAATGTACATTAAACATGAAGAGAGAACATCATTATGCAAGGATATAAAGCTATGTCATACATTTTTATGCAGTGCTATATACAATACTGTATACTCTCAAAAAGAACACAAAAAAAAAATAGATCAAGCTTTTAGGAGGATGAGGTGTCTGGTCAAAGTTCTGGGGTAGCATCCAAACAAGGAACAGCTATCTACACCTCTATGCAGCCTATACTCACCACCTTGGAAAACAGCTGACTAAAGGAAGATCAAACATAGATCTTAAAAAACATGAATCAGAGAGAGTGAATAGATGTCTGACAATTATTCTCTTTTCCAACTCAAAAACTAAGATGTATCAAAAGAAACCTGAAGTGCCCGTCTTCATATCAAATAAAAAAAGGCAGTTCTGCATCCATGTAGATAACTCACTGAAAGATGATTTGTATAATGTAAGTTTACACTAATTCATGGAGAGATTGAGCATGTTCATGGAAGATAATATCCACTGAAATTATTTAACAATTTAGAATCCCTCAATGACAATATTTTGGATGATGTTCAAAAGCAATATCGCTAAATTCTTCCATACACATGTACCTTTGACCACTGTTGGAGAGCCAATATTAGATGGACGGACCTTTTGTCTGCTCCAGCTCATATGCTGTGTCTTGAGCTCTTACTTAAATTAAACAGAATAGATAACATTATGCCTAGCTCACCTAAGAAAACTTATTTTACTTGATGTTATATTTTTCAAAATGCCTGTTGAACAGACTGTTTGTTTTACAGTACTTCTCTTTGGCCAATATAATGTACACAAGCAGTAAATACTTCTTTCTAAAGTGCATTGGGGAAATCTATAGAAACTGATATATGCCATTCACAGTTTCATAACTTTGTAGGTAAGTATTCTCAGGAGATATCTTTTTCAAAGATACTCTCCAGCTTGGCTGCTAAATTATTAATTGTTGAGAGAACTCAGTGCTCCTTGAACAATAGCTATTCTGCCATTCCAGGAATCTGTAGCGTGAAAAAACAACACCAAAAGAGACTGAGGTGCTGCACGACCTCAAAACAGTTTTTTAAACTTTAAGCAAAATATACCTTCAATTTGTAAGTGGGAATTTGTAAATTTCTGAAATGTCATTGCTTGTCCATTTTCTTTTTGTCTGACTCTCTTTTGCTCTTGTGCTAAAAAGAGAATATTTACAAATTCTTGTACTTCTGTGTATCCATAAAGTAGGAAGCTCACCCATGAAGGTGCCAGTCTTACATTGTACTTCAGATTTAGAATAATTCAGTGAAAAAGGGTCCAAGAAGTTAGTTGATTAATTCTAAAAATGTGCATTAATGGTTGGATTTGGATCAAAAAGCATTTTAATTCTTTATTCATTTATTTATGTAAATGTAAATACAAAATACTTCATGTTCGGTGTGCTGATAAATAAATGTATTTACATTTATTTACATTTATATTCCTGTTTTGATTTTCATAGTGTTACCTTTCATTTTAGTGTTAGCAATATAGCCAAGGCAATTTTAACAATGGACTTTTAAATTTATTTTAAGAAATGTCTTTGAAGATTCAAAAGATTTTCTGATTCCAGATAGGAGTAAAACAGCACTTTTTATAGAGGAAAATACGTTGAGAAGAAAAAGAATGCTGCACCCTACTTTAAAAGTGGGTCAAAATACATGAGTTAGTTACACATGCTGTGCTACAAATGCATGTTTTAAATCTAGTCTTTTTAGTGTTTCAGAAAGAAGTCTTGTAAATAAAAATGTGTTTCATCACCTTGACTACAAAGGGAAGTGCATATATGTGTTTAGGAAATAGATGCAAAGAACTATGCATAATACACAAGTTGCACAGTATATATAGACAGTAGCTCCCACCTAAACATCTTAAAATATGGTATATAAAAACTTGTTTGTAAGTATAATTATTCTACTTTTATTTTTAAAAGAGATGCTCAAATGTAAAAAGATTAAAGCTGCAAGATGAACTTAGCAGGGCACTAATGTCAGAGCCTGTAACTTTTGTAAATATGCAAAGATTTGTGGAAAATAACCGTGAACTTAAGCCTGTATTGTTCCTCTCAAGGACTTTTCTACACTGTTGCTACACACTCTCTAGACTATTATCTACTTTCCTCATTATTGGTCAATAACCACTGATCAAAATTCCTATCTGTAACATGTCCCAAACGTTCTTTGTGTTGAGTGATAAAAATAAGTTTCACATTTCAGTTTGATTTAAAATAAGTACTAAGAATGATAGAAAGTAACTATTTTTTTTTAACTCGAGAGAGAAAAAAGGACTCAAGAACTCCCTTTACTATAAATTCATAGCTCCGAGGTTCTGTGGAGGCTCCAAACTTTCATAGTTAAGGTACTACAGAAGCCAATCTTTATTTGAGAGATAAAAACATATGTTTATCTCACCTTCTAATCTTGTTCTCTTGGCTCCAGCAATATACCCTCTGCTGCCAAGCAATCTGAATGTACATCTGCCTCCAAGGTATATCTGCCTCCAAAACTATAAGGGAAGTGGCCAGCTGTGATGACATGTAAAGATTGAACCAAAAATACTTGGAGAAAGTGAGGAAGAAGCAATATCTCGGTGATGCTTTTGCAACACATCATCTGTGAGGGGCCAACACAGGAAGGCTGGCTGCTAATCAGAGCTGGATACAAGCCATAAAGTTCAGCTACAAATGCAAACTTTCCTGAAGCCTGAAGACATTTGGCTTTGTGCATTAAGTAGATAGAAAAAGGATAGCACTAAGTCTAATGTTTTAGCTTGTATAAATTATGGAAGTGTTCTTGTGCAAATGCTTTCTTTTCAATGCCCACTATTAAGACCAGTTGAGATTACTGTGTGAAATACATGAAGATTTAAGGTTATTAAGGATGTTTTTCATAAAACCTACAGGATATATTTTATAGGTTTGTTCTCAGTGATATATTTTATTGTTTTGAGGAGAGAATGAATCACAGAATCATAGAATCATTAAGGTTGGAAAGGACCTCTAGAGGGCATCTAGTCCAACCCCTCTGCACACGCAGGGTCACCTAGAGCATGTAGCACAGGGTGGCATCCAGGTAGGTTTTGAAGATCTCCAGAGAAGGAGACTCCACAACCTCTCTGGGCAGCCTGTTCC
>JAWLRI010000731.1:823605-840662 GCA_034781795.1 Crypturellus tataupa
GGGCTGAGTAGAGGGGCAGGATCACCTCCCTCGACCTGCTGGAGACGCTCCTCTTAATGCACCCCAGGATCCCATTGCCCTTCTTGGCCACGAGGGCACACTGCTGCCTCATGGTCAACTTGTCGTCTACCAGGACACCCAGGTCTTTCTCTTCAGAGCTGCTCTCCAGTAGGTCGGTCCCAGCCTGTACTGGTGTCTGGGGTTATTCCTCCTCAGGTGCAGGACCATGCACTTGGCCTTGTTGAATTTCATGAGATTTCTCACCACCCAGTTGTCCAGTCTGTCCCGGTCCCTCTGGATAATAGTGCAGCCCTCTGGGGTATGATACTCAGTTTGGTATCATCAGCAAACTTGCTGAGGGAGCACTCTGTCCCTTCATCCAGGTCATTGATGAATAAATTGAATAGGAATGGACCAAGGACTGACCCCTGGGGGACACTGCTAGCTACAGGCCTCCAACTAGACTCTGTGCCACCAATTACCACCCTCTGGGTTCTACCATCCAGCCAATTGTTAATCCACCTCACGATCCCTTCATCTATCCCATGCTTCCAGAGCTTGTCCAGGAGGATGCTGTGAGGGACAGTGTCAAAAGCCTGGCTGAAATCCAGATATATGACATCCACCACTCTCCTCTCATCTACCCAGTTAGTCATTCCAGCTGGGTAGGGATGAACTGCCAGGTGGAACCTCTGGATCGTGGGGAATTGCCACTTCCCTGTGGATTACCAAGGCTCTGGAAGAAGACCTGGGGCCCTTTATCCTGGCAAGCAGGTAAGAGACAGAGTCATAGCAAGACATTATGAACCCGCAGTCCAGGCAGAGAAGCAGCAGAAAAAAGGAGGGAACAGAGAGCTGGGCCTTGGACATGATACACACACACGCACAACTCTCCAGAGGTCAAAAAGGGAATTAGTGAATATTCTGTAACTCAGACAACCAATATATTAGCCAAAAACCCTGATATCAACGACCTTTTTGTAAATGTGAAGTGTGGAGTGAAAGACCAAACTATATAAATTCTTTTTTTTTTTCTATTATGTGTTGTCTATGCCTTTTGAGCTTCCTCTATGTTAAAGCTAAGGATGCTTGCTTATACTCTAATTTATCTTAAACAATTTTAGTTTAATAGATTACAATATTCTGGGCAGGTTGGGACAGCATACAGGCTGTCACAAGAGACAGAGCACAACACAATTAAACTTTTTTTTTCTCACCAAAGGAAAAAAAGGAAAATGGTGTTCATTTACCTTACTTAACTGTGCACTTTTCTCTGGAAGAATATTTTCCTCTATTTTACATTAATACCAAACAATGCTTACTTTGTTCTCATGGACCAGGTGAAGAAAAATGTTTTTTTCATCTTCTACTTTCATTGACATTCCTTGCATGTGATTCATTTCCAACTCACATACACACTACCTGGTTAGAGTTTAAATTTTAGGACAAGTTCTGGATCTCTCCAGAGTCTTCAGGGACAAAATAATCTTTTATGAAAAGAACCACCTGGGGACACATTTTTTTCACTCTCTTTCTTTTTTTTTCTTTCTCTAATCTTTAATCCACACCTAGAGGACTACACATGTAGCAGATGTGTTTTTCTGCACTATATAAATCCATACTCCCAAGCATAGACTGAGTATGTGTCACCTTTATGTCTGGAAAATGCCAGGACCCACAGGGAAACTTGTTTCCAATTCTTTGCCATGTCACTGTCAGGCATCTGATCCCTGGCGCTGAGATATATCATTGCACCTTCTGTCTCTCAGCTTTCTGTTCACTCAGACTCCTTACCATTTGGTTCAGTGTGAACTACCACACACTTCAGATATACAGCCTAATGGTTTGGTTACAAAACTTGGGAGTGTTTCTATCAGAAATGTATGTGCTAAGATTATAAATATTTTGCATTTAGGGAGATTAAATGTGAGGACATGTTTGTGGTGGTCTCAGAAACAAGTTAACCCATCTCTAGAAAGCCACAGTCAGGTAATATCTACCTGATATCTACTGAGTGCTTTGTGACCTTGAGAAAAACAGAATGTGTTTAGCTAGGTAAAAATAGCAGATGGAGAGTGGGAATTATTGCATTGGTTCTACAAGAGCATAGTTGGTTGATACAGAAGAGTTTCCTACACTCTTGGTTATCTAAAGGACTGTTGTAATATTGTCTGTCTTACCTAGAGGAAAGGTAGGAATGTCATTCAGGCTGGTGGTTGTAACACACTGATGGAAGCCTCTGCAGAAAAGTCTGAATTACTTTGGTTTCCAGATTAGGACAAGTCTCAGTGATCCAGTGATCCAGTGATCTCTCTTCCAGCATCCCATTGCTCATATATGTCCTTACACTCTAGCAACTTTTCCCTCAAGTATATCAGCATAACTCTGTGTGTGACCTCGTTGTGAAACAGGTTAACTGGACTTTTAACACATCTGGTTAAAAAAAGAAAGAATATTTGATATTAAAAGGTAAGTTTTATGCAGCACTTTGGGTATATGTAGTGAATTCATGGCATTTATAAAATGCTCAGATACTACTCGAGCATATAATGAAAGATATGTAGATCAACAACAATAGATCACTGCAATTTTGTAATAAAGCACTGCATTATTGACTAAATGAGGATATTAAAACAATTTCACTGCTTCCAGTTTCTGTTAGTGGCTGTCTGAATGTAAAAATCAAGCGTAAGTGGTACTGCATTGGGCCAGATATTTGTTCTTTCTCTCACTCTTTGGAGAGACTTGTACAGAGATGCCCTTTAAATAGCATAAGGTTACCATTTGAAAGACCATTCCATGATATTTTAGATGGGACAAAGAATCTCACCTTTTTTTTTTTCCCCTAACTCTTATTTTAAATCAAAGCTTGAGCTCACGGTGAGCATAAATCTCTGTGTAAGCTTTTATCCTTCCATACAAGAATTTGCTTTCTGAGTTTCAGTCTTTCAGACCATTCATTTTGGTTGATTTCAGTTTATTTATAAATTTCCTTTGATAGATGTAAGGACTGTCATATTAGTGCCCATCTACTATCTGTATGTAAGCTTCAAGCTGATTTTCACTTGAAGTCACAGAATAACACCTCAGGATCTGAATACAAGCCATCTGCCCCCATTAATTGACCGACCTACTGGAAAGCAGTTCTGCAGAGAGGGAGGGCATTGTGGTGGATGACAAGCTGACCATGAGGCAGCAGTGTGCCCTCATGGTCAAGAAGGCCAGTGGGGTCCTGGGGTGCATTAAGAGGAGCGTCTCCGGTAGGTTGAGGGAGGTGATCTTACCCCTCTACTCAGCCCTGGTGAGACCACATCTGGAGTACTGTGTCCAGTTCTGGGCCCCACAGTACAAGAGGAGGATGAGGCCAGCCTCTTTTCCGTAGTGGCCACTGACAGAACAAGAGGAAATGGCCACAAACTTAAGCACCAAAAGTTCCACAGGAACTTATGGAAAGATTTCTTGACAGTGAGGGTGACAGAGCAGTGGAGCAGGCTGCCCAGAGAGGCTGTGGAGTCTCCTTCTCTGGAGATCTTCAAAACCCACTTGGATGCGGTCCTGTGCCACGTGCTCTAGGTGACCCTGTGTCTGCAGGGGGGTTGGACTAGATGACCTCTAGAGGTCCCTTCCAACCTTAGGCATTCTATGATTCTATGATTCTATGATTAATCAGTACCATGATTTATGATATTTATTCAGCCTTCTTGAATCTGTTTTCCAGGGTCTTCAGTCACAATATCTTCATTGGCGTCTGTAAGAAAAGAGCTTTCTTCAAACCCTGCAGTACCTATTCCTCCTCTATTAAAAGGGTAGTCCTATTCACCTTCTTTTGCTAAGGGAACAATTCACCTTCACATTCATTCCTGCCTCATGAGTACGTAACCCTTACAACTACAATATATTGTAACAAGCATTAAAAGAGGGACTTTATTTCTTGGTACTACCCTAAATAACTATTCTCTCTCTGCTTTTGCAATCTTCAGTTCTCGAAAAAAATACAGATTGTACCAGGAAACTCATCTCCTCTGTTCTTTTTCCAATCTAAGCCACCCTATCGAAAAGAATGGAAGTGGGCTCAGCATCCTTCCAGACGTCCTGTTAAGAAGCTGTTCAGTTTCTTTGAGGAGAAAGGCATCAGACCCTGGTAGGCCTCATATGTATATACTAGTCATTGCCAGATGAAGCTGTTATACCATCTGTTCTTCTTACTTAATACTGCAAATCTTTTTAAGACCCTTCCTCAGGATGACACAGGCAATCAAGATACTTATAAATGCACAAATTATGGTATAGCATACTGAGTATGGATATGATAGATCAAATTCAAATCTAGTAAATGTTTGATATTATACTTCTGAGGCATCATTTTCTGGCCTATTTTAGATGCCTACTTTAGAATCAGATCAATTGCACCCCAAGGTGCTCTCTATGAATTATAATGAGAGTCTAGGTTGACTAGCTGTAGACATCTTTGCTGTCACATCTAAGCTAGGCAAGATGAATACCATCCATTAGGATTAAGAGTAGTAGTACTACCTGAAAGGATTAAAAAACAAGTTTAACCAATGTTCATCCATTCCTCAATAGCTCACTGAAGCATGGAGGGCAGGCACAAATCTATTTTTGGTCTCTGGTTGCTCTATACCTAATAAGCCTTTTCCCCACCATCTTGCTTATAGTTGTGCTATCTCATACTTACCCTATACAAGAGCTAGGTATCTCTCCTAACTCCTGTTCAATACCATATTTTTCCCTAACTTCCTTAAAATCAGAGAAGAGGAAGTGCTGAACTATGCCATGGATACATGTGCTCATCTTGTCACAAAACATCTCCTATTGGAGAATCTGTCAGATTAGTCAAGCGTGGGTATAGTCTCAAAAGATGAGAAGGGTCAGTCCTTCCCATACTAGGAAGATCTTATGTTCAACACTAAAAGATGACAGGTGTTTCCATTGCCGCCGTATTCTGGGAGGCTTTATCTCCTCATGGACATGAGGGCTGCAGTGATTCTGACTAAATCAAAATACAATCACACTTTATAATCTCATTTCCTTTCCAATCCTCATCTTCCTCACATTTCTGGAGTTATGTTATCTAGTCTTCCTTATATTGCACAAACTTTATTTCAGAGGCCCCATACATATTCCAGGGTCCTAATAAGGGCAAAACTCTTGGGTAGAAAAATGCCATAGTATTTCATAGAAATTTTGATACTGATTCTTAACTGATCAGAAAGATGTTTCTGTTTTAGCAATGTACTCAATGATTCCTAATTTTAGACATACAAGTCATTGTTTTAAACTAGCTTGATCCTGAATTCACATAGCAGTTAATCAGTTTAATATGCTTCATGTTGCTAATTTGAAAAGCACGTAAGAAAGAAGCCTGTGCAGTATAGATATGACAATTAGTAAACAATCCTTTTTTAAAAAAAAATTGTTTGGTTGTACAAATATTACCAGTAACTTTGTCTCCTTGCTCTAAAGAAGAGTAAATGAGATAGTTGTTCTCATGCCAACTATTTTTGGTGCCAGAGGTAGCGATAGAAATATGTTGCCTCTGGAGGTTCAAGTGTATTTAATAATCCACCCCTGCCTCCTATCTTTATTTTCTGTTATTGGTCCCTCTTCTCTTTTCCTTGTTATCAACAAGTAAACAGGCGAGTGTGTAGACACAATATATAGAATTTTAAAAAACAACAGGCCCATAAAGAACTGGTTGTCTGCCTGAAAGAAACAAATAAAAATGAAAAAGACAACAAAACTCCAAGAGAGAACAACTTTGACCCAAATTATGTCATGTTGAGGTGCCATATAAGTCTCCATTACACAACCCAATAAGTTCTGACTTCAGTTAAAATTGTAATGTGTTTCCACATATCACATGATCTCATCACATGTGTTTTAGAAGTGGTGAGATAAAAAAAGCCCAAAAGATTTTAAAAGGGGGGAGAAAACCTCTGATCAGTGGAATTTTCCTTCTTCAAGAAATTTCTTAAAAAAAAACAAACACTTTTTTTTCCTATAGTAATGTAACAATTATTGGACAATCTCAGAATCTAGCACCAAAGTAAATATAGACTGAGTTTTTATAGTATCTTTTACTTTGCCATATCTCAGTCTAATGCAAAATAGTCTATTTTTGATGTTAGAATTTTATGCTGCTGTGTTATAGCTGTATGGCACATAAAATTTACATAACAAAAAAAAAAAAGCTACTATTCCAAAACAATCCATAGTGCAGAAAGGGCAAGAAAAAAAAAAAAAAAAGAGAAAAAGAAAAAAGTCCTCTTTAAGGGATATTACTAGTATTAGTCCAGCAATAGCAGTGTGTATAGAACAGACTTTCAGGCCCTGGTTTATTTCCACCAAGGCTATTAAGTTTATTTTAGCAAGGTAAAAGCTACAGTTGTAGCTGTGGATGCAATAGCATCATTCACTATCGGGTATCATTTAAAGGTGACCTAGACAAGTTAACACCTAGCTCCAAAGGCCTGAGGGCTTGAAAGAATGAGAACACTACTGTGACATAGCGAGTGTCAGTCTATCAGTCGAACTGTGATAATTTTATGTGTGTATACTTCTGAGATAGGCAAATGTTAGGCAACCTGATTTTGCAGGTCCCCTCTGAAAGCTTCTCAGACGCCATCTTCACTGGTGCTGGAGAAGTGCTATAGTATTTCACTATTTTCTTAGGACTTGGGTTTGCCAATAGTGAGAGAGTCGATAATATCAAGCCAATAATAGGGCAGTAATCCAATCAAAGATTTCTCTAATGAAGCCTTGGCACTCTAAAATATGAACATCTACGTCTGTGCTTGTCATCTAGATTCTCTCTACAGCCAGCAGAGAGAAATGGACACATCTACGTCACAGTTCTATAATAGACATCTAAAACAGACAGGGTCACAGAATGGGTTGGAGGGGACCTCTAGCGATCATCTAGTCCAACCTCCCTGCTCAAGCAGGATAAGTCACCTCAGAAAAGTATAATTGATTTATTGATCTTTAGTGGGTTTGATCAAGATCTATCATTTCCATGCTCAATATGTGGCCTAGATATTCCCTAAATTTAGATTTTAAAAAATGGGTATATTTTGGATCATGTTAGACGTTTGGTAGACCAACATCCAAAGTATGAATGGTGGAGTTAGTTAAATACATCATGCATTTTTGTATCCAGATTTTTTTACCTCAGTGTTGTATGTCAATATAATGCATTGATGCAATATGCCTTTGTTTGCAGAAATAAACAAGATACTTGCAAGACAGAGTCTGAATGTCTAACTAGATGTGGATATGTGATGTAAACTATACTTAGCTTCAAGACCTCCTACTTTATCAAGATAGTCTCATGATTTAAAATATGAGATAGTGGAACTTCAAGATAAACATATACAACCTTACCATCAGCATGTTAATTCACCAGGAAAAAATCCTCTATTGATCAATAAGACCCACGAGGTCTTTCAATCCACTCTCATGGTCAAAGACAAGTTAAGATAGATAAAAGTATGTTAACCATATTTGACATGTCTCAGACTCCAACGAGGGGGTTTTCACAGCCTTCCTAAATAAACTATTCCTCCGTTTAGTGATCTGTACAGTAAAATCCTCTTCCTAATAGAAAATTTAAACTCTTTTACTGAAATTTAATCCTATTACTTCTTGTTCTAGTTTCTGTGAACATGTTTCTCTTACATCTTAAAAATGAGACATATCATGTCTACCCATAGCATTCTATTTATAGCTGTTATCTAACATAACTAGTCATAAAATAACAAAAGTGTTGCATGCATCTGCATATGTTGCAGCGGACTTGAAGATATGCTGTGCTCTTTGAGAGCTGTGAATTCAATTGGTCATTTACATATGGTCACCTTGATTATTAGCCTCTTGAATCCCATTTCCATAAAGGCATCTCTCAGCATTCAATTATTCAGGATTCAGGCTGTTCATGTTTCACATGAACATGAAAGCGCAAGCAAATGAATATTTTGTATGATAGGGTTTTAGAGGTATATCTAGTGATAGTCTTTCCATAGGAATGTCTTACAAAACCTTGTCTTCAGAAATGCTATAGAATATCGTTTAATTTTGGGGATATCATCTTACTCTTACATGGCAATAAAGTACCAAGGAAAACCTTTTTTAACCTTCTTTTTAACCTTTGGTAAACCACTGTGATACAAGTTAACTGGAGCCAATTCTCATTTCAGCTATGTCACTACAAGAATGTTGATGCTAATGACTGAGCAAAAGCAAGCAGAATTATACCTAGGCTATGCATTTCTTATGAATTGTAGTTCATGGTACAAGTCAGATCACTGAAATTTCAAAGATAACTTTGTCAACTGCGTGCAGTACAGTGCACCAAAAATCACAGCTGTGGTTTTAAAAGAGGAGAATTCAGAAAGAATGCTTACCTGTTGAATTTCGATCTCTTCCTCCACATTTAACCATGGAAAAAGTTGGGCAATTCTCTCTTGTGTGTTCTGGATAATGTGTGGATTAAAAAAAAAAAAAAAAAGTATAACACCATTTCTTATCCTACATATTAAATCTACAAGTCTGTATAATGTGTGAGGCCATCATTTTATTTCCCACACAGTTTACAGTTCATTAGTAGCAGCATTCATAGTCATTTGACAGTTGACCAGAACACTGAGGTAAACTAGAAGATAATGAGGTTAGAAAATATCTTACAGGAGTTTAAGAACTCCAGAGCATCATCAGATTGTACATACAAAAGTTCCAAATGTTTCATAGATCTTTTTGGTCAAAATAGTCACATGGATTTAGACAAAAACATTAAACTAGCCGTAATCTTGGATATGTACAGACAAATTGCTTCAAAGAGCAATTCTTGCAAATAAATATTCTTTCCTCGGTCAGTATTTATCCATGCAGGAGGCTCCTTCAGCAAAAACTTGCTGAAAGTAATCACCCTCAACAGAGGCAAGAATTCCCATTTCAGTCACCCTGGAAGGACTGCAAGATTAGGGGGAAAAAATGAAATGGAGAAAAAAAAAGAAATATAGCTGTTTGCTTGAGATTAGTCTATCCCTATTACCTGCTGCAGTATTTTTGCTGTTGTTATTTTTTTTTTAATAATAGACAATAATAAATTATTTAGCTAGTGGGGAACAATGAAAAGAATAAGAGGATAAAATTGCTGGTAAAGATGTCGGTACAGGAAAAGGTTCTGAACAGAAGATATAACTATGAATCTGAGAGTTTAAATGGGATATTAATTAAAATTGATTTTCACTTAAAACAAATATCAGTCTCCACTTTCTCTTCTAATCATATTTGAACCTTGAAGAATATATTACATCTCTGTATGAGGTGTTTTTTTTTTTTTTTTTTTACAGGACAAAATAATTCAGGAAATTACTCATTCATGTACGAGAATGAGGAAACAGAGACCATCCTTTTCTTCAGCTTGTTCAAGGAACATTGGATAGATGGCTAATAACTAACATACGCACCTTCTTTGGATGTCATACCTTGGAGAAAATGACTAGTAAACATTTCTGGAAAAATGACTGACGACTACTCTGGGCTTAGCGCAGACTCTTACTAACTTTATACTCTGGATCTAGTGACAATTAAGAGTATCTAGTGGTCTTGCAATTTTGCTAAAAAATGGTGAAAATGCACTATACACCCTACTGTTGTCATTTTCATTGATTTCCACTTATTTAAATTGGGTGCCAAGTTTCCACTGACTGTCCAGGACCACAGAACACCTGAGGAGAGCTACAAAAAGAGTCTCTGAGAGCTCCTGAGTGGAGTGTGAGTTTCATGGTTTCCCCCACTGTGCTAGGGAAGAAATCTGAAGTTAGACATGTTGGATAAGAATTTTCTTCCCGAAGCATAAGTCACTAAAGCCTTTAAGAACAAAAGAGAAATCAAGTCTCAGTCCTGAAAACATATATTTCAGATGAGGGTGACGCTGTATACCAGTCTGTTGTTCCTGCCTGTATTTTCAGTGGGAATTTGTTTCATGAGCCTGGAGTTATCAGATTTATCCTCAAATGTAGAATGCTCAGTTACACCTGCTGCATTTCCTAAATAAAGAAATACATGGACATATTATATATTGAGATTATACCCCAAATTTATTTAGTCCTGGCCTGAAACAAATAAATATGATTCTGTGGATCTCATCTAAATTTCATGTATCCACATTTATGTGGTCTGATGTTTTCTTTCTCCTTGAAATAATACTCATTACAAGAAACTAAACACATATATCAAACATATTAATATAGACACACACCTATCAATCATTAAAAAATCCAATTATTCCTTTTTGTTTTGCATTGCTCCATTTCAAGGCATACAAAAAGCTCTATACAAATATGCTGAGAATAACCAGGTACTCTCTGGGAAACCTTACAAATCATCTCTGTTCTTCTGCATGCCTTAAAACATAAGATCCTCTGAATATGAACTCACGTATATGAGCTATACTAATGTGTTTTCCTTTCACAACAGTCATTACTTGGAGGGTAGCTCCATCAGTGCAGTGATACTCATTATGATGATGTATGTTGACTTAAGCTCACTAAATCTGATTTCCAACTTAAGAATGATGGGTTACATTGAAAATACAGGTTTCAATTTCTATTTATAAAAAGTTGTATCAATTCTAACTAAAGTTGGTTAAAAAAAAAAATTATATAAACATTTCCAAAATGAAAACAGCCCCATATTCTTCAAATTTTTCATGGAGCTTTTTGCTTCATCAGAATGATTCAATACAAGAAAAAGAAAGCTTTTTGTTATTATTATTTTTGGTAAGAGTGCTTTTTGTTCTTTCCTTTTGGAAACCCCCAAATTTACATAAATTAAAAACCAAAAGACTTTGTTATGTTGCTTTGTTTAAACACCTACAGCTTTTAATTACCTCTACTTATAACTTACCTTGAAGAGCAGAATGTGATTATTTTCTTACAGAGCACCTTTATAAAGTATTAAAAGTCGGTATAATCCATATTCATTTTTGAGTGGTTGTGCCCAAGCTAGACCTGGTCACAGACAGACAGAGTGTTTAAGGAAACACATTATCTTTCATCTGTTACAGTCTGCATTTTCTGTATAATGTATATTCAAGTAAAATCTTGTTATGAAACCTCATCAGTGATGTGTTATCTAAATCCTCTATGAAGGTAACCTGATAATAATTATCTTAACAGTGTTTGGCTTCTTATTGCTTTTGTATGATGCATTCAGAAAAGGCCTGGTAGATTTTTCTCTTAGATTTTGTTTGCTTGCTTTTATTCTATTTTTTTCTTTTTGCTTTAGAAATTTGAAAACTCTGATCCTTCCCCATTCTGTAGACAACAGCCAGAGAAAAAGGGGAATATTTTCTTGTGAGCTCTTGAACGTTACCCAAAAGGGCAGGAATGCCACATCCTTAGTAGAGACATTCTTCATTCCAAGTATTGTCGGTTACATAGTGCTATATAGGTCGTGAACATGTCCTGATCAGTTAGCACCCTCACAAAGTCCAGTTGAGGTCATTGGGAATCGCCTTTGGTGAGAGAGTAATTCAGGCCTTTTGAGCAGTAAACCATTACATCATTAAAATATTATGAGGATAAATTGAACATAAAGTTTTGCAGTTTGAATTGAAAAATCTGGTCTCTCACATATTTTTCAATTCAACCCTGCTTCCCCAAAATCACTACTTGTTCACATGAATTAAGGCCATCTACATGGAGTCACAATAAGGGATTTTTGGAAAGAGAAACAGAAAGGGTAAAGTTGTCAGCACAATAGTGTGGATTCCCCATTCATTTGGTTCTGGATAGATACTGAATGTACTGCTTTTTTGCAAATTTTCTTCGGGTCACTGGAGTGACTCTCAACAGCCTTGCTTGCTGGCTGAACTGATCTGTTTTACATCACTTTTAGACAGTGCTATTCCACTAATGCATTAGACAAAAGAATTGCCACAGAACAAGGGGTCATAACAAATGGCTTTTGAAACATGTCCAGCTAAATACAAAAATAAAGAGATATTTAAAACAGCACTAAATAAAATGGAAACATTTAAAAATAATCCTCCCAAAACTAATTGCAACCATTTGTTTCATGGGATTAAATCCTTGTAGAACATTTTATCCGACTATTTGGACTAGGACGTGAACTTTACAAATTACTACTTTTTTGTTTTATTTGGCACCAGCTGTGTGCATGCTTCTGAAACATCACCAGTCATGCTGAGCATTTAGTAGGAATGTTGCAATGGCAATTTAGATGTTAAAGGGCATTGTGATTTTTAAGGGCTTGTTATTGTGGCCAGCTGTAGCTAACAGCTTGTAAGAGATCAGGAAGAGGTATGTGATTTTCCAAGTAACAAGAGCAGCCTGTGTTTACCACAATTCCTTCTCCACCACAGAATGTGAGGTGCTAGATATGAAAATAGATGTTTTCCCAGGAAGAGCGTTAATAAATTTTGTTATAAGTGCTTTATCTGTACTCTAATGTCTCAGTTTCAGCATGTCTAAAAAGCATTAAATAAAATGTTGATGCCCTTACTAGCACATCATTTAGTATCAAGTAGTCATTGTATTGAGAGTTCTGGAAAAGTTAGACTTTTTTTGATCTGTTTTGTGCATTTAAAACAGGGATCATGCTTTTTAAAACATCCTTCCTCATTTCTCTATTTAATTCTTGCTGACCAAGGCCAGGATTCAGAATATAGGATAGCCATTAATTACTAGATCGATCAAAGGAGAAGATATTCTATGGAAGATGGTTGTTCCACAACTCCTGTTGTCCCAACAGTAGGATATTCTGTAGTTTCCTCTTTTTTCCAGAAACTGCTGGAAAATGCAGACTAGCTTGCCAAATTATGGAATCACTTTGGACAAGTAATGACATCTTTCAAACAGTGTCTCTAAAGAGAAGTATTAGCAAACTATTATTTGTACAGTGAGCCATCATTTTCCTAATTGCCTGGAAGCCTTGAAAAGATATATGCTTATTGCTCTTTTGAATGTAGAAAAAAATAAAATAAAGACTACTCTCTAAAACTCATTTTTTGCTATGTTTCTAGGTTAGAAATAGCCTTATATAAATCTCAGTAAACATCTCATCAGATCTGTCTTGTTATTTTCTTAGCCTTTGCAGTGCCTTTTTAAACACTGGTAAGATAGACATTCTGTGATGCAAATCTTTGCACACTTGCAAAATTTTCCTTAAGTTCCTGTGGAACTTAAGTTCAGTTTGTGGCCATTACCTCTACTTCAGTCAATGGCCACCACTGAAAAGAGGCCAGCCTCATCCTCCTCACTGCCTCCCTTGAGGTACTTATACACACTGATTAGGTCCCCTCTCAGCCTTCTCTTCTCCAGGCTGAACAGACCCCGTTCCCTCAGTCTCTCCTCATAGGGCAGATGTTCCAGGCCCCTGGTCATCCTCGTGGCCCTGCGCTGGACTCTCTCTAGCAGCTCCACATCCCTCTTGTACTGTGGGACCCAGAACCGGACACAGTACTCCAGATGTGGCCTCATCAGGGCTCAGTAGAGAGGCAGGATCACCTCTCTCAACCTGCTGGAGACGCTCCTCTTAATACATCCCAGAATCCCATTCGCCTTCTTGGCCACGAGGGCACGCTGCTGCCTCATGGTCAACCTATCATCCACCATGACGCCCAGGTCTTTCTCTGCAGAGCTGCTCTCTAGTAGGTCAGTCCCAGCCTGTACTGGTGTCTGGGGTTATTCCTCCCAGATGCAAGACCTTGCACTTGGCCTTGTTGAATTTCATAAGGTTTCTCTCTGCCCAGTTAACCAGTCTGTCCAGGTCCCTCTGGATGGCAGTGGGAAGTAATTGGTAGAAGAAAATATATTTTGGAGTTGGTTATACAACTCTATTTTTTTATCTTCCTGAGGGTGAAAGTTTGAATTTTTGCAGTTTGCCTGTCTTCCAAAATGCAAATAATCACTGCATGGTCAGATGACAAGAACTTTACCTGAATGAAGAAGACAGACCTTAACTGTCTGTAGAAGGGACGTAGATTTTAGAAACCTTTGAGTGTCCTGTCCTCAATCTTCAGAAGATACAAAAGTCCCATAGACTTTATATCCCCTGCTTGCCGGTGATCTCAAGATATTTTGGAAACTTTTCTCTGTTATTCTGCCCATTTGGGTAGGGAAAGAGATTTAAAATCAATTTACCTAAATGTCTAAAACTATGCTAGTCATCTCGTATGTCCTCTGGTTTAACTGTGCTCTACAAACGTGGAAGTTTATTCTACTTCAGGATACATGGTAATTGTACAAATCACTTACCCAGATCTGTGATAATGTGGTTACCCCTTATGTCCTTTTTCAGACATAATATGCTTTAACCTTCCTTATTTTTTGTTGATCTACTTTCTTCAGAGGGTCCAAACTGTATCACTGATTATCTGCACCAAGTGAGCAAAACAGAACACTGTGGATGGCCATTTGATATGTAGTATGAGACAAAGACATGGAGCAGAAGACATGGATGTGTTGGGGACTCATTCTTTCAGATATTTTAGGGAGTATTGTTTGAAATGTTTCCTTATAGAAGATCCTTGAATATTTCATGAGGCTTGTCATTTTGCATGTAAGATTTGGTAATCTTCATAAAACCAAGATTAAAAATTTTAAAAGAGACCTGATTTCTTTCTTGTTTTCACTCAGTTGTATCTAGATATTAAATCTTTATTTACAAAGATTATCTTTTTAATCTTTCTAAGAGCCTGAAACCAGACTACCCAGAAATCTATCAGATCATTTTTGCAATATTCATATATTCTTTCTTAATTTTGTGACATGTTCCTAGAAGAAATTTTATTCTGCTTTGTAATACAAGTGGGATTTTTCTTTCTAGGAAATGGACAAACTCAGAAATAAAGACACAAGGCTCTGCAAACAGAAATTCAGGAAATGGGAACAATCTTTCTTCCTTACTGCGTCAACAAGGTGACTAGCTGAATTTAGTAATTCAGTATTAGTTTTTAATTTATATTTCTCCATTTCTTTATCTGTGTCTTGGATAATTCTTTTTTCATTTCAATTTACTTCATTCTTCCCAAAGGGATTCTTCAGGACTTCAGACTACTCCACCAAAGTTAGTGTGTCTCCACTAGCATCGTTGAAATCACGTTTGGGTCTCTTCTGCTTGAAAATATTTTGAAAATCTTTCTCTGTCTCTGGCAAAATACCTGCATTTCTGTGGCCAGATGCCATACTGCTAATCTCTATGTGACACTGTGTGAAAAAAGAGCAATGGCTACCACCTACAAGTTTCCTTGGTGCTGGTGGGGTTCCAGCGACAGCACTAGGCACAGTGAATTTTACATTTTATTCTCAACTTTGAAACTCGTTGGCAGTTGACAGATACTAAAATCATTTATGACTTTTGCTTTTCTTTCTTTTTTTTTTTTTTTCTTTTTGGTTTGTTTTCTTTTTGTTTTCTCAGAAACTTCTCAAGCCTGACAAATGTTAATACAAAACCTATGGCATCAGCATGACCTGGCATGTACCCAACCTCTGCACCTGCACAATTACAGCCAAGCTTTCCTGAGCATTTCTTCCCTAACAGCTTGTTTTATTTGGGGTTTGCCGTTGTTCTGTGCTGCTTTCCCCACTTCTTTCTCTTTTTAAACAGCAAGTGCTGATGGCAGGCATAATTTTTCAAACGTGTTTTGGAGAGTTTCTTGGAGCTGATCATATATGCCCCTTGAGAAGGTTTGCAAGACTGGCCCACACCTGAAGCCAGAGTGAATGCGTTTCAGCAAAGATACCATGGAAGATCTGCAGCCACCTGGCTTGCCCGAAGGGCAGCGGGAGAGGCTGCACAAGGAGCAAGCAGCTGCTTTCTGCTCAGGCCACTCTGACAGTTCCCACTGCACCTATAAAAGCAGAGCAATCAATCACTAAACAAGATCAGCCAGCGTTTTAGTGCTTCCCTCCCCTTCCTCACTCTCTTTCCCTCCCTGCTGCAAATGGCCTTGGGTGTTCTGAGCTGATCCACAGTCAGGTGTGTTTACACACAAGTCATTTGCATGAATGCTTGTGACCTGTCAAGACAGAGAAAATGAATGCCAGCTCATTATCCAAAAGGAGGGGAAAAATAAGAAAAAGCAGAACCTTGAAGATGGAGACCAGGAACCAGGTGCTAAGTTATGTAAATTGCTCAAGCCCCTCTGATTTAGGTTGAGTTATATCAATCTACATCAGCTGGAATCTGTAAAGGAGTAAGGCATGTTCGCATATTAGGTCTTTTTTTTTTCCCAAGAGAAGTGGATGTAGATCTCTTATGTCAACTTTAAAATATTTGAATGAGTAAAGTCAAATAGGAGTAAATGGGAACAGAATACTTCTTACTTATGCTGATAGAAATCCGGGATAATTTTCCAAAAAAAAAATGCTGAAATTTATACTGAAACGATTACCTTCAGAATCTATAGACTTAGATATGCTTGCTCAGTACCTTTCATTTCTTTCATTTTTAACCTCACCGAGGAAAGGAATAGAAGAACACTTCCCAGAAACTGACGACAAGCTGGGAAACATAATTTGACTAAAGGCTGAAGAGTATGGCAGTGGTAAACAGTAATTACTAATTCCAGGAGTTCCTCTTTTCAGACCAAAAGGAAACCTGTAACTTGTTATGTAAAAGTTAATTCAAGAAATTTTCACTTGGTTTCAATGAGCTTCCTTTATTCAGAGAAATGACAGAAAATGATTAGTTTAGGATTTTAGCTGCAGTTTCTTAAATATCAACCATTGTTTAAGGACTTCCTGGAGAAGGCTGCCTATATTTTGGTTGTTGATCTACCCATTAAGGGTACCTTACCCTTAGAAAGGGTAGAAAGGATATATCCTTTTAGGCCAAAACTTAAACTCCGTTTGTGGACCCAGATTCATCAATATACTGGCCTATAAATAATTTGTTACTCTGAAAAAATATATGTTCTCCATGGCGGTATCTTGTGGAAGGAAGGAAGGAAGGAAGGAAGGAAGGAAGGAAGGAAGGAAGGAAGGAAGGAAGGAAGGAAGGAAGGAAGG
>JAWLRI010000731.1:840686-894817 GCA_034781795.1 Crypturellus tataupa
AGGAAGGAAGGAAGGAAGGAAGGAAGGAAGGAAGGAAGGAAGGAAGGAAGGAAGGAAGGAAGGAAGGAAGGAAAACAACTAAACAACTTAAAAGAGAGAACATTGGAGCATTCATTACTTGTTTGAAAAGAACAATTACAGAGATAATGCGGACTCCCAGGGTCATGTTTGTAAAATGTCTAATTTAGCCGTTTGAATTTCCTTTTCTTGGTTGATATAGATATTTTTATTAATGCTTTTGAAAGTCATACTTATAGACTTTCATTTCTGAGATATTTTTGACAGGAGACAGTTTCAGTTTCAGGCAGTCTGAGTTCCCTCAGCTTCTATTTGCTAGCCCTTTTGGAAAATCATATATATCCTGTTAGGTAGGACTATCCTATGAGTACTTTTGTGTGTGTGTGTGTGTGAGAGAGAGAGAGAGAGAGAGAGAGAAAAGAGAGAGAAATGAGCACCTAATGACTTCACTTTCACTGTGTTTTCACCAGCTGACGGGCACTGAACACCCTGGCCATTTCTGTGTGACACTGCTTATATCTGTACACAGCGGAATATGACCTATGATTGTCTGCTAAAACAGACTCCTAAAATGCAGATAATGTTTCCCTGAACTAATCAAATTTTCTTGTGCAAGTGAGTGAAGCTGGTAGTTTACTCATTGTGTTACTTAATCAGCAAGTCTGATTTCCATTAAGGAAAATCCTAACTCCTGCTATTTGTACTGGCCAGGGATTTGGAAAGAGAATATCCATTTTAAAAAACTTTCAATTTCTAAGTCACTGTCCTCTGACTACATATTGTCATTTATACCTTCTTCACAGTCTTCCTTTATCTCAGATTCATAATCAAAGCATTTCCAATAAAATTTTTGGAGGTTACATTTTATAGCTTGATGATGTGTCACTAATTTATCTTTTCTGTCCTGCCTTGCCTTGTCATCCCTTTCCTTGCCTTCCCTTCCCTTTCTATCACTAGAACAAGGCAGGATCTTCATCTCCCTGTTACTTTAGCAGGTTTGCTCTTAAAGGTTCCTCCTTCATAACACTTTATTTAGCAAAGGGAGCATTTAGACCATCCTACTTCTCCAAATACTCAGGATAGATTGCTATGACAGCAACAAAATATTTAATCATTGCAGAAAAGGCAGTGAATGTAAACTGACCTGCCCTTCATGAGCATAGCACTTAAGTCGCACTGTGCTTGTCCTACAGTGACTTAAATATATGTCAGCAAATATAATAGGACAAATACGCCAAAAGGAGGTCATGAATTAGCAAAGTGCTTAAGCTTTAAGCACTGACAATTCAAGCAACCAAGCAAAGGCATAAGGGCTTTAGAACTTTGCTGAGTCAAAGTATACATGGTTATATTGTAACCTCAAGACCTGCAGGATTGAACACGAAAGATTTCACAAAGTGTATAATTGTAGGTAAGTGATAATTGCACATCTACATACAGAAGTGGATAAAGAAATTTGAAGGGGAAAAATACAAGATTGAACAAGTCAAATTATGTTTTATTAGTTAAGACTTGTGCTTTGGTATGCAAAATATTTCTCTTTTTTTCCTTTTCTTCTGTGCTTATACCATTAGCATCAATGGACTTTGGATAATTTCACTAGAAACAGGAAGCATTTTTCTTCTGTATTTAGATGCAAGTGTAAGTGTAGTAAGTGTAAGTGTATTCCCCTGTACTTGAATAAATTTTTGGTCCATCATAAATAATCTTTTTTGACAGATCTTTTGCTCCTTTAACAAATTAAAGGAATATATTTTTGTACAGTTTAACCTCAAACAATACTGGTATTTATTGAGTCAGAATCCTTTGAATTAATTCCAAGTGTAGCCGCACACACCTGTGAGCCTTGGGAATAACCTGCCTTAGTTTTGGATTTGAAACAAAACTCAAAATATGCAGGCAGATATTTTTTCAAATAGATTTTGAACAGAGATCTTTTGGGGGATCTTTTCAATTTAAACATTGATTTTATTTCAGGCTAATGTAACACGCTGCTTCCTAAGAAATCAAGAATAGCAAGGTATAGCTTCACACTTTTTTCACTATGTTTACATGAAATATGTTATATAAACATGGGCCATCTATGACAGTGATTTCATTCTGTAATGTTATCAAATTTCCAAGTTGCATCCTAGACTGATTACAGAGTCCCAGAATCTCAGAATGGTTAAGGTTGGAAGGGACCTCCAGAGATCATCTAGTCCAACCTCCCTGCTCCAGCAGGGACACCTAGAGTACGTGGCACAGGGTCACATCCATGGCAATCCCTCTCCATCCGGAGGCACAGCAGTGCCCTATATGGGAGCTCCCATAGACTCAGGCAGAGTTCAGAGAATCCTCCCACCCACAGGGTACCCAGCAATGCAACCGCTTGACTTGGTCCTGACCATCTGGCACCACCAGCGCTACTCTGTCATCTAGTAAATGTGGAAAAAGAGCAAAAGGAGGGTGAGAGGTTTGTCAGCCAGGCAACTGTTCTTTGCAGGATATCAGCAGATTCTTGCCTAGCATCTCCACAGAAGTTTTCCCAAGGAAAGGTTTGGTACAGCACTCACCCTTTTCTCTTTAAAGATTCATAGATAGTCATGTGTGTCCACATCTTCTGTTGCAAAAATAGAACTTGACAAGTGACAAGCGCTGCTGGGATGTCCCTCACCCCACTAAGGAGAAGATATCAGACCTAGCTGCCTCTTGGCCCCTGCAGAGCCAGGGCTTACAAAAGACAATGAAGAAATCTCCTTTTAGATAATGGAAAATTATTCTGGGAGCACAACTAGTGGGGAAACTAGAGCAGAGGTGAGGAGGAGTGAGCCCTTGGAGCACCCAAGCAGCTCTCTGGGGAACAGCCGGAGGATATTTGGGGCAGCGAGAGTGTTCAGATGATCTTGAAGGCAAAATGGGGAGGCCTTTTCTCTGCTGCCACCGTCTCCCACATCAACTTGTCCTCCCATGTGCTTTCCTCCAGGGGCATCTCCAGTCTTCAATGTTGCTCCTGGAGAAGAGGTTGGGCTCCAAGAAGTTTGTGTGCAGCCTGTGGAGATGTCTCCTCATGCCAATGAGCGGAGGGGCAGACACAGGCTGCAGAGGGGCTGGGGGCTCCAGGCCTTGCCTTGTTGGGCTGCTCCCTGCCGCAGGCTGCACTCCCACCACAGTGTCGCCCCTGTTGGCCTGCCCTCTAATCCTCAACCACAGGCTCTCAACTCGCACCTCGACCTCCCGTATGCTGAGCTCTCTATACTCCAGTTGCTCTCTCACGTAAAGAGCAACTCCCCTCACCTTCCTGGCCTCTCCTTTCTAAAAAAGACAGTGCCATCCATCCCCACATTCCAGGCATGAGAGCCGTCACACCATGTCTCAGTAATTGTAATGAGATCATCTCCAATGCCCATTGCCCATATTACATTGCCTCTCCTTCTAGCTGGGGCAGCTGTAACTTGACTACATGGGTGGCCTTCAGTAGCACTCCTGCTTTGTTGGTGTCCCCTCCCGGGGCTCCTGACATCCTCTGCTAGCTTTGGCGTCAAGCCGGTGGGAATGGCATGGTATATCATCCCGTGCCTTTTCACCAGCATCCCTGGAGATATCCCCCTCTGCCATGGAATCTAGTATAAAAGCCCTAAAGTAAGTGTTCAGTGCTGGTTCCACTGGGGCTCGAACCCAGGCCTTTCTGCGTGTAAAGCAGACGTGATAACCACTACACTATGGAACCACCACGTTAGAGTTTATTTCACAGTTTGAGGGAAAAAAGGTATCTGGGAGACATGTCTTATATGCATATGCAGGACAAATTTATGGGCCTAGCACTCTGGATACAAATGAAAATGATATGAAAAAAAAGAATATTAATGTAAACATGTAAACCTTGCTTTTCTACTGAATTTATGAAAACCACCAATGACATATAATAGACACAAATATTACTGCTTTTTATATTAAGGCAGGTATGAGGTTTACCAAAATAGACTGAAAATGTCAGTGAGAAGTCTTCCCAAATAAAGACAACATGAAAATTCCCAGGCTTAGACCCTCATCTGATGTATAGGAAGGTGCAAGACATTTGCTATCAACTATAGCCTGATTTCAAATAGTGTAACCAAAGGGCTGCCCAGCACAAAATACACAAAACTCATATCAGCTCTCCTGTGTGGGCATAGTGGAGCTGGAAAGAACAGCAAAGAAAGAACAATATGAACACTGACAAACTGCTAAGCAGTTAATTTGTCATCTGTGACCAGCACGTGACACAGAAGCACATCAGCCATCACATAATTGCATGGATAAGCGCCCCCCACACCAATTCCTAAGGGGAGAGTTTGCAGGGGGCAGATGCTGAAGCTATCAATTACCCATTACAGCAGGATAAATCTGCAGCCATCAAGTTCAGGTCACTGATTTCCTTTGGGCTAATATTAGGTAAGCAGAGGCAGAAATTGATTGAATAGTCAACTTTTCAAAAAGTGGATGATTTTTTAATCTCACCTTCATGATTCCATGCTTCTTCCACATTACTGAAGCATCATGAGCCTGCCAACATGCATGGAGCTGCCTGTGCCACTTTATCCATGGCTACCTTGAGCAGGAAAAACAAAGAATAATAACATTTACAAGAGAAAGAAGATTTATAATAATAGTACTACTGTGCACATTTCTTTTCAGATATCATCTCACACTTTTTAGTGACTAGGGATAATAAAGAACATTTATGAATTGCACATATTTTTAGTCTTATGATAAATAAACAAATTTCATTCTGCATTACCAACTGTGATGACATAATGATGGATGTAGTATAAGTATAGTCAATAAACCATGTGCTGGTTCCCTGCAATTGTTTTTAGTTTTAGTGTGTATATATATAAAATGGGGTGAGAAGACTATTTAGAAAGAATACAAATATGAGACTTCTAGCAAGTATGCACTAGTTGGACCTGTGATCATAGCAAAGGAGACTGTTTATAGTATAGATTAGCCACTTTGGCTAATCTTTGTGAAACCTGTTACTTGGTGTATTTTTATTGTTTAAGGATCATCTGAGCTTGAGCAGTTGCAAGTTTCTCAAGTTGCTTGTTCTTCATACCATGGGTAGCAGACAAAAGACCTTATGTACATTAAAGTTTTACCTTCACTTAAGGGAAGACGAGAAGATTTGTAAATGAAAAGATGAAAAGAAAAAGTCTGTCAGATGCTAAGAATAAGGAAGAAACCATATTTGGTCTTGGAAATGCCATGAGCTCAAAATGGTTGGAGTATGGAAGAAATACCTGGAGGAAATATCATTCTTGCCTTGTTTGTGCAATTCACTGGACACCCCTTTGCTACCCTTGTTGAAGAGCAGAACTAGGTGGATAGGGCTAGGTGGACCCTGACTCTCCCCACTATGGCTACTCATATAACCTATGCTCTTGTGTTAGGGAATCTAGAAGTAACACTTCTGCTCAGCTATATAAGTCCAGAGCAGACTCATATTCACCCAGTAAGTCTTAGATGAGAATGGGAGGAACAACATAAAGCAAAAATAAAATAACGCCGGGATTTTTAAGCACCCAAAGCAGTGATATATTATAGATATATTTTTATACTAATTTCTCTCTTGTTGAATATTTTCAACTGAGATAGAATTCAAGAAGATTACAGAACGTATCACATAAAGTGATATGGTGATATTGCTCACATGGTGAGCAATGCAGTCTTTCTCTTATTGCAGTTTTTACGATCTTAGAAGTGATAGCAATTTTAAAGGACTGTGTCCTTTAAAGGACACAGTCTGCTACAGGATTGATGTCATGATTTGTCTACAAGCCAATACTTAAAGCTCACTTTTGCACCATTACTTTAATGGGTGCCCTTTCTGGTCAGGGAAAAGAAAGCACAAGTTAAAACACAAGATACTGTAAGTGAGTTCAGTAAGATAATTCCTTCTGTTTGTTTTTTTTATTATTATTATTTATTTTTTTTAACTGAAGGCTAACTAACAATTTATTATAAATAAAATTTGGAAAGAATTTCTTTCCTGCATATTAAACATGGTGATTGTTTTCATTCATCAAGGAAAGAACCATGAAATTACCTTTAATGTTTAAATGTCTTTATAGTCCTTATTCGGACAAAAATTGCTGCTGTTTCTCCTGTAAGTACCAACCATCACTCCATCTCTAGTGAATTCTGTGAATATCATTATTTACCTCCAAGAAATTAAACAGTAAAGTTATTTCTTCTTTTTTCTTCTTTCAGAGAAAAAAAAACCACAGAATCACAGGATGGTTAAGGTTGGAAGGGACCTCTAGAGATCGCCTATTCCAACCCCCCTGCTCCAGCAGGGACACCTAGAGCACGTGGCACAAAGTGGCATCCAGGCAGGTTTGGAAGATCTCCAGAGAAGGAGACTCCACAGCCTCTCTGGGCAGCCTGTGCCAGGGATCTGTCACCCTCACAGGAAGGAAATTCTTCCTCATGTGGAGATTAAACTTCCTATGTTTCACCTTACACCTGTTACCCCTCGTCCTGTCACTGGCCACTATGGAGAAGAGCCTGGCCCCATCCTCCCTACAATCACTCTCATGTACTTGAACATGTTAATCAAATCTCCTCTCAGTCTTCTCTTCTCCAGACTAAACAGGCTGAGCTTAGTCTTAGATGCTTTCCTCATAGATGCTCCAGTCCCTTAATCATCTTTGTGGCTCTACACTGCACTCTCTCTCAATTTCCTTCTTGTATTCAGGAGCCCAGAACTGCACCTCTGGGGAGGTGCAGCCTCACCAGAGCTGAGTAGATCACCTCCATCAACCTGCTGGCAACAATCCTCCTCGTGCAGACCAGAAACCCATTGGCCTTCTTGGGCACGAGGGCACATTGCTGACTCATGGTTAACTTCTTTCTCTGTGGAGCTGCTTTCCAGCAGGCCAACCCCTAATCTATACTGGTGCCTGGGGTTATTCCTCCGCATGTGCAGAACCCTCAACTTGTCCTTGTTGAACCTCATGAGGTTCCTCTCTGCCCAAGTATCCATCCTGTCTAGGTCTCCCTGAATGGCAGCACAGCCCTCGGGAGTGTCGGCCACTCCACCCAGTTTGGTATCATCTGCAAACTTGTTTGCTTCTGCTTTACTTCTGCTATCTTATCAATCAAATAAAGCAACAACAAGAAAAACCTAAGCAGAGCTATAGATCATACACAGCATAGTGTTGTCATAATCTGCTGTCAGAGGATCTTGGCTTGGTATCCCAGACTTCAAAGAGCATTATCTCTGTTAAGGTGTATTCTTTGAATTTGGTAAGTAAAGCACCTTTTACATTTCTTTTTTGACTTTCCAGAGAGAGTGAGAGAGTCTGAATCTGTGTTATACATTTTTAATGGAAATTAAGTTGATTACTGTCCACTGTATAGTACACCAGTTGTTTAGCCTACCCAGACTTACTGGTCATAAGATAAGAAGAAACCATATGTCATAAGAAAAAAAAAGTCTTAATCAGAAAAAGAATATACTAAACTGCTACATTGCTTCCCAAAATCCATGATTAGATTTTGATTGATTAAAATATTGTTTTGACACTATAGGCAATAACTTTTTGCTTTTTTTTCTCAGAGTAAGACAATATTGTTTAAAAATGACAATGATTTGTAAAATATAAAATTTGGCTTACTGCATTATGTGTGAAATAAGTGTATCATACTGGTCTAATGGGAAGGATTTTGTGATAAAACTGTATTTCTTACCGTTTTCTTAATATATTTCTGAGAGCGTAGTTGGAAAAAAATTCGTTCTCAGAATATACATTATGAGAAAAAATATTTCATAATCTCTCATTCTAAAAGACTGTTATAGTGTTAAAAAAGAACAGTATTCATCCTACTACTTATGTCAGTACAGAGTGGTGATGTGTTTCCCTCTAATGGTGACTGGGTCATGTATCGTGAACAGGCTACAGACTTGCACCATACACATAAATTGCTGCTCTTTGACTTTAAGTTTCAGTGAGGTCATATCTATTTTTATGTTATCTTCGATAACTAAATTTAGAGATATTAATTTTTGCTTATAAAGGTCACTTGCAAAATATCCATGCTATAGGATTTGCATTATTAACCCTGGAAAAAGCTTTGGCTGCATTAGAGTTATAAATCACCCAAATAGTCTGCAGCAATATACTGGAATCTGGTTTTGGTCAAATATGTCATCAGAGTGGTCTCTGCACAAATTTAGGCAAAGCCGTGACATCGTCTTTCTTTTCTCTTTGCCTTTACCACCCTTGGCATTTTTAATGCTACATACTGAAACATTTGTATCATTGCTAAATTCTGTAAGAGAATGAAAGGTACTCCAGAAAAACTAAAAATCACTATTAGAGGGCAGGGAGATCTGTCACAGAATGAGGTTTCAGTGCATCTTTTTTTTTTTTTTTCATTGTTTTTAATCTCAATCTGATAGTGCATTGTTATTACCAATTTCTACCTATATATAATTTTCAGAGGATATCAGAAAATTTGTCAAATAGCCACTCTTTTTAGTCTCTCTCACAGTCATCTGGTGTTGGTTTTCTGTTGTTATGTGATTGGGCAAGAGGAGTCACTGTATTTATGAATTGCCGAAGAATATTGTTCTTAAGTTGCAAGTCAGCTTGGTGAGGCTCTGTGCAGGGGAACCGTGGTGTAAGTGCCCCCTCTATTGTGCAGTGACTGCTACCTGAAGACAAATGAGGCACTTTTTGTGCCACTATTGAAAAGAGCACAATGTAGTGCCCAAAGAGAGCAATATTTCCATTTTTGTATTTCATTTGTTTTTACTATAGTCAAAATTTATTCAATCAAATTAAACTTCATTGAAGCCTGTTGCTCTGTTGAAGCCAAAAAGAGACTGACAGAAGAATGATCATTTTAACAAGTAGTCTGGGAGATATGGAAGTTTTTGTGAGATACTTTCTATGTACACTATAGATTGGTTTTTGGTGTAACATGGAATGTGGGAGGCTGATGTTCAAATTCCTACTTTGCCTGATTTGGAGTACTTCGGGATGAGAAAATTTGCTCTGAATCTGTCAGAAAAAAGACTTGTTTGTTATAAGTAAGTACTATTCCTGGGCATGAATCTAGTGTAAATGCTTCCTTCATGCTTAGGGCAATGATTGCAGGGGAGGGCTACTGAAAAGATGAAGGCACTAGAACATCTCTCCTATGAGGAAAGACTGAGAGAGCTGGGCCTGCTTAGCCTGAAGAAGGGAAGGCTCTGATTTACCAATCATAGAGGAGATTTGTCAGTGTGTATAAGTATCTGAAGGGAGCATGTAAAGAAGATGGGGCCAGAGACTTCTCAGTGGAAGGACAAGAGACAACAAGCCCAGAGTGAAAAACAGGCAGTTCTGTCTGAACAGGAGGAAAAACTTCCTTACTGTAAGCACTGGCATAGGTTGCCCTGGGAGGTTGTGAAGTCTCTTTCCTTGAAGATGTTCAAAAGCCACCTGGACAGTTCTTGGAAACGTGCAATAGCTGACCCTGTTTGAGCAGAGAGGTTAGACTAGATGATCTCCAGAGGTCCCTTCCAATCTCAATTTGTGATTCTGTGATTTCAAAGACCTGAGGCTATCCAGGAAACCTGCATGGTGCTGGAAGATGCAGTGGAGGGCTTGGACACTGCTTTGCAGCAGCAGAATGTGGGAGAGTGGCCTAGGCAGGTGCCTAAAGCAACACTTTGTGTCTAGGTGCAATCCAGTAAATCTTACCCTAAAGAGTGGTTTGACATTTGAGTGGGGAAGATAACAAATGATGCTTTAACTGGTGAGTCTTTTCTGTGTTGTACTTGTCAGATGAATTGTCCCTTCTAGATCTCTAAGCTCTCTAGATCAAATCAAGGCATTGATACCTCTTGTATAAATTCTTGTAAAAGATTTTTTTCTAATTCAAAAAACGCAATGAAAGGACATTGTATTTAGCATGCATCTCCGCAAGATTGAAGATGCAGTGGGGAGGAGCTAAGTTCATCCATGATGTGCCCACACCCTTTTATATGATAGTGTGATGGTAGGATGGAAACTCCTTATTTCATCCCTACTTCCTCCAAGTAAAGTCACTTTTCCTGGTTAGATATTTTCCCATGTCATCTTTGTGTGGGAAATGGAAAACCAGATCCACTTACCCATGACACTAGAATTCAGTTTTCAAGGAGGGAAGAGAAACTTGAGCTCTCTGTTACCCTGCCCTTCCTGCAGCAAGTTTCACAAATGAAAAGCTTGAATCACTTGTTGCCCTTCTCATGTGGCACCATTTCACCCTCTTTTTTGTCATTGTGACATCGCAATTGTCAACACAACAGAGAACCAAGCACAATAAAGGCTTTATTACCCATCAGCTCTCAACCATCCAGAACTTAGGTGCACACCTACCAAAATCCTATTTTAGCATTTGTAGAATGCAGTAGTATATCCAAGTTTCAGAAGATTTCTTTTCTGTGCTGGAGGCCTTCAGAAAATGGTAACTCACTGTATTTAAGCTACAAGAATTGAAAAGATCTTGAGTGACATTTTTTTCCAAGGGAACACAAACTAAAGACTATAGAAAATGACTGCTAATGGACTTTAGAAAATGGTGTGATTCAGATAAGGGAAAAAAAAAGAAAACAGCATGTGTTTAATAAAAAGAAAAATGGAGTGGAGTGTCAGCAATTTGCATATGATTTTATGATCTTACAGTCCCTGTGACAGCTCACTAATCTCTAGAGTCAGATTTGGAGTCAGGCAAGATTGCTCCTTAAAAAACTTGACCTTGCAGATTCCCCTCTGTCCTTTCTCCCATCACTGGTCACCAACACAGCAGAGCTCTCCAAGAAATTCTAACCTGAAAAAAAATCTCACTTCACAGCAGGCCTATCCATAAAAGCATCTCTTTTTCCTTGTACATCCAGGAATAAGAGACAACTGTCAAAAAACCAGTTCTGACCATGACATTTAGCACAGCTGGAGAAAAAGCGTTTCTCACATAGGTCCTGGCTGCTGGGAAGTAATTATAACCAAAATGGCAAATTGTGACGTAACCTAATTTTATTTTAATGTACTTTTTTTATCGTGTTAGGAGCACTGTTATTTTCACTTTCCAGTGGATCATTTATATATTCTTATGCTCTTAAACTAAGCTAATAGAATGTAACTGGGAAAAAAAAAAACTGGTGTAAGAAGAGAAATTAATCTTTTGCTCAGGGTCACTGTTTGCCCCTCATAAATTTCATGCTAATTTTAAATCATCATCACTATCATTTTTCTTCCTTTCTTCCACATTGCTATTTTTCTTTTTCCCTTTTATTCTATTTTAATGATGGATCCCAATTAAAATGTCATAGCTCATTCCAAGGCCCATCACTACTGTTGAGTGATAGTAACTTATTTTGCTACCATTTTGCTTGCAAGCTGCCAAGGAGAAAGGAAAGAATAGTTAATAGCATCATTCACAGCCTTTTTCCCATGTTATAAACAAAATACTCCTTTTTGGGAATAAGGCCATGTACATGTCATTAGAACATAATATAGCATTAACTCTGATGAAAAATAAATATTATACTTTCACCAGTATTCACAAAAAACAAATATAATATGAGCCCCTTTTAAAGACCAGCTTTAATTTGAACACTGATGATAGTTGTTTCATTTCCTTGCAGACTTTGTCTTGTGAACTTGAAAGCTGTAAAAGGCAAATTCTCCTCTCCCACACTATACATCTACCCATTTGTATCATCAGCAAAATAATTCATTGCTTGCCTGCTTTAATCAACCTTGAGAGTCTGTGAACTCCCATTAACTTACTTAACTACTTCATAGGGGGTATTATACAAATTAATTCAATAGTTCCTGTTTGGACACTACTTTGAATATGTATGGTGTTTGTAAATGCTATACTGTTATTCAAGCAATAAATAATGAATAAATCATTTTAATCTTTGACTCTCTCCAGCTCAGCTGCAGATCAGCCCTTTCAGAGGCTTCAGGTATCAGTTACTCAGTATGGTAATATAAATTCATATGTTTTGCATATGACTGATAACAGTATTGCTACATTAGCATCACTCAGGTGAAAATCTGGATCCTCTTCAGGATATCTACTTTAGACTTACTTCTCTTACTGCTCCTGAAGGTTAGGAAGTACTAAAGGAAGGCCTCCCCTTTCCCTTTATTCCAGGAGACCTGAAGAATGAGAACCTTCTTGTGGAGGAAGCTGCGAGGCAAATAACAGAGCAGATAGAAGAGTAAGGGGGGCATATCACAGAAGAGACAGGATAAAGAAAGAGCTATGGCTGAGAAGCCATCTGACAAAACTTGACCCGTTCTTCTGAAACCCAGAAGAGCCGGACCCAAGAAGAAACCCATGCTTATCCCCAGCCCACTCCGGAGGTCCCCGTAGTTGCCTCTGCAACCATTTTACTTAGGGAACGTTATCCTTTCTTTTTTTTTTTTTTTTTTCCATTCCTTGAGAACAATACTAGAAGAAATTTATGCATTAATTCTGTAAAACTATCCAAAGGAAAAATTACAGGAACACTTCAACCTCCAGGTTCCTTATAAATGTCTAGTTTCACTGCTCATTTACATGCTTATTCTAGAAGATTCAATTCTCATACTTTTAAAATGAAGCTGCTGCTGAACCTGGGTTGAGAGCCCTGATTTTACATTTCTGCACTTTGAACTCCGAGTCAAGGAGAGAGACACTGCAGGTTGTATATCCACCTTCTGCTTCATGAGGTCATGTTTTTGCATATGTAATGTAGGTCTAAAACTTTATTTTACCATAGGATCCAAGTGTTACTGAAGAAGAGGTGTCATTAGTCTACAAATTGTAGTAAAATAGTCAGGACACTCAGTTAAGAAAAAGAGACAGAGAGAGAGAGAGAGAGATCAGTGGAGCTTTTTAGACTAGTAAGACACTGTTAAATCAGTTTAAAAACATAAATTGATGGGTAGCGATAGAAGGTGGGCTAAGCTGTTCTCCTGTGTGTTCTCCTGTGCAATATAGTCCCTCTGTCACCTGGCCCAGGGACTGAGAACAGCATGGGAGGGCTTCCTACCAGCTCCCATGGTGTTCTGTTCCAAGGAAAGCCTACTGCTGGGGGGGTGAACGCTCCAGTCTTGTCTCATGTGGAGATGGACAATGGATAGTTTATGCCAAGTGAGGAATACTGTGCAAATCTGCATTAGATACCCAAGAGGAAGTCTGTCTTGCCTTCAGCACACTGTTTGAGAGAAAATTACACAGAAAAACAATAATTTTAAATGTTAAAAATATTTTCTGTCAGTCTTCAATGATTTCTCTCACAATACAGTAGGGTTTTATAGCTTTATTTATTTTCTCCTTGACTAAATCTGAAACAGATTTAGATTTTTCTTCCCTTCATGTCTAACAGGACAGGGACAAATCAGAGAGAAATGAGCTTAAAAAATTTAATTGGTGACAGAATTGGGTCCAGTCCCATTTCATTTAGTCATAAATAAACCTGGAGAGAAAGTCCTACCTAATGCATTGAACTCAGAATTGATTAAAGACAACTAAGACAGTCTATGACGGAAGGCTGCCTGCCCAGGCTTTGTCAGCCAAGATAGTGATGAGGGGTTCCAGAGAGAACAGACAATTCCAGATTACAACTTTTTTTTTTCTTTTTTTTTTCCCAAATAGCTCAAAGAGAAAAAAAATAACAAAAAAGAAATCCAAATCTTGTGAAATTCAATTGCATATACTCAAATAAAATGGTCATGGCCAATCACTTCATCTGAGAACTATTTCTTTTTTTTTTTTTTTTTATTTTTTTTTACCTTGGAGGGAATGCTTGTTCAAAGGGATTTTTAAACTGCCTGAAGTAAGTTATGTGGTAACATGCCAGCCGCCAACCTATCAGCTATTCATTGATGATACACTTCAAGTGAGTCTCTTCATACCCTCAATTTCTTATTCACTGTGGACAAAGTATTGCCTAAATCATCTTCTTGATGCATATATGAAGAACAGAAAATTTAATGGGGAAATCAGGGAATTATATGAAATATGAGGAGGTTGTATGAAATTACTATTGGGAACTTTTGGGAAAACTTCAGTTGTGTTGTTGTCAGGTTGTGCTATGTTTGTTCAATGGGGGGAAAATGAATGAATTCTTCCCTCTCTTAGCTGGCATGAACACTCCTCATGATTATGTTCCTATCAGAACGTACCTTAATCCTGCAATGTTAAGGCATTTAGGTTTAATTTAGGAATACTAACTAACTAAAATCTTTTCAGAATTAGAAGTATTACAGGACCTGAGCTGATTATACATAGGGAAAACCCCAAAGTCTTTTGATACTTGTAGAATCAGGATACAAAGAATCTCAAGAAGAATTTCAGAAAATTGCAATCCAGAAAGCTTAAGCTCCCACTAGAGAGTTACTCCTCCTGATTGTTACACATAAGGACTCCATGTTACCTTGCTTACATCCCTTGCAGGATGACTTAAGTTTTAAATCCTATCCTCTAGCCAAAAGACAGAAGTAGACTCCATTTAGAGGTTGATCTAAAGCAACCTGTTTAAGAGGATGCTCTGACTTTCTCTTTGGATGTATGCGGTTTTCTTCACTGAATGCATAAGGAGAATAGGGAGAAAAATCTTTTAACACAGTTCCCAAAGTAGGCACTTAAAGCTATGTTGAGTGCACATCTTTTTGCATTTCCATCATAAATGTGTGTGTGACTTTTAAGTCACTTCAAAATATTATCTATCTGTATAAACATATATGTATATACATGTATACAGACGTGCATGTGTGTACATAAACAGAAACAGAGGTTTCCAGATGAACATATGTTTCTCAGCAATCACAGAAAAGATTAATACTATCTCCTCAAATTTGAGCCCTTCTGGACACTGTTTCTTTTTTATCTAGCAGTTCCATAGGTTCAAAGCTGAATTTTAAATTTCTCTGCCAATACTCAAATAGCATTACTCAACAGCACTCTAAAATAAATGTACAAAATCTCTCTATATATTATATAAAATTGGAGAGCCATTTGAATTAGAACTAGCTCTTAAAGGGTAGTTGTTTGCAATCACTAGAAAAATAAACATTTCCAAGTAAATAAAATCACATGTTTTATCAGAAAGGGAGGGGAGCCTTCTGGGTGTGCTGAGTAAGAACTCAATAACATATAGTTTTAAAACTTTATGCTTTAATTAAAATGTATACTGATGTGTAGTCATTTCCCTGAGCGCAGCAATATGGTAATAAGCCTTTAAAAATTCAGATCTCTGCAGTTTCATAGTACATTTTTCAATCTGATCAAACATTTTTTTCTCTCTCTCTTTAATCAGTACTTTTTTGTAGATTATGCATACAGTGTTATATTTGATTCCATTCCCCTGTGGGTTGTTACATATCTTAAAGATGCTAAATAGAGATCCCTTAGAAGCAGGGGATAAAAAAAAAAAGGCAGTGTGAGGTAACAATTTTTATCCCCAAAGAGCAACATACCTAAAGAAGACATAGTCACCTTTCATGAGAAAGCTTTGTCACAACTATTACTAATAGATATTGCAAGGTATTAGAATATATAAAGCTTTTATTCTTTTCATCTTGGTCATTTTGTACACGGACCTAAATGGACCAGCAGCAACATGACAGAAGGGAAGTGGGGAGGCAGAAGACACAGCTCTAGCTCAGACATACCCATAAATAATCAGTATTTTCCTACTTCTAATGCAGATAAAACCACATTTTATCACATTTTCACATTTCTTATAACCTATAGGTGAATTTATCTACTTTTAATTTTGCACTGTGCTACTGAAGTGATGCACTGTGAGCGATTCTTAGAGAGAAAAGAAAAATTTAGGAAGATTATTGAGTGAGGGTTTTGTAACTGAAAGCTATCAAATGTTCCTAATCAAGGTGTCTAAATTAGGTTATACAGATATTTTGAATTCTGATATCTCTTATTTTTGAGAATCTGCACTTAAATCTTCATTTCACATAGGATTTATGTGCATGTGCTGTATGTCAAACTGCAATGTTGAATTCTTGCATGTACAAAATTAAAGAAGGAGCCTTAAAATGAGCTTGAATTATAAAAGAGCCTTAAAATGAAGAGTCTTTTAATCCCAGAACTACTATGTGTACTATTATCACATGGAATCATTATAATAGAATAGATTAATTCCACATTGAGGTGGAACTATAAATAAGCCATGTATGATCCCGAATAAAATATCTGAACTTCTAACCCCTTAAAGCTCATTGAACATAATCATAATTTAATTCCAAGTTTGATAATTGTCGCTATGGTTTTACAGTTTCTTATTTTTATTTTAAAACTCCATTTCAAGTTGTTTAAGAAGGCCTCTTCAATTTAGTCATTGGCTACAGCATGACAATTTTAGACAGTGCCTGGCGAAGGGTACCATTCCCCTGGGATGTTCTGCTCCTTGCTTGGAAGTTAAGCAATTGTGTGTGTCTTAAAGACAAAGGTTATTAGGTTTCCTTGCTATGAGGTACCTTGTTCCTTTAGCAAAGAGACTAAACAAAGTTAAAATATACTCTTTGATGCAGCTGAACAGCATGTGAGTAACTGGATTGTGTAGGTGTGCAGGATTGTGAAAATGGAGAATGTCTTTAATGTAGGAGGATTTAGATTAAACATGTTTTGAGAATTTGTACAGCAAAAGATTTGTACCAGCTTGGGTACTTAAGAGGGACTTAAAATCAGATTTCAGATGGAATGAAGATATGCTGCAATAAAATTTCAGTTCACGTCTTTCATCTCACCTGTGGTGTGTGCAAGGGCTTGGATCCATCTGTTGCTTCCTCGCCCAAGGGACAGAACCCCATTGCACCTATTTTGCTTAATGTTCTTTGCTTAGAGCATGTAACAGTATTGAATATAAACTCAGCTAGTAACGTTTACATTTAATTTTCTGTCATTTGTATTTCATGTTATATGAGTCTTATGCTAGTTGTTATTCTTTCCTTTCTGTTCATCTCATATTCTCACTGCAAGAGAACTATCATAAACACAGGAAGTATATAATCAATCAGAATTTCATTTTAAACAATGTATTATGGATGGAAAACACAACACAAAACATGATCATTATTGAAGATGAAACCCTGACACAACAGTAGTGGAAATTTATAACATGTAACGTGAAAAATCAAATGGTCTGGTAAATGGTCTGCTAAGAAGCAAGTGACCTATTTGGTAAGGTTTGTGAGTCTGATCTATTTCTGTTCCCTTTTTTCACCACAATGCTGACCATTTACTTATAGGATGAAAATGCTTTTTCATTCCTCTTCCTCAACTATTCTTGTTTTTCTCTGCTTTGATCTTCCTGGGGCTATTATATGCTTTTAAACTTACATTCAAATTTCAAAAAAGGCACCAAACATGGTGCCTTTTTCATATGTTAGATACTATTTCTTTTGTTTGTTTTTATCCATAAAACCAGTTTTGTCATGTTTGTGGTCTGCATTTCTTTAATTAACCACTGGTTGTTAAAATCAATGAGGACTCAATTGACAAGTCTGCACCCTATCTCTTATCATCCACTTTCTTGTTTGCTGTGTCCTGTGTCTTCACTTCCTGAGGTCTGATAAGGAAACACAGCTCAAAACTTCCCCAGGGCAGTGGAGAAGAGTAGGCAAATAGGGGAGGATGGTAGGAGGGAAAAACTAGTAGCTACACTGAAAGAGCTCTTAGCTTCTTCAGGCAAGCACAGCACCATGGATATTGAATATAGAATATGCAATTGGAGGGTAATTATTCTGCATAACAGGATAACTTGTCAATCATATGTTGACAAGTACATTTTGAGCCCAAGAAACAATATGAATTATTACTATTTATTTACTTGTGGCACCGTTGGGGATAATAAACTGTAGTAAACTTGCACTGTTGGAGAGAGCATTTAACTTTTTTAGACATGCCCCACAATTCTTCTGTTTTAACCCATCAAATTAATTTGAATATTGCAAACAGTTCTCTAATGGTTTCGTCAGAAATGGAAAAGGCACTATTCAGTTCCATTATCTGCCTAAAACATATTTTCTTTAGAAAGAATTTACCATATCAAAACTCAAAGATGCCCATTTGCAAGGGCAAATGTACAAAATAGTCAAGATACACATCTATTTGCATAAAAGACTACATGCATTAAACTGTGAGAAAAATTAAGAGGCTGAATTGAGACAGACTAAAGATTTAATTTTACATTTGGGATAGGTGGTTTACCAACCACTGTGAAAGCCATCAGCATGAGGTGAACCTTAATATAATGTTAAAAATGAGAGGTTTTTTATTGTTTTCACATATATTTTCTCAGCTAGACTTAAGTAGGGCTGCATCAAAATGCCACATAGAAATTTTTAAAGTAGCGGGAGCAAAAAAGTATGGGACACTAAAAGAAAAGTATTTTTTCTGCAATTGGTTTGAATATGTTTAGGTGCTTTGCAGACAGAACTTTAAGATGCTTGCTACAACTGAATTTTGAAGTTTGTCTGCTTGAAGATAACATGCAAGTTGTTTCAACAGCATTTATAACATCCATAAAAGAACAGTATGAAATATGAAATATATAAATATTTAAGCTTTTAAAGCAAGTAAGTCATGTCTACTTAGTAACTTGATTTATGTAAGAAAGGGTGGGAGAATTCAGACTTGATGTCTCAAGCATTTTCCAAACATTGCTGTCTTCCTCACAGTGGTACCATGCTCTAAGTAACTGTTACTAAGTATTGCTGTCTCCTTGACTTCTGGGCAATGATTTTTAATCTATCGTCTCAGCAGTCGTCATATTTTTTCTAGCTTCTCTTCACCCGCTGGGTGCTCCTGTCACAGAACAGTCTTTTTCCAACTGTTTATGGTTTTTACTACAAGAAGTCCACTTAAAAAACTATTGCATTTCACATGCATGTCCATCATTTTACAATATTAAATAAATAAATAAATGGAGGTAAACCAGTCTGCCATTTTCTGATATTAAATAAATAAATAAAGGTTTCCATGGAGGTGAACCAATGTACTGTAACTTGCCATTTTTAACTGAAGAGAGAGTGAGAGAATGTTGAAATATTTACCAGTTAAAAAGTAATGTGTGGCCTCCCTCAGAAGTAATTATGACTGGCAAATGTTTGGGTCCCATTCCCTCTGCCCCAACGAGTGCATGTCTCTCTCTTTTACAAATGCAGTGAACCATCAGGACTCCAGATAGATTGATCACAATGAGGTCAAGAGATCATACTTATTCCTTAGCTCAATAGGCACACACCAGAAATAATTTACTTTTCAAAAGCAAGGCTACTGCTAGAATAAAAATGCAATGATTTTCTAAAACATTCTCTATGAGCTAAAATGAAGTCTGTAAGAGACTCAGGGCCTTGAAGAATCCTTTCAGGTACTTAGTCCACCACTTTATGTCTGGCAGCTCTCCCTCCACAACTCTGGATATAGTTTGGTGTGATCAAGCTCCATTAGTCCTCCTTTCTCTGGTTTCAGTTGCCTTCAATGTGAGTCTTGCTCTCTCTTCCTCTTCCCCTCACTTACCTTGTCTACCAAACAGCCTTGCCTGTTCTATCACATTTGCCATTCAAGACAGGCACAACTTTCTTTGCAGGGCTGATCTTTATCCTGTGTGCAGCAGTCAAGATGCAGTGACCAGGCAGCAAAGCCTCAGATGCCCATCTGCAGGCTTTTAGCACACTGCAAAGAAGTAATGTGGATATCTCCTTTCAGTCCTCCCTGCCTCAATTCCATCCCACTGGTCAGACTGGAAACTGCTGTGGCTGCCTATGCATTGATTGCAATTCACTTCTGCCATGCATAACTGATATATGAAGAAACTGCATTTCAGCTGTTCAGATGCCGATAGTATCAAGGAGAAGACAATGTGGGCGATCAAACTCAAATGTAATGCAAATTGTTTCAGGTTATAACATTAATTATTCGTTCTTCCTACTAATACCAGCTTCTTTCTTCCAATATTCTCTTTCTTCAAATGAAACAGCTTGTTCCATCTGAAATTAAATGTTTTGCACATTTCAAAGGGACAAAAGGAAGTATTTGTAGAAAATAGACGCTATTTTTTTAAATTCAATGCAAGTACATTGAGAAAATGAGAAAATGAAAAATCAACCAATTATTTTGAAAGGATTGGTACAGAATTTCTAACCTTGTTTGTTTGTTTGTTTGATTCTCCCCTGAAACAATCTGACAAATTCAATACATAGTCACTATTCACTACACCCACATATGAACTGTAATGATGCCTTTATATGACATCATTGGTGTATTTTTGCAATTAAAAATTGTCTTTTATGTCAGTCCTGTTCCTGATGTTTGCTGCTCAGTGAGGCTTATCTCTTGTCCTGTCCCTCAGCTCAAATTCAAAAATGCATTGCTTCCCCCCCTGCTGATGCAAAACTAAAAAAATACTGGACTTAATTTATTGGACTTTCACATTTGTAGAGCTGCATGGATAAGACATTTCATTACACAATGAGTATAGAGACTAATGGCAAAGTCACTGATAATGTAGTAGAGCCCAAAGAAAAACAGCTTTTGGGAAAGATATTAAACAAAGTCTGACTGTGTCATTTTTAAATTTGCATATCACATACAGGGGAAAAATGTTCCTATACTGTTTCTGCTTCTAAGTTTCTCATTTCATTTTTATTATTCTTTGAGTTGAATAACAATTGCTGTTCTAGTTTTAGAAGACAGAACTTTCTGATTCAGAAATCAGGAATGAACTGGTGAACTTTTTAAAATGTAAATATTTGTAAAAAACACTTCCATATCTAATAATGGGCAAAGCTAAGGCTTGTTGAGAAGAATTGTTGAGAAGTGCAGAGCTATCTAATAACTGGAATATGGCCAAGAAACCAGGACCTCAGCTCTAAGGCGTGAATGTAGGAAGCTATGACTGCCTTTATCAGGTATGCGTGAAATATTATTTCCTGTCTTTCTTCTCTTTAAGTATTGAGCGCCCTGACACTGAGGACTCCCATCACGACCACAGAAGGCACCACAGCACCCTGTGACCTGTGAAGACCATCACCAATCCGTCTCACCAACCGTCCAGGGGCACCTGCTGTCCTGGATAGGGTCCAGTCCTCCCTTCTCCAGACCAGGCATGGTGCACACTGCTCTCTCTATGGCCATTCACCACAGCTTGCTGACCTCTGAACATCACAGAGCCTTTCCTTACCTCCACACTCCTCCTCGCTTTTACACCTGCAGTTTCTTATCTCCTGGAAAAAAAGGCTATTATACCTTCATATTTTCCTCCCAAATATTAGGTGATATGGAATGATAAAATACGAAAAACTATTAGTGCTGCAGTGGGGACAGAAATGTGTTAGAATAGGGGACCTAAATATACTCCGGGTTTTGATCAACATGTTCAAGTACCTGAGGGGTGACTAATTGCAGGGAGAATGGGGCCAGGCTCTTCTCCATAGTGGCCAGTGACAGGATGAGGAGTAAGGGGTGCAAGTTGAAACACAGGAAGTTCCATCTCCACGTGAGGAAGAACTTCTTTCCTGTGAGGGTGACAGAGCCCTGGCACAGGCTGCCCAGAGAGGCTGTGGAGTCTCCTTCTCTGGAGATCTTCCAAACCCGCCTGGATGCCACCCTGTGCCCTGTGCTCTGGGTGTCCCTGCTGGAGCAGGGGGTTGGACTGGATGGTACCTTCCAACCTCAACCATTCTGTGATTCTGTGATTCTGTATTTCTAACATTAGGCAAATGGTAAGTATAATTACTTTTTACTATTGCTTTGCTTGACTTATAGAGTTTAAGGTCTAAAGTTCAGCTTTGATCATCAAGTATGACCTATTTCATTATGCAAGGCACCAAATTTAATTCAGTAATTCTTTATGGAGGCTAGTATGTTTCTTAGTGAGGTAATTATTACTGAAAAAAATCAGATGCAATTTGGTGACCACATCTAATTTCTCAAAGCAATAATGGCCCTTATAAGCCTTTGTTTTCCTGAGGATACCCTTCAGCAAGAACTTACTTTTGTGCTTTAGCATTTTAATATCTAATTATAATTTTAATTAAACAATGAAGATACTGCAATAATAGTTTCCTCATTAAAATATGAATCAACAGGAAAATTAAAGTATTATGGCAACTTTAAGTGAGCTATGCTGAAACTGGGTCATTTAGTATTTCACAGTTCAGTCTTAATTATTTCTCTTTGTATAAAATGTATATTATAAAATATCCAAGACAGACAAAGGACCATTGCATATGTCCATTCACCTAGGCATAAAAATGCCAAAGTCCTTTCCTCAGCTACTTTGGGGTCTTTAAATAGTGTACAAATTTTGCTAAATATGAATCATGACTTCTTCTATATTGGTGGTGTTTCTCCTGTCCTTCTGGGGGTGTTTGGAAAGCTTCCCTTGCTGCATGCTTTCAGTCGCAGTTGAATGTGAGGCAGGTCCCTCTGCGTGACACCTGCTGCTCACTCCCTTCCCACCAAGAGCAGCACTCCCACAGACACAGAATTACCCTCAGGGGAAACAACAACAAAAATGAGGAATGGAAAATGTACTGAAAATACACATCTCGTCCCCCCAGATCGTGGAAAAATCTAGAAGCGTCAACAGAAGTTGAACTGAATCAGCTTTTCCCAAAGGACTCAAAGAGCTGATGCAGAAGCTGTGGAGGTGGTGGGAAATTGTGATCAGTAACTTGAGAAAGACTGTAATCCAGGGAGAAAATTGTACAGGGGCCTGAGCTAATGTAGCAGCACAAGGCCTTTGCACTCCTTAGAAATACAGATTTTTGGACTGAGGCAGTTGCTGTCTGAACCTTGGTCCTTCTTGCAGATCATTCAGAGGCTCCATACCTAAATTTGCTTCACACCAGCTCTTAAGGTCCAGCTATATGAACTGCCAGGCTGCATTTTACTTTGGTTTTATATCTGCAAGCAAGTGCAGGGCAGCACACTCACTCACCGGCTGCCCTTACCTGAACCACTTTTGCTAACTCAGAGTCCAGTTGTGCTGCCAATATCTGCTGTGAGGAATACAGCAGCCAGCAAACCTCTCCAAATCAATCAATATACATTGAATTAAGCCACTATGCAGTATAAATGTGGCAGGAAGTGAGGGAACATTTGGTGTTAGGCATCTTGTCCAAAGGTATTCTCATCTCAGCTCTGTAATTCTTCGCTTCTATATGACCAGAATCTCAGATATTTGCCCCATGTAGCTCATGAAAAAAAATCAGCAAAAGCATTCATTTAATTGTATGGGTTGATTCCAACTTTTCTGACAAATTTGGTTGCTGTTGAGTGAACGTGTGCTGCCACCCATAGGCATTCCCAAAAATATCTCTTTGCTTTTTCAGATTATAAAATGAGAAAGTTTTTATTCTACTGTTCTCTCATATCTGTGGCTGGAGCAAACTGTGAAGTATGCCATGAAATTAAGTATAACCAAAGATAGCATGAAGTATTTTAAATACTTTATTTAGAAGTAGTTCACTGAAAATGACTCACTGCTTGTGTATTATTATTATCTGTTTTCCTCATTTTGTCTGTAAAAGAAAAACAACTCAGTGTGCTTGCCCCCTGTCTTCTGGTGTATTACTAGCAATTGCTCTTAGTTAAATGCATCTTAGTTTTAGGAGGAAGCTTAGACCCAAGTATATATGTAGTAACCATGAATTAGCTGTTTTTTTACAATTTATGATTTGTGTATTTCGAATCCAATGTAATGTAACTGATGGTGCTATGACAATAATAAGGTTAAGTACAGCGGAGCACAGCTAATGAGCTGGTGTAAAAGACAGCGGGCAGTTTCACAATGCCAACCATTACTTACCACACACTTAGAGGAGTAAAAAGTAGCTGGGCTTTGTTTTTGAAATAAATAAATAAATAGGATTGATAAAATCATCTCCAAGGAAATTAAAAATCCGGTTACATAAATACTGAAAATTTTGTATGATCCTTCAGGAAAAGAAATGGCTTTGTTAATATCATTGCTACTAGCACTGTTGCCTTGCTACATTTCAGCATATGGCTTCTGCAAAACAGGAAAAAAAAGACTATTGATAACTTGACAAAAGTGCTGTGTCTTGGCCTCTTCACAGCAGGGGAACAAAAAAATCAAGGCTGCTATAATTGGTATGAAATGTTCCTACTATAGTTTCCCTGTGCCCCATTTTTTAAAAAGGTGAAGAGGGAAATCACATTTAATATTTCTTTTAATTCAGGCACCCAAATGGTGGCCAGTTTTCAGTTTTTAATCTTCACTTTAACAAAGAACAGTTGGGCAGCTATTGACGGTGAAACACAGCGGTCGGCTACCTTGTAAATTAGAAGCTGCGGTAGTAAAAATGGATTTGTATATCACCGGGAGTAGAGAGAGTGTCTGCCTTGTAAATTTAATTAAACAGCAGGTGCAAAATCAGGTCATATGGCTTTGATGTGCCCCATGTGAGGATGACAACTAGACAATGATTCTAATATGAAGAAATTTGCATACATTTGCATTGGATTGCACAAAACGTTGTAGCTCACACCTACTTTTTGTGTTTCATTTTGGGAAAGCTGAAGATTTGAATGAGCGGTTCCTATTTAGTTTCTGCAGCTAAACACAAGAAATGCTTTTGTTCTGTCATGGTAGGGAACATATGGGTTATGGTGCTGTTATGTACCATTTTACAGAGTATGCTTACATGATAATCAAATATTTGAAAATGCAGCTGAGATACTTGTAATGACGGGAGAAGCAAAACTGGAAGGGGTGGGTGGGTAAACGGAAAAAATGGAAACCACCTCTGTACTTTAATCTTTCCTTGATGATCATTTGTTTATTGGAGAATTAGTGCAAATCTACATTCTGGTCTTTGGCAAAGGGGTGTCACAAACAATTCTCTTTGCTTTAGTAGTTAATATTATAAACAATAAAATTATATAGGTTGGAAATGTTTTTAAATCTAGCAATTAGCACTTCATAAATTTTATTAGTTAAAAAAAATACATTTTCTTGCTTTAATGGCCAAAGTCAAGAGACAGTTCAATGGTAGTTATGCTTCTTATGGCTTATTGGCTTCTTATACCAATAGTTTAATGGGAAAATGAACTGTATAGATTCCCCCTCTTCTTTTCTGTTAAAAATGCTCCTGAACAGTTGGTTTCCTTTTTGACAGTTTGTCTATGAGATTCTGAATCCCAGCACTGACTATTTTTGCTGACTGTGCTAGACCAACATAAAAGTTTTAGAGGTTATTAAAACACAGCTGGGATGGCGAAATGAATTGCTATGAGAGAAGAAGATGAGAAGAAAAAGCTGAACCTTGCTTACCAGGTATTACCTAAACCTGGATTAGCAAAGACTAAAACCTGCCAAGTGAAGGCTGCCCAGGGAAGCTATGAACCCAAGTGTGTCTGCACTTCTGCGGGCTGATATAAAATGTAAGATAAAACAAATTTATATGTTTGCAGCACTGGGTCCTGTTTCGACTGTAAACTGCCAGATCTAGTAACTAGTAAGTTATGGAAGCAACACCTCTGCTATTAATAATGAATTAAGCACAGGAATAACCCCAGGATAGTTCATGTCATTTAAACTAGACACCTAGTACACAGTCTCAGAGGTGTGAATCATCTGCTGGCATGTTCCCAGAGCAGTCAATATTGCTGTGGAGTTTTGCACTAGCCAAGGATTTAGTCATCTAGTGTAGGTAACCGCAAGTGTGCATACATGTACATATATATGTGTGTGTGTACAAAACATATACATATGTATATTGATACATACCATTTAAACACGTTATGTATATTTCGCTTGGAGCAACAAAAACTGATCAATAGGTTTTAATATTGTATTAGGTCTATGTTATATTGATATGTTATATTGGTACAGGATGTTATATTATAGGTACAGGTTATTTATAAAACACTGGCATCACATACGACAAATATCTCAAAAGCTGTCCAGGATGTTCTTGAGAAATGACTTAGTACATAAAACAAACCTCTTCTGCTAGTGCTCTTGTCTTCAGCCACTGCTGCCTATGCAGTCCTATCTAGTTTTCTGAGGATAGGTTTTGAACCACAGATATTTGCAGTTCAGGCATGTTCATGATTTTAAATGGTAATTCTATAGAAACAAGATCCTTATGCAAGGATTCTGCCTGTCCGCTTATTTGTCTGTGTGTCCAGCCTTAATACATAAATCTATTGGCTAATTTGACAGATAAGAATCTAGTAGATATTCCTTCCTACAAATTTCATAAAGAATGCATGAATGGCAAGAGGAAGAAGAATTTAAAGATGCCTTAGTAGAGATAAGGGCTGTCTTGAGAGATCAGAGCCACCTAGACATCAGAGAATCCCTGTGGCAGGATCCCCTGGGAAAGTCTCAGATAAAAAGAAAAGCTTGAACAGGAAATGGGATCTTTCATGGGAAAGCTAATTCTTTAGTGTTGTTTCCAAAACAGTCATAGCAGGTGAACTTCAGTTCGGTGTTATTCCGCACACGTAGGCGCTCGCGTGCAGACCCTGCTGTGAAGCGGGTGGTGAGCAGGAAGCAGAGCTCTCCGCAAGCCCGGAGGCTCCAGGCACTGAGCGTGCAAGTTATTGTACCGGAAATCACATACTTCCAGGAGCTTCCTTTAAAGTCCTGTGTCTGCAGGAAAGCTCCCCTCTAGGAAAAGGCTGGGTTACACCAGACGTGTGTGTGGCCATACAGCTCCGTTCAAGCTGCGTATGTTGCCCTGTATGGGACAGCAGCTGAAGAAGCATCCAGCCGTATCAGGAGGTACCACCTTTAAATGGTTGTGATGCTGGTTTTCATGTGAAACCAGGGTAGGCTCAGACTCACAGAGATGTAAACATGCTTTGCACTAGCATACCACAGCTGCTGGACAAAGAACAGGAGCGACACTGCAAAGTTCCCAGTCACTGGACTGCAATTGCAGGAGTCTTTCACTTCCACAGAGGGAAGGATGAGGGTACCTCTGTCTTAGAACACTTGATTTTGTCCCTGCTGAACTTATTTATCCCTCAGCTGCAGTTAAAAAGAAAAAAAAAAAAAAAGTTCAGCACAAGTAGGTATTGGTGAGGAAGGGTGGGTTATGGGAAGAGGAAGAGATGGAAATGCGCTAATTTGGGGAATGGATAGGGGAAGGCTGAGTAGGGGCTTCCTAGACAGATCTTCTGCCAACAGAAAATCCTCTGTTGTAGTAGCAGCTAATCTGCTTTAGGAGCTTGCTTTCTGCCTTTTTTTTACTCCTTCAGTTGTGGTGAATGCAAAATCAAACCATTTTTGTTTACACAGTTTAGGGGTGTAAACCTTCAAAGGTGCAGACGGTCTTTTTTCCAAAAGCAGTTATCACTGTTACTTGAATAAACAAAATTATCACTCATTTGGATCTTCCCAGGCTGAGGAAAACACTGCGTCCATGTATCCCATTCCTAGTATACCTCCTCCAATTATTAGGCTTCTCTGCAGAAATTGGCCACTGTCTGGGATAAGGTCCTGGTTAAAAGCTTCCCAGCTGGGAGAGCTCAAAGAATAGTCAGAAATGGCACCTGTAACTCCCTCCTAACCAGCAGGGAGCTCAGCCGTGGGCAGCTCCTTGCTCTGCTGCAAGACAGTGCATGTCCTTGGGATGGCTCTTGCTCGGCTGGAGCAGCTGAATCACCCAGGTTGAGACGCTGAGGTTTGAGGGACTCCCACACTTGGGGTATGCAAATACAATAAATAGGTTTTCTAAATTTGGCCCTGAGCATTTTGGATTTTAAAAGCTCATATCCTTAGTCTTGGAGCTCCCAGATGAGGACTATAGAAGCTAGCAAGTGGAAACATATGAGCTAAATAAACAAATAACAAATAATCTAAAACTTCCCTTTGAGGGCGAAACTATTTAATTACTTCTTTTATTCAGTTTTATTTGTTTCCTTTTTTTGAAGGATTTGTAAAAAACAAATATCTTAAAAAGCAAGCATGAAACAAATGTACTCATAATCATTTGTTTTATTACATTTTATTTATTTATTTTTAGTAAGATGAAACAGTGCCCAGAAAGGCAAACATCAGAAGTAAAACAATTAATTATGACATCAATAAACAATTCAGCAATTCTGAGAAAATATTCAAATGACCTTCCCAAATAAAGGGCCAGGAATGTATTTTAAGCACCTCTAGGTATCTTTTTTTTAAATAGTCAACATGGCAAATGCATTCAAGCAGATTGGGTACTGGTGTTAATTGCACTACAAGGCCATGGATCACAGAGTAAAAGAATATGTTAAAAGAATACAAGCAGCACACTTAGGAAAAGGAGCCATGCACAGCAAGGAAGACACTAATAACACGGAAAGAAGACTGAGTGGAGTCAACCTGCTTCACTTTACTAGACATAAAAAGTGGTGCTGTGAGGACACCTCTTTCCCATCAAAAAAAAAAACAATGAGAAAGGGCATTTCACCCCTAAACTTCATGATCACTCCCTGTTGATGGCTCCAGGATATGATTTAGGATGACTCCTGTAGCAGATTTGAGTTTCAGGAAACAACCTTTATTGCTCCCACAGACCTCTTCCCTCCAAAGCACCAGAAGAGGGGATCAGGGTCTGGGCTAGAGAAATTCTTCACCAGTTATGCTACAGGGAAGCAGAAATCCACAGCCTCCTTATTGTGGATACTTTACCACCTTCTCCTGAATGAAGGCATCCAAAAGTATTCCTTATAAGCACCAACATTTAATAAGCTGATAAGCCAATTCTGGGTTATTTTGCACAGGTGTAAGTACCTCTACAAGCAGTGCAGCAGATACAAGTTTTCAGTTGAATTGAACTAACATGAATAACATTCAAAAGGGGAAGCATTTGATCTGCCCTTTGCTAAGTTTAGAACTGTAAACTTTATTATTTTATATGCAAATTCTGTCAATTTGCAAACCATCAGAGAAGTCACCTTCACATTTTCATGGATGAGATGGAGAATTGGCACAAGATTTTGCCAATTGTATTAGATAAAAATAAGGAGCTGGTTCCCAGTGTTTTCGTTCTTATTATAGTCACTCATTATTGGATTTACGGCTCAGCAATATTTGATATCAGGAGGTACTTTGGCCATTAACATAAATATCTTATGTAAGTAAGATTATCTTTGATAAACTGGCAAACTTTTAAAAATTACCACTCAGAGGCTCTGCTTCAGTTTTTCAGTTTTCTCTGTCTGTTTGTAATTGATATGCTTTTCTTCTAAGGTTATTCAGATAGAAATATGTCCCTCTATTCGCTCCCATGTCAACCGGAGGAAACAACAGATGGGCACAACTTACTGTTATTAATTTGTATTGCATTGTACAAAAACATAACAAAGCAGCCCAAACTATTTCCATCTCAAATAGACAAAACAAGCAGAGATAGGAGGATGGAGATTATCCTTGTTTTACTGAACGACACGATGAAATCAACTTGGCTCCATATTCACCAAACTGCTAGTTAAAACAGCCTCTTGTTGCAAGGATAGCTGGGTGAGGAAAGGTATTTTTTCCTGTCAAAAGAGGTTTCAAAATTTGGACAATTTTCTCATTCTATAATAGGACAAAAACAAATGCTTTCCATGTCAAAATGGAAATATTTCAGTTTTCAGCTAACATACTAGGAGGAGGTCAGGCCAGGTCCTTAAGCTGAAGGAAAGGATTTGATACATTTTCCTGATTTTAGTGTTAATTTGGGGTAAGATTCTTTCTCTTTTGGAGCAGAAATTTCATTCTTATCAAAATTACCTCGCACATTAAATTTTGAACTTTATTGAATCCAAAGAAAAAAACATATTTAAGAAATATACAATAGTATCTATTATCAAATACATCATATTATTTCAGAACCTTTCATTCTTTCTACTCTCAAATCAACAAAAGGTAATAGAAAAAAGTACACACAAACACTATGCTTTCTTATACACCTTAGTAATTACATTATGTTGTTACTAAGAAAGTGTCTCATTGTAGGCAGGATTTCTATAATACCTCTGGCTTAATTGCTTGTGGCCAGGTAAAAAACACCAACAGTTTAACATTCTAATGCCATCATTTCATTTCTCCTTTTAAATATGAAAAATGTATTTATATCTCTGAGGTGTGTTTCACCACAATGTTCAAATATGACAATGAAGTGTGGTGCTTTTTCTATTTCATGTGCAGGAAACATGTGTAAATACTTTATTAAAATTAAAAAAAAAAGTAAAAGCTGTTCCCTGCTGATTGATTTTTCAAAAGCTCCCTAGACTGATTTGACTACAGATGTTTGCAAAATGATTGGATGTAAAGTGGGCTTAATTCATAAAAGCAATAAAATGTTGCTTATTGACTGAACAGATGAACTAGCTAAGGGGACATAATTTGAAGTGTTCTTATTGGAAATGCTTTCAAGAAACATAATGATAATGCCAAAAAAAAAGCTTTTTTAGATACATTAGAATGAATTTTCTATAAAATATTTTAGAAAATTTGAAACACTAATAAAATCATTTTTTAAATTTTGTACTATACGAAAACGAATGAAGTTGTTGAGCCTTCTCAGAATAAACATATTATTCACAGTTAGCAATAAAATGGCTTAAACTTACATTCAAAAAATGTTAAGGCAAAATGAAGAGAGAAAGAAATGCTGGTAACCAGTATTCTGCCTTATCTTGCCAAAGAACTGTCTTTTCAAGGTACATAAGGACTGTACTTAACCACTGTTTTCAAGGCGGACAAAAATCAGGTGTATTAGAAACAGTTCCCGATGAGTCAGATCATAACTCACCAACAGGGAGACTGAAGAAATCATTGTGAGATCTCTGCAAGTTTTCCTTCAATCTCTGCAAGACTTCCTTTTGGGAGAACCCAGAATTTTAAGCCCATGCATCCTGAGCACAGGGAAAGACAGTATTAAAGCCATGTCACATGCTGTGATGGTTCTCATTGGCTGGAAATGATGTCTAAAACCTGGCTTCCCTATAGCATCTGACAGGTTTTTATTATCATTTTAGGTAGTTCTAGCCTTAAACAATGGTTCTTAGTGCTTCGCCTTTCTACCATTCCAGTTTACACTTATACCTTAGACATAGGAATTCTGGACACCAGCCTTAATGAGAATTTTGAGGGATCTTTTTACCAGACTTCTCTAAGTACTATTAAAAAAAAAAAAACAGAAAGAGATCATTTCTAAATCATAGTAATATTTTCTTCTGGAAGCCTTCCATAGCCCTCATCCCTCTCTAAAAGAAACTCAAACTCTTATTTTGGAGCTGTTTCAGCAAGCACCTAAAATTTAAGTTTAGATGAAGTACTGAAAATGAACAGATTGCATCCATATTTGTTTAAAACCTTCCCCAGGCCTTTCCACAAATGTGTTTGCGGGATGTAGATGTGCTAACTGCAATGGATACGACTTTCTTCTTCTGCTGGGTGAGGGTTTTCCCTTGGGCTGACTCATGAGCAGTATTCCTGATGACAGCAGGGATCTGTGGAGAGCATTGCTGGGCAGGCTGGAAGTGAATGTCTTCTCAAAGAGGTGATCATCACCAGAGCGTGAGTGTCAACCTGTCTCCTGTCATGACTGCAAACCATGGGGTTGTGCAGAGCATTCAGTCATTCTGTGAGGATTTCCGTCCTGGTGGAGTAAACTTTGGAAAGCTGAAGGCCTAATGACATGGATTCCAGCAGCATCACCTGGATGCCAATACTCCAAATACCATGTGTAGGACTGCAGTCTGCAATACTCTATATTATGTACTAAGCTCAGAGCCAAAATTGGTCAGGATTGTATTCTCTAAACTGATACACTCTGTAGACAGTTCAGACAGCAAGAAAGGAGCTGCAGATTTAGCTCAGTAAAGGCAAAGCTTTATATTTTAATGAGTAATTGCCAGATAACATATGTGTTATCCTTAATATTTTTACGTTTCCAGTTTGCCACAGAAATTATAATTGCTTGCTATGTTATTTATTCTAGCTTCAGGATTGAGGATGATGATAATCTTTATGAGGTATTATACTCCCATTGAATTTTACTGTCTTCATGGGCAAAGAGTTGATACCTTACTGATTTAAATATTGATTTACATTTTAATAGATGTATGTGTAGAAACTTGGAGCCACAGCATGCTATTTTAGTTCCTGGCATGCACTACTCATCTGATAGAGCTCTAGCTGAAAGGGAAGCAAAAATACATGGGATGTAATTCTGTTCCTGAACATACCTGTGCACAACCATTTGATACACCTCAGGATGCCTGAGGCAGATATGATCAGCAGATACGACACGAGATCTATAGAAGACTTGAAGGCCAGGCAGGGTCTGGTATTGAAGCTGCAGAAGATTCTGTTTAGGAAACTGAATTGCACTGTATATTCTTATCTGTTGAAAGAAAAGTTTGAGACCAGGGTAAACTTGCCTGGAAAGAAAGCATAAAAAAAAAAAAAAAAAAAAAACCAGCAACAAAACAAGTTATATATTCTGCACTTGAGTTTTGAAAAATGAGGTTAGCCAACTTCTGTGTGAAACCCTGCAATGCAAATGATCAAAGCACTAGGTTTAATTAATACAGACACTCTTATGCTTAAAATTTAAGCCCATTTTGAGTCATATTCTCATCATATTAAGCCCATGCACAGGGATTGCCAGACACATTGATTTAATCTGCTGTAGCTGATGAGTGACACAGCAGTGTCACTTGCATGTACCAACCAATTGCTGCATGCATAAGGGGATAATGAGAGTTGTAATTTCCAAATCTTTGTTTGCACTGTTCTTAAGGCAGTAATGGACATTTAGGAAAATCTGGTGGACACATAGAACTATGAGTTTACCTGTGATGTCAAACTTTTGATCAGGTGAGGTGCTAAAGCTGAGGAGAGAGTTTTCATAGGGAGGGAAGAACAACAGAAGCAGATAGAAAAATCTGAATGCAGTGCATGACTCAAGGACAGGATGACTGAGTCTTGTTTTCTGGAGTCTTTGTTTTATCACCTATATTTGTCTTCTTTCCACTGTAGAAAATAAAAACAAAAATATTAGTTGATTTTGGAATTCATTTTAGTCTGTGGGAGAACAACCCATGGTAATGTCCTATACGTAAAAACAGCCCAACAAATGGTACCTCGAATCTGAGAGTCTTTGTGGTTAGTTATGTTTTGCCGCGCCTACTTGGTGCAGCACTGAAGAGGTTAAACAAAAGTTGCCCCTCTTTCAAAATTGTGTTAATTAAAAATGTAAAACCCAAAGAAATCACAGCTGGATAAATAAAAACAGCCCAGATGGTATAGCAACAAACTTCTGGCAGGTCTTGAAGCAGACAGTATTCCTGCATATTTTATATCCTAGCACAGGCTATCACTAGACCACACCAGTGATGGCTTGAGTTGAACAGCAGAATACAGGGCACTCAAATTGTCTTTCTGCTCTTGGGCAGCACTGTTTTCAGAAATGCCTGACTAGATAACAGGTCTTTGTTCATTACATATAGCAAGTCCCCAGGTTCTCACCTGTGAATCAACTGGATGCTTCTTCATTGAGAACAAATTCCTTCTAGTGATATTCTTTCATTTGTGAAAGTATGTAGGCAGAATTCAGGCTTTCATTCTGTACATATAATATCAGCCCTAATGATGTCCTACTGTCAGCTTGTATTCGTCAGCTTGTTATGAAAGCCACTCAGTCAGGGAATTCAAACCTACTTTAATGAGCTTTGGATCAAGTTTTCAACTGCAGAGCTTCAGATGTCCGGCTCCAGAAAATTCCCAAACAGGCTGCTTTAACTTATGAAATGAAATAAGACGAGACTAGCGCTTCCCAGGTGTGTCCGGCTAACTCCTTACAGCCAAAAGAGTGACCGATTCCACGGAGAGGTCCTGTTAGATTTGTTACGTCTCTTGGGCTGCCAGACTAAGGACATTCCAGACAAACATCCAAACCAAAGAATACCTGAACACGTCAGAGAGAAAAAGAAGAAATATCTGAGGAAACACAGACATATGGCCACTAAACTTAGGTTCAAGGCAGAAGATATAAGGGTTATATTTGCCCTGTACTTTACATCTTGTTGAGAGTCTTTTTCATTAATTTAGGTGCCCTCATTAATTTAGTCTTCCTGTCAGTTTTCCTGTCACTGGCAATTCTAATGAAAGGCAGCAAAGGGAGTGAGTAGGTGGTGGCTGGATTAATAGCTGAGAGGAGAATGAGCAGATTTAAATCTGGACAGAGGTACAGGGGAGTGTCAGTTATTGTCTAACAATGTAAAAGAAACAAGAAATACACGGAGGAATAAAATAGAAATATTTAAAACCACCTCTAAAACCAGTCATACAGCTCCCTGGCTTCCAAGTGCTTTCAGTAGAAGGCCTGCAGAAGTCTTTTTAAATGTGGCACTTTCTGAGTCTGGTAAAACCAGCATTAGCACGATGAAGTGCCATCGTGTTCTTGTCGCACACCACACAGGCTACGTAGAGGCAGTGGGGGAAACACGTCGCGTAGGGTTTGTTGCTGTTGTCGTTTCTGTGCTGTGGGCTGTGCTGTGCCCCCCGCCCAGCTGCACTTCACAGCTGTGCCCCACAGCTGGCTGGGGTGTCTCGGCAGCCTCACCGTCCTGTACTGGGACACACTGACCTGGCCTTGCGGCTATTCTTGTAGCTTTTGTGCAGTCCTCCACAGCCCTCATTTACATTTAGCATTATGATGGAAATTGGACTCTTTTATTACCATATAAACACGAAACATACAGCTATAGCCACCCCAGAAACTCTCATTAAGCTGTATGAGAGGCAGGAAACAATAGATGGCTTTTGGTCACAGGGCACAATGAATATTAACTCTTTATAATTACAGAAGGGCTTTGGTGAAGGAAAAAAAAAAAATCCTGAAAAGCAAAATGGCTGTTACAGCCACAAACCTTGTTATTGCTACAGCAGAAACCAATAGCATCCATTTTGTATAGTAACTCTGGGATGGCTTTATTCCAAAGATGGTCTCCTGAGTGATTTGGATTAGACTTTGACTTCATGGCCAGATTTTCGTGCAATGCAAGGAGTTTTTGTTTTTCGCTTTTTAGCCTTTTTTTTTTTTTTTTTTTTTTTTTTTTTTTTTTTGTAATAATGTATGTGCTGCTCTGGCAGATGTTTTATTTTCACAATTTTTTTTTCAAAATCAACACTACTGAGTGATACTGAGATGCTTTGATGGTGTAATCCTGACTGAAAAAGCCTTCTGGCACGCTGGATAAAGACTCATGATATGCATGCTGCTGTGTTACAATAGATATACCACTGCTCAACCTCCTGTTCAGGTTGAGCCCCCACGTACTTCTCTCACATCCTCTCCCGAGCCTCCCATATGGTTTTGGGAACTGCTGAGTTTCATGGGCTGACTCCTACCTTCTGTGGGGCAAAGGCAGCAGATTGAAGAACCTACACACATAAATAACCACCCCCCTAAGCTCAAACAGGAACAGAGACAAACCTGCATTTCAATAGAAAGAAAAAGCAGCTGGCAAGAACATGACAGACATTTCTTCCTTCCATAGATCTCCTCCTGCTTCCTTTCCACCCACCCTTTCTCTGTGGTTGCTTGTCCCTGGATCATTTGCTGCTCCAGGTGGTGTTTCCTTCTATGCAGAGAATTTAAAGTCTAAAGTGCCAGCACCCTCGCTCCCTCAAGTAATAGTCTGTACAATGTGCAAACATCTGTGTTACTGGCTGTGTAGTTAATAGGCTTGAGCAAAATCTCTATTCTCTGTCAAATTCCTTGAGCGGGACCAAATCCTCACCACCTAAATGGAGTATTTGTGCTACCTTGACACAATGGAGACAGCAGCCTCAGTGTGAGGCAAGTGACATACTGTATAATTCATTTTAACTAGAAACATCATATGTTGACTCTCATGGCAGTGATGGCGATGATTTCTCACTGGAATGGAAAATAAGGGAGACCAAGCTCCTCAAGAGCAAGGTCAGTTCTATAACATGGTCTGAGGTAATGACAGAGGAATTAGTACATTACATTATTATATATGTTACAATATAATCAGGGATTTCTAATTAACAAATGGTCCATGACTGAATTCTCATTTCAGTATATGATTTATGTATGTGTGTATGTATACATACATATACTGAAATACATGTTACTCCTTGTTGAATTCTTTTTTTAGTTCCTTTACTCCTGCTTCTGCTTTACCCAAGGTTTACTTCTTTTTTGATTCAATTCTTTTTTGGTTATTTGGCTTTGCCTGCAAAAGTTGTGTTGCCTGGGCTCCTTGATTAGGTAATTTAAACTGACTGAATTGGAAAGTTATAAATAATGAGAAATTAATGATATCATGTACGTAGTGTATTTCTGGAATGATTTTTCAAAAAGAAAAGGCATTAACTTATTGTGGGACATCAAAAAAAGAGCAGATGTTTTACAGTCCTTTTGAAATGTGCATAAAGGCCATCTGAGTGAATGAAAGGGTGAGGAAACAGGGACCTGCAGTAGCAGAAAGCTGATCCGGTCTGAGCCAGGAGGCAGCAGAGGAGGAGCATTATTGCTCTCTGGACAAAAAAAACATTGTCAGCTTGTCACTGCTTTTAGATACTTAAACCAACAATTGATCTGTATAGTGGGATTTTTGACTACATTACAATTAACATAATGGTACAGGTGGCATTTCATGAAAAATTGGAGGGACAATTGCCTCCATTAGGTGTTTCTAAAAGAAAACTATTGAGGCAACAGCCAGCCCTGAAGAGTGCATTTGCCTCTTACTAGTGGCTCCCACTCTTAGCCTAGCATAGCTAATCAAGTTTAGACCTTCTCAGGGCACTGAGAGACCACGCTTAAACAGCTTCTCTTATAGCATTGTCTTTTCTAACATTAGGAATATGGGGCTCACTTGTCGACATCAAAGTGCTCAGAAACAGACTTACTGAACTGTGAGACAGCTATTTCTAGAATACAGTAAATTTCTGGCTTCGTATGTCTGCTGGAGACCTCCTTGGTCAGATTTACAAAGTTTGTCTGTGCCTTGTAGAGTGCTGTAGCCCTGTGCATTTTTTTTTCCTACTGAGAGAATCCCTCCTGGACACAATGCTTTCTACTAAGAAAAAGAAAATGATTTTTCTACCTCACTTTAGGAAGTGAACAGAGAAAAATGCTAAAAAGGGGAAATAACTTTATATTTATATATGTATATGTATATATATATGTACGTATGCATATTTATTTCTACTCTAGCATAATAATTATGTGAGTATGAAATACGGGTTTTAAAAATGAAACTGAAGCTCTGAAGTAAATCTAGAATTGGAACTGTAGAGCAAGAAACTTCTTGTCTGACCCCATTCTTGTTGACAGATCCCCAAAAGCACAATATATTTTAAATAATAGATGCTTAGGAGACTTGTCTGATGTTCTCTCCCTGGCATTGGAAAAGAATGAAGTGCTGATCCTAATTTTAACCACCTTTTGGTCTGCTGACAAAGATATTCCTGACATTATTTTGTTGTAGCTTAGCAGAAGCTGCATTTGGAATCAGTGGGTGGAGGCACCTGCATGGGTAAGGAATGGAGCAGGTACCCCAACTCAGTGCAAAGATTCAAGTGCTCTGCGAGCATTCTCCTGTGCTACTGCATATATTGAATTGTTATGATGTAGTAGCTCTTGGTGTGCTTTTCATATGAAAATCAAATACTATTCACTGAGCCTATGTCCCAGTCCCCAGATCAGAATTTAAGGTTTAGTAAAGCAGTGTAGATTCTTTAAAAATATCTGAAAATGTGTAATTGATGTAGTGAGCACTGGACTGAAGTTATGTAAGCAGCAGATGAATCTAATTTACACAGGAAAACACTTTATATATAAGTACTCAAGATTGCTCCACAAAATGCACAAACAGCATCAACACAGCAATAATACATCTTCAGATGTAATGCAAACAGTGCATTTCTACAACTATCTCTTTAGCTCAAGAAATGAAATGTAAAATTAAATTGTTCGAGTTCAGAAGCTTTACGCATCAAACGCATCATCAACACTATAGCAACAACAGTTAATTGTATGTTATATTTCACAAACATCAGACAACGCAATACTGTTTTATTTTTTTTCCTCATAATTGTACACTATGTTTTCTACTGGAACCTCCATAAGTTAGTGTGTTTTTCCACTTCAGAAGTTCTTCAGTTTACAATCAGTTGTGAGGTTTTTGCTGGTTTTATGGACACGTGGGTGATGGTTAATGCAGCCTGTATTTGCCACCTGGCAGCTCTGCACAAGGAGCTGAGTTCACACAGAAGGGAGCAGACCAGTACTGAGCACTCCCAATTTCCTTTGAATCAAGTAGATCTGGAAGAAGCAAAGATTTCTCAAGAAATTTTTCAGCACCTTATAACATAAGGCCTTTTATTGAACACTCAGGGACTCAGGGAAAGGGAAAAAAAAATGTGTTAGTAAGTATAGTGCAACAAAAACTTTAAGACAAAATAAACTTCTTATTTTGCTTTTTTGATGTTCATACATAAACATACATAAACAATTTCATATTAACTAGAAATCAGTTTGCAGAGCACAAATGTATGCAAAACCATATTTCAAATGCTGTGCCAATTGCAAGAATTCAGAATTGGCCATGTTTGTGCCTTTTGTACCCTGTTAAGTTTATACAGATGTGCCCCACAGGTAGTTACTGTTCATGATCAAAAGACTCTGATGTCCCCGGCAATCAGACTAATTCTCACCTTGATTTACACATCATCTAGCCTCTTTAGCTCTACTGAACTGGCAGCAGGAAAGGATAGATTGTTAATAGTTCTGTGAGCTCTCTGATGGCTCAATTTCAGCTGTGTAATGAACATTGAATACCTGCTTGTCATAGTATAGGGTCATGTTACATCAAAGTTTAGTCTGTGAATATTTGAAGCTGCAACTTTCTCCTCTGTTCACCAACATTTATCTGTTCCTTATTGACCCTAAAACAAATTTTAATGCACTTTATCACTGATTAAACCCAAATTCAAGCAAAAGCCAACTGTACCTTCAAGTCTGTAAAAAAGTTCCTCCCACGAGCACAAGGGGCTCCAGTGTGGAGTCCCACAGAGATCCCAGACTTATGCCGTTTCTCAGGCATGGTCAGCTCCAGGATGGAATTTCAATTCACTGCCTGCCAAATTATTAAGCCACTATATTTTGTTTTCTATAATACAATCTTTGCCATCACTGTCAAATAGACATGATTAAAAGTGCACCCATCTGGCTCTTACTAAGACAAATTATCAGATTAATCTGTTCCTGTGCCTATATTTGAAACTGGATTTTTTTTTTCTTTTCTGTAAGTGAGTCACCCTCTATTTAACAGAATGAACAAGGAATGTAAGAGTCGCTTTGTAAGCAGTAAGGCAAATCATCCTATGGAAAAGCTGTCTATAATAAGGCTCAGTGCATGTAGAGATAAGCCCAAGAGCCCCATAGTGAGGATTTGTGCTGAGGATGGAGGATGAGAAGGACACAGCTTGAGCAAACACTTCATTAACCATGAATAATGAATGAGGCGACTGGACAAAACTGAGCATATTGTTCAAAAGAATAAAAAAGAAAAAAAAGAGTTGAAGTGTCAATACCTTGCGATGTTTGCAAGGAGTTAAATAGTTTTCTGAACAGCAGTAGATGCATGGAACTAGCTATTTCTCCTGTTAACCAGCAAGTTTGGTATCTTCTTGGTAAAACTTTTAAGGGACCAAATCTGCCCTTCAAAAGACAAATAGAATAGTATGGGGTAGTTGACTAATGACTCCTTGAGAGTTATCTTTCCATCATACCATATTTATTTTGGTGTATTTCATAAAATAAATAACTTTAAATGATAGAAAGACTGATAAGTCTATGGCGAAAATCTCAATGACTTCGATGTGCAGATTTTAATCATTTGCTCTATACAGTAAATAAACTCTTATGGATCATGCTTGAATGTGTTTCACATAGACCTTATCAGAAGACTCAGTGGTACGAAAAACATTTTAGTGTGTTCTAAGAATAGAAGAAAAATAGAAATTGGCATAAGTGCAATAAATAGAAAACAAAATAAATTATTTCCTTTAGACTTCTTTTGTTTGTCATCTCAGCTATAAGAATTTTCTGATGAAGGTTGACTGATGCAAATATGGCTTAGAAAGACAGTACTTAAAATTATCACTGGGATTTACATTTTGGATTTCATGGTTCAGTTGCAATATAAAGACCAGCCTTTGTGAGACTATAGGAAGATATATTTGCCTTACTGATATTTCCTATGGGGTATAGGACATAGCAGGAACTTACTGTGCTTAATAAGAGAAGTAATGACATGAAACTCCAATTATTCTTTAAAATGATATAGAGCAATGCTAATGTTCCATCATCAATCCTTTACCTTCTGTTGATGTCCCACCCATTGCAGAGATCTGACAAGCATCTCACAAGCCCTATAAATAAAAGGAAAAAAATACTTCCTTCACTGAAATGAGCATGGAGGTCGATAAGGCTGGAAAATCCTGCTTCTTGTAACTACATTTGCTGTGGTATGCACAGTGGAGATCTGAATTATTTATGTGCTGATGGTGCATGATGGCATGTCATTTCACACATCATCAGGCTCTTAAAAACACCTCTAATTAAAAAAAAAAAAGAGACAGAAAGAGAAACAGACCATTAATACAAAAAAAAAAAAAAAAAATAGTGTTAAAGGTCTGCACTGAAATCTGCAAAGAATATCCATATTTAAGACAGGAAATCTATGTCCTTCATATTGCCCATTATGGCATATAAGGTAATATATATACTGATGAAGGTATGAAATAGCAAACTGATGGATAGGAACGTGAAACAGTGTTCTGGGGAAAGGATATTCATAAAAGTCTCCTTTAACCCGAGAAGATGATTCTTTAGTTGCTAGAGAAAAGTGCAGCTGAGTCAATTCAGAGCACTTAAAACTAGCTTCCATCTGGAAAGTTTAGACAATCTTTTGGAGGAAGAAACTTCTCTTTAACCAAGAAAAAGTGAGAGGGGTTAACTAAACCAGCCTATTTGAATACACATAGCCTTATGCAAACCTTCAATATCTGCACTTCACTCTGAAACCAGTTTTAAATGACGCTGGTAACCTAGTAACATAATTATGAAACCAAGTTCACTAGGTATCATCCCACTCATATTATAAAGAATGAATTCAGAGGACTCATGTCCTCTGCCTTTTTAGCTTTCCAGTGGACTGTTGCAATACTTGCATTGTTGATATTACTGCATTATACAAATATTTTCTCTTATTTCCCATACCAAGGCTCTGTTTCAAGTCGCTTAACCTTTGTGGTTCAAGGTTTCTAAATGTATATATTACTTTAGTAAGATTTTTGGAGGGAAATAAAGGAAACCCAGTCAAGATTTTTTTTTAACTTTTCTATAATGCCTTTTTTTCACTGGTGGTCACCGACAGCACTAGAGGAAACGACCACAAACTGAAATATCAAAAGTTCCACAGAAACTTAAGGAAAAATTTCCTGACAGTGAGGGTGACAGAGCACTGGAACAGGCTGCCCGGAGACGTTGTGGAGTCTCCTTCTCTGGAGATCTTCAAGACCCGCTTGGACGCAGTCCTGTGCCACGTGCTCTAGGTGGCCCTGCGTGTTCCGGGGGGTTGGACTAGAGGTCCCTTCCACCTTTAAGCATTCTATGATTCTATGCATGTCTTTGATTGGAAAATCACAAATTAGTAGACAGCAATATTTGGGCAAGGGCCACGTCTGAGGAAACGCAGTTAATATGGCCACATTCTGGCAGTGACTTTGCAAAGCTGCAGTTCATTCATGCTCTGTGGAAAATTTTAATTAAGCATCTACATTTAATTCAGTTTTTCCTTAACGAGGGAGGCATCAATCCAGGTCTTCCCTAATGCTGCAGTCCTGGACTGCCACAGGACGGGACATATCCAGGCCTGCAGTTGTAAACTGAAGGCAGGGAGTTTCCTGTTTCCTGTCTACCATATTCTTCAGCTACACTTATAATAATAATTAAAAAGTCCCAGACCTATTCTCTGTCACTTGGGACAAATGGATATGTGTGGTTTACATCTGTGTGGCCAAACTCTTTTCACCTCAAAGTGTGGTGGCCTTGCCTGCATCTTCAACCCTGGGAACATATTATACCCTAAAGCATGGTTACTCTTACAAAATGTTAGTTTCTGCAAGCTAATATTATGCTACTGAGTGTGCTAACTCTTGAACAGTATGAGGAATTGTACACTGTGGCCAAGCCCATGCTCTGGTCCTGACTAATTTAATGGTAGCATCCATGGTCTTTTTTGCTAGACCTGGGTAGTGATTCTAGGTAATCTGAATACAGAAAGTACAAGAAAAAGTTCTCTGGAACAAAAATATGAGTCAGGACTGGCAAGAGTAATGGAAGTTGGGAATGGACTGGCCAAAACTATTGGGAGGTGACTGGAACTGGAAACTGGAGAGAGGGTGTAAAGATGCTGGCTGAAATGGAGACTGATCTGACAAGCATGACACATAGTAGAGCTGGAGGGAGCCCACAATGTTGGTCAAATGCAAAAACCAGGGCCCAGACTAAGGGGTAAGGAGTGAGATTACATGAGAGATTAAGGGAGTATAAAGAGAGTAAATATCTGTGGAGCGAAGCGTAAGATTAGAGAGACAGAAAGACATAGGACATAGCAATATTTCACAGTGAAGCAGACAGCTAGGAAGAAAAATGGAGTTTGAAGGTCCTGGAGGTCTGACAGAAAAGCTCAAAAACCCTCCAATTCAGGTGAGAAATGAACACAAGGATAGAAAAGAGACTAAACTGTGCAAGAACAAAAGGGACAGAACTGGAGTCAGTGCCAAGGGCCAGAGATGTCAGTACAAAAAAGAGCAGTGAGTCTCCACTGCCCTGGAGCAGTGAGTCACTTGTCAACAGTTGCTATGAAACCATTCTCCGATGCCCCTTTCTTGTAAGGTTTACCTAAATCTGACCACAACTTCTGTTGGTTATTTCACTTGTTCAAATAGAATAACGACTCACTGAGCTTGCCCTAAGCCCATGTTCTCTGTCTGATGTGTACTGTGCGTTTTAGAAAGATTGTTACCTACTACACTGTTACAAATTTCTAAAGATCTTTTGATGATCTACTGAGATAAATTGTCATCTTGCTCTAGCTTCTGCCTTTGTCACACTGTTCTCTGAAAACAACATCTTTATTACCAATAAGAAACAGATATGTGTTAAATATTTTCCCAATATTTGTGGTAAATTGACAAAGTAAAATAGCTGCATTCTGCTATGATTTTCTCCTGCATTTGTTTTAACTCCAGAATGATTGAGCAGTTTCACTGACTTTGTAAAAAAAAATATATATTTTTTACTTATCTACTTAATTATTATTGGCAACAATTACCTTTTGTAGTTAATAGAATAAATATCCTTTTGCATACTGCTCCTAACAGGGGTTATGAGTCTTTTTCTATTACTCTTATATTGAATGTCAGTCTATGATAGTCAAAAGATCTTGATTACTTTTCTCCTTATCACTAAGTTTTTTCAACTTAAGCACTTCTTAATCGTGCTTTTTACTTCCGACTAGGTGTTGCTCACCAATGTGCTGCAATTTGCAAACATCTGTTTTCAGGTCATGTTATTTTTGTGGACATATTTACTGTTTAAGTAAACAGTGTTGATCCAGAGGACTGTGCCTCCAAGCAGTCTTAGATTCATGGAATTTCAGTAGAATGGAAGGAGTCTCTGGAAGTGTCTAGTTCAATTTCCTTTACAAAGCAACACCAACTAGACCAGGTTGCTCAGGGCCTTACCCAAGTAGATTTTTGAGTATAACTAAGATTCCTCATCCTCTCTAGTCCTCTGTTCTAATATTCAACCACCTCAAAAGTAAAAGTTTTTCTCTATATATCATGTTGCAACTTGTGTGTGCTGATTCTCATTCTTCTGTTGTTCTTGATGTCTTATGCTGCAGAGAAATCTACTTTTCACCATTAGGTATTTGCCCAAAAAGGAGCAAAATCTGCAATGTTTTAAAGAGAAAGCCAACATCTTAAGAACTTCCTGAGGTCCCTTTCATTATCCTATGAGCCTGTGAACTTGGAGGATATTATTATGAACTTGGAACAGCAATAGACACATTCACGAATTTGTATTGCTTCAAGTCAGCAGGAGCGATGAGAATGTCTACTGCACCAGGAGATACTGTCTGCCTCACCTGGGCATTTAACCAGCTCCTAGTTACTGGAGACCTAGTAAAGCAGTTTTCCTAAAGTGAATGAATGTGTTCCCCATGTAGTCAACCTTCTCAACTAATCTTATTTTCATAAGTGGATCAGATCCCAGACTAGGCCTCTTGTTGTAGGGTATTCTTTTCAATCATTTAATAATGTGTATGAACTGTTCTTAATCCTTTTAAAGTTTTCAGAAATCTTTTAATATTTTGATGCTGGAATTGGGCACTTCCTTCATCTAAAGCATTCCCTATATAAACAGGCAAATAGGCAGTTTTTACCCAGTCCATTAACATGATCAAGAGATCATGCATATTGACTTTCTCTTTTTTGGCTTTGATTTTTCCTGGCTTTTTTAGAAGTGTAAATGATTCAGGCTATTAAATTTCAAATTCTTCCTATGTAATTATACATACCATTTTGTGTATTTTTCTCAGTATATTAGAAACTTTGCCTTAAAATCTCTGACCAGTAGAGAAAAAAATGATGACAAAATGAGCTGTCATTTCTAGGATGCAGTTAATAACCACAGTGTAATGCTTCTGATGTAATTGTGAGGGATTTATGGTTTCAAGGTTCACCTCTCACCAATAGAACCCTTTATAAAGAAGCAAGCTTTGCATTCTGCAGTTTCAGAAAAATTAATATTGTAGAATAAGACTCAAAAAGATGACAAGAAGGCATCATGGATATAAAGATGAAAGTTAGAAGCCAGAATATGTATTGCCCCTGTGCAGACAACCAGGTGTTGAAACACCAGAAAAAAAAAGCTGACCTTTCCCATTCTGTGAACTTAAGAGATGACTTGTTTCTCCAAAGGTCTCCTGAGGTTGAGCTTCTCTGCCCTTCTAGGTGGTGCATATTAAAGCATATCATTTGTGGTTTTGTATTCCTGTAAAATAAAAGAGAAACATACTCCCAAAACAACTCAGTGAACTCGCAGTGAATATCGCAGTGAATATTTCCATTCTTGATGCCATTATGATTGATGGAAATAAATTCCAGGAAAATATTGACTCAAATGGCAGTCCTGCTGACTCTTGGTCACCTTGGAATTATGATTAGTATTCTTCCTTATACTCTATGACCAAGAATCCAAACAATTTCTTAATATGGCCAACTCTTAACCCTCTGCATCAGCAAGTACACCACTGACATTCCCTTTAAACTCTCCACATCATCCTCTTCCCCTCCCTCAGCTCCAGCATCTACACACTTGTCCATTCTGTAACTTCTCCTTCTGATTCTGATCCATCGTGAATTTCTTTCTTCTCATATCATTTGTCACCTTCTGCCTTCCCCCAAGACGTTGACAAAGTCAGTCACAATCTTGAACTTCTTATCCAAGAAATGAAAAGGTTGAGGGCTTCTTCTAACCGGAAGGGTGGTAGTCATATATTTCTTCATATGTGATTGACCTATACCAGTTCTTCCTCTAGGGTGAAGATCTGAGACTCCATAGAGCATATTCTCACCCATCACCAAGAGATCATAAGGGACCGAGGCTGCATAAGGAAGTGTCCCTTATTCCACCTCACTGAGTTGGAATTCTCCAACCATTGACTGCATAATAAGCTGTTCCATCCTTCACAAATAGAGATAATATAAGGATGAAATAAAGAGTTGTTGCTCAAATAATGGGAGGGAAACTGTCCCTAAAATCAATGGAGTACCCAAGTAATGTTTTGCTGCATAGTATTTTTGATGCAACATTTGTGTATTGCTGAGAAAAATACTAACAATAATAATCCTCATACTCAAAAAGCCATATGAAACGTGTCCACTTGTGGTTTGGGTTACAAACTTACAAGTTCTGTGTTTGGAAAGATACCTGAACATTTTAAAGCAACTAGCATCATTTAAATTACTTCAGTAACCTATGATGTCACATGGAAACAATCGACCACAGGTAATTTTATTTCAAAATAAGGCAATAAGTGACAATTTCCATTGTACCTTTCTCTCCACTATTAGATAGGACATATGGAAGTTAGGAAGGTGAGTCACTTCATGTCATGGCAACTTGAAAAAAATTGCTTAAAAGTCAACCACAAGTTGAGAGCAGAACAGTCCAAGAGGGGCAATTTGATAGCTACAGAGTGCTTCAGGGATCCTACTGTCTCCAGCATCATTCCCATTCCTCAGGAGGACCCAGAGGGTCCACAGCTGTGTAGAGCTATGTGCAGGGTCAGGAGATGATATTTGGCTGATGGAGCTGTATCAGCTGCTTGAACAACCCCTTCCCCTCCACTCTAGGGACCACTGTTTGGGCCAGATGGAAGCAATTTCTCTGCCAGATCTGACCCATGGGCTGTATTTTGAACTATGCTGACTTAATTTTTACAATGCTTAGAGGTCAATGTTCTTCTCAGTAAAGACTAGTGGAGATTTGACCAGCAATCTTAAACTTCTCAGTCTTTCTAGTATTTATGATAAAATATTAATATGAGTGTTTAGAAAGAAAGAATCTTACTCTTGTTTTCATTATAGTCAACATCAGAAATTTTCTAAATTCGAAGTTATTGATACTCCTCACATCCTGTAACTAATTCTAGTAACTTTAGTGAGTTCCCCAGCTGGGACAAATGCACGACCATCTCTGGAGCATAATCAGGTGCATTTCTACTGGGGGACCCAGAAGTTTTCCAGCATCCCTAGCCATGACACAGACCCATTTGGGAATGCTGGCTTCAGGATGGCCATACTGTAGCTCTGTAGCTCATAGAGTTCCCCAGCCTGGCGTAGGCCTACCAGAAATACAGACAGCTTCTTTTGGAATCTTGCCTTAGATTCAGCAAAACTTTATCAAACCCAAGCTGTTTTGAATGAAATATTTCATGCTGACGCTCAACCAACTGGCGTTTTCAGCAAAACTTTGAAGCAGATCTCTGACCAATTCTCTCTATTAACATAATATCATCTGTTTAGTGAATGGCACCTAGTGACTTCTGAGTTACAGAAGTGTTAATTCTTGCAAATCATTTGGTGTGAGAAACATAAGCACCTATTTGGTATCTGATTTTATTTAATGATTATTATGTATGCTGTCAGAGAACAGTCTCCAAAATTAATAACATTCAGATGGAATGGACTGGTCCTCTGGTTTTTGCACAGTGACATTCTTTTATCCTGGTGCATGACAGCTAGATTTGGAGAGAAGGAAACCTCCACTTCAAAAGAATGCTTCTTTTATGAATGGTGCAAGGTCAGTTATAAAAGTTAATCAATATTCATTAACCAGATCATTTGCCTTATTCTTCACCATTCTGTTTGTTTTATTGTTCCTATAAAACATGGTTCTCTGGGCAGTCTAGATGGATGAACAGTGTGAAACACTGCTGGACACATATCATTTCCCTCCTATTATTTCTCACTGGAATTGTAGATATGAATTCACGAATGCACCTGTAAAGTATATGGACATAAATCTGGATTCGTTTTGTTTTGTTTTTAATTTGTGTGAATTCGAGAACTGGGAAGGAGAACTGATTATGAAATTCCTTGGAGGGATGGCAGAAATTGTTGTGTTAAATGCTTGAGAGGTTGGTTTTCCAAGGCCACACCTCAGGCAAAATAAAACCCTATCATGACCCCAGTATTTTGCAATCTATTATCTTAAGTAACTGCTCTATTTGCTTATGCATTAGCCAGGTAAGATAGGAAACAAAGCCACCAATACATAAACACATTAAAACAACACAAAAAAATTGTACCCAATGACACCAAATAATAATAATAAAATTTAAAATAACTGTGGTTATTTTGTTAGTGAAGTAGGGCACAACAGGATATGGTGCTTCGTCCTTTCCTGGTAGTTCTATTCCATTGCTTTAAATACATAGCCAAAAAAGAACTAGGTGATACAAATATAGACTTTACTGTGTCATGCAACCTTATTTCCAAAGACAATCTTCGTTCACTTCTGCTTTTTAGGCCTTTAGGAAGGGAGAAACATGGGCATATAGGTAGGAATATCTGTCTTCTTTTCTAAGCAGACTCATTCTTTAAATGCATTTTTCCATATCAGAAATTGGGAGTACTGTTGAGGAGCTCTCATAGCGGTATGGCAAAGTCATGCTGTGGTGACTGCTGTTCCTGAGGAAGGGAATCAGCACAAGTGCATCATTGTGGATATTTTCTGTATCCCTCCCTGCAAGGTACTCCTGCAGAGTAAAGTTGGTTTAGTAAAGAACCAGACCTCTGTAACACACACACTCCCCTAGATTATGAAACCCACTTATATTTACAAGTTCAATAAGACACAGTTCTGCCCTTTTGAAGGACATGGGTTTTGTCCTTTTGTCGCTACCCAAACTAGGGCCAGGACATGGACCGAAATACATTCCTCTCCCACATAGTTACCTTAAATTGCTAATATCACCCTGGCATATCTCTGGTGTGAGCCAAATGGCACTCCACTAGCAGCACAGGTAGCAGGGGTTAGAAATGGGAAGATTATGTGTGGCTGTTTTATTTTCAGAAGATATGAGAGTTTAGCTATAAAAGCATGAGAAGTGGTATGGGTTTCAGAACTAGGAGACAATTCCTCGGGTAATCTACATACTAGTGTAGGTACAGTCTGGAGGTACATCTGTGTCTGAGGATTGATGCAAAAAATTATCTTGGTGACTCACACCAGAGCTCTTTCTTCATAATAAAAAATACATGGAGTAAAGCAACAGAAGAATCTGCATTTTAAAGGCAGCTCATTTTGTTATGGGTGCTTTTGCACCTTCACATAGCAGCCATCAAAAAGCAAAGATTTAAGACAAATGCTGAAAATCTGGTATGCATATTTTAGGGAGAAACGGGTTTTGTTGCAGATACATGAGTATGCATCTGGTGTCACTGTTATACACATTGCTAAGACTGTAGCTGAATGAAGGACTTTTTGAAGTAAATATGCTAAAAATATATTGCAGATACTATACTTCAAAAATGCAATACTGTTCAGTGCCTTTCCAGAAGCAATATTGTTTGCAAAGTATGAACTTTATGGAAGGAAAAGTTATAGTTACAAATTATGCCAGAGTCTTTTGTTGGTCTTGATATGATTTCAAGCCATCTAATTCCGATAGTGTCTAACTGGACTTTTTAAGTACTTTGTGGCATATTTGTAGGTTGTTTTTTTTTCTCTGACATTTTTAATTAAGTGATGAAATATTGCTATACAGCGATCCCCATCAACAAACATCAAGAGATCTTTAGATTACCTCAAAACTATATCTCAATCTTGAGGATCAGGCCGTTTTTGTCCAACATTCATAGATGTTTTTTCAAATGAGGAAGGCCAATGCTGAGGACCCAAATACATTTTTGACCCTGCTAGTATTTGGTATGGTCTTTCAGTGAATTTTTTAGTTCCTTTCCTGTCAAAGGCATTTGTCTGTAATAACAGCCTGGTGTATCCTTGGTGTGTTTGAAAGAATGTGTTCGCAACACCACTCTTCCAATATGGATGCACAGCGATTTTCACAATTTCATATACACTTAGCCCACTGCAGAAATTACTCTGGATCAGGAAATCAATCAGACATTTTCCTGGCCAAACTGTGGCATAACAGGTCTAGACATTGACTCACTGTGCTAAAGGCAGAGGCCAGGCCTGCACAACAATATCTGTCTTGCCAGATTCAGTTAGGTGTTGCCACAAAGCGCCCTTGTGGCAACATAAACTGCTAGCAGAGACATGATTGTCTAGAAACATTTTGCATATATTAGAATGATTGCTGTAATTTAGAGAAAAAGGCATAAAGTGAGCCACCAAAATCACAGTTTTGCCAGTCTAAAGTGTATGGCTTCTCATGCTATTTAAACATGGGGGATGTATCAGGTACAATATTAAAAACATTTACAAATATGGACCTTTTCTTAATCTGTAAGCATTTTCATGTGAAAATAAGTGTCTCCAAGATGTGGTTTGAATAGCTTTTCCAAAGTCATTAGGTCAACATTTTCTTGAAAGACTGGCTTTCAACCTCCTTTCACCTTCATATATTATCTGAGAGCGTTTTATATATTGAGAAAATTTGAGTTTCTCGAGTACCTTAAGTATACAAAGTTTTTTTTTTCTGGAAACAGAGATGCTTTTCTGTTCATATTCTTTGTGAAAATGTACTTTTTGACAAGGCTTTTTGATTAAGAAGCTTCCAAATTTTCAAGCATTTTCAGGTGTTATGTAAAGGAAGGTGGATTAAGGAATCTGACAGATCAACATGATGTATGATGTATATAATTTATTATTATATATAATGTATATAATTTATTATATATAATGCAGAAAAGATTTTTTTTTCTAAACTTCAGTAAATATTCATAGTACTAAGAGAGAATACAAGGTGACATTGAATTCAATTCAATCTCTATGAAAAATCTGAAATTCAGTCTAACTGTAGTCTTGATTATTAATGCAACAATGTACACATAGAAGATATGGCAAAGTTTCTATAATTTATCAGAAAAATTATTTCAAAATTAATTAGAAAGAAGCTTATGTTACAAGCACACCACACTGAATAAAAATATAGTTGGGACCTAAAATATGACCTAGTAAAGTGAGGCTGGCCTTGTTCCTGAAAAATATAAGTGTTTTCAAGATCGCAGGTCTGCATCCCACAGAATCACACAGAATCACAGAATGGTTGAGGTTGGAAGGGACCTCTAGAGATCATCTAGTCCAACGCCCCTGCTCCAGCAGGGACACCTAGACTACGTGGCACAGGGTGGCATCCAGGCGGGTTTGGAAGATCTCCAGAGAAGGAGACTCCACAGCCTCTCTGGGCAGCCTGTGCCAGGGCTCTGTCACCCTCACAGGAAGAAAGTTCTTCCTCACAGGGAGGTAGAACTTCCGGTGTTTCAACCTGCACCCCTTACCCCTCGACCTGTCACCGGCCACTATGGAGAAGAGCCTGGCCCCATCCTCCCTACAATTAGTCACCCCTCAGGTATTTGAACATGTTGATCAAATCTCCTCTCAGTCTTCTCTTCTCCAGACTAAACAGGCCCAGCTCAGTCTTTCCTCATATGACAAATGCTCCAGTCCCTTAATCATCTTTGTGGCTCTCCACTGGACCCTCTCTAGAAGCTCCACATTCCTCTTGTACTGGGATGCCCAGAACTGCACCCGATACTCCAACTGCGGCCTGAGTAGAAGGGCAAGATCGCTTCTCTCAACCTGCTGGTAACGCTCCTCCTGATGCAGGCCAGGATCCCATTGGCCTTCTTGGCCACGAGGGCACACTGTTGACTGAAAACCAGCTAGTTCTCTGGCAGCACCTATTTTGGGGGTGAGTGTCCCTGATAGCAGCATCATTAGGCTTCTGTCATGCCCATGCTATGCATCTAGGGGCTCAAGGATACAAAGCATATCACTGTGGACATGTAATATGCCCAAGTTGCCGTCCAGATCATTTAAGTGCTTTTCTGATGACATAGAATCCTTGCTTCTTAAAGTAAAAGTAAAGAATAGGTAAGGTCTTTAGGTAGCACATTAACTAATGAACGCTTTGTCTGCTATCCTATAACTATTTAGTCACTCGTGATCAATTGTATTAACAGTAGTTAATACTCATTGATTGAGTCTTTAGACTCTTGCACTATGTATTCTTACTCTGACCCACTTTGAGGCAAAATACGATGGCTGATTGTGGTTTAAGCTTGGTAGCATGATTATGCAATTGATTCAGCTGAAAACATATGCATAACAGCTAGGGTGACTGAGCTAATCGACAGTAACTAGGTAAGACACTGTAAGTCACATTTGATCATGCAGTCATACCCTTTATTTCTGCTCCTGTAGTTTCTACTTTTACAAAATTACTATGGTGCATCCTGCAGATGGTAGGAAGGAAGACTTCTGTTTACTGTGGAGCAAGAGTTTATGACATGGGAAGATAAAGGAAGACACCACTGGTTCAGACCAAAGTCCAGTTAAGCTAGTATTCTGTTTCCATCAAGTACTATCTGTGGTTATCTGCAGAGGATAACAGTTCCACTTTCCTTGGCATAATCTTGAGAATATGAAATTCCTGAATCAGAATTTATATTTCAGGTAAGTGTTTCCTGACCGTGACTGAATTTCTTCTCCATGAATTCGTCCAGTATCTTTAAGATTCCCTTTCGTACCTTTAGCCTCTATTACAGTCTATAGCTGCAAGTTCCATCTTTTTAAAATGTATGGCACAAAAATTATTTCCATCTGTTTGCTTTTACATTGTTGCTGTATAATGTCACTGAGGGTCCCTCTTTTGTGTTTGGAGAAATGTTAAAAATCACATGGGCTTATGCATAGGGAATCAAGGATGCTTTCAGCTTCATGAACCCTTTGTGAAAACGGGAGAATAAGGTATTTGGAGAGAACACATTTATTCAAGACCCTGTTATAAATTGTCACATTATATTTCCCGAACTGTGCTTTATTGGATGACTTTTAGAACAATTAGCAGAGCAACTTCAAAACTTTTCAACTTGTTTTAATATATATGCCATTCAACTGATGTTAACATTTCAATATATTGCATTTATTGTGAAGGAAGTACCCTAGAGTGCTCCTCTCATGAAAGACCAAAGAACAGCTAATCAAATTATGTTAGCATATTGCCAGACAGTTTCAGTGTCATGGCCATGTTATGCCAAGGGAAGTGTTTGAAGGTAAGTCCTTTTATTAAACACAGCTTTCTGACATGTATCAAGGAAGAAAAGAGCAAAGTGCCACAGCATTATACAAAAGCAATGAACAGTGGTTATTAATATACCACATAGTGAATGTTAGGCATGGCAGGATACATCAAGGAAAACATGCTTGTCTTATGGTTGTATATCCATCTAATCACCCCTTTTCCTTCTACTTTATTATTAAAAATCATGTTTTTATTTCTTACTCACTATCCTGACAGACCTCTTATATTTTTAAGTAGGCAGCAATGCAACCTTATTTCAACAGGCATTTTAGACAGTCGTTTTATAACAACCTTATTTCCCTTCAGTGACTAGAACTGACTGTATTAAGAAAACAAAAAGCATTTTTTTTCTGCGAATCTTCATTTGTAAAAAATAATAAATAATTTTTCATTAAAATACTGCTCAATATTAATTATTAAGTATTAATATTAAGTAAATTCACTGCAGTACGTAAAAGTTAAATGCTGTTAAAATTCACTGAAACCACTCTGGCAGACTGAAATAATCTCTGTGAAACAGCAGTGCGTAATATTGCTTTCAGAATGCTTTTGATACTCACTGGTGAATTTATTTTGTACCCCAACAAACAGTGACATGTTCGGTAACATTGTTTTAGGCTCACAGCAAATTCAGTTTCATCAGTGCTGATTTTTTTTTAGTTTGATTAAATAACATAAGCTTTCAGCATTTGTTAATTGATACTGTTTAAAGTATCAATTTTATTATGTTATAGGCAATTACAAAATATAGAAATACATAATTCAGCTGCATTGAGCTACTGAGTACAATACCAATAGTATATTATGGTTAAAACTGTATGTTTAACTGCTTTTGCCTGTTACACTGTTTTACAAAGTTCCACAGACTTATTTGATTTCCACTGTTATCTTATGTCTAGGATTCTTTCTTATATTCATTAGTGAAACTTGCTTTGTTCACCGGTTACAAAGTAAGTAAGGTTTCCTATCATTGCAGTGACACCTGCTGTTGAAAGTAGCTTTTTTAATAGCTCAAAGGTGTAAGACAATCATTTCTTAGCAAAGATTTTCTTAAGATCACAAAATTCCTCACATGCTAACCTGAGGAAGAAGGAGGGCGGGGAAAAAGAGGGGAAAGAAGGGAAGGGAAGGGAAGGGAAGGGAAGGGAAGGGAAGGGAAGGGAAGGGAAGGGAAGGGAAGGGACGGGAAGGGA
>JAWLRI010000731.1:895092-919980 GCA_034781795.1 Crypturellus tataupa
AAGGAAGGAAGGAAGGAAGGAAGGAAGGAAGGAAGGAAGGAAGGAAGGAAGGAAGGAAGGAAGGAAGGAAGGAAATTAGAAAGCAGGAATTTGTTTTTGCAGATTTTAAATGTTACAAATAAGTTCATGTATGTGTAAGTAATTTTGGGGAAAGAAGCTGGTTGAATATAACGGTATTTCATGTCTTCCTTGTCCATGGCCTTCCTACATAGATCAGAAATACAGAATTCTTGGTTCACGCATTGGCACAATTGGTAAGGTTAATTTCTCAACCTCTGAATAGTGACTTTTCAAATTCACTGGATTTAGATAAGCTCAAAGTTCCTATGAAAGCAGTAAATAAAAAGTGAAAGATCCCTGTGGTATTTTTTGTTGAGGAGAAACAATGACAGTTTTTCAACTTCTTTAAGGGAATATTAAACCTTTCTTTTGCATATACATATATATGTAATACAGATATATGTTTCAGTTCTAGCTAAAGAAACTATTGCTGCATGGTTGCATTCAGAAAAAATGCTTAATAAACCTTCTGTAAGTAGAATCTACAATCAGTGAATTTAAATCTATATATACAGTTTTGTGTGTAACAGAATTCCTGTGTGCTAGCATACATAAAATATGAGCATCACTAATAAACAGCAGCTGGAGTGTATAGCAAGCTGGATCTTTGTGTGGAATATCTTTAAGGTGTTTTTGGCACAACTTCCAGGACTGTCTTGACCAACACTTTCCCAGATGTGTAGGATTATGGGATATATCTGTTGGAATCTCTCAGGAAAGCACTTTAATTCACAGCCACACCTGGACTGGATATTGCAATCAGCTCCCATTTTCCATTTACAATTTTCCTACCTCGTTCATTTTAATTTCTCTGTTTTCTCCCTTATCACTTAATATATTTTCCTCATTATTGGCATCTGGGCTGTGTGTTCTAACACAAACACTGAAAGACCAAATCAAGATTAAAAAAAAAGAGCAAAAATATTCCCATTTCAGATGGAAGAGCAGATGGAGCTCTTGGCACTTCAGAGGATTCAAATTGACCCTCTGCACCAAGCTCAGGGAAGACAGACTGTCACTGCTGACTGGGAAACACTAAAGAGACCTGTTTTCCCATCGAATATACAGTAGCATTTTCTAATTCTTTAGCTCTAAGCTGTGCATGGCCATGAAAGAGCAGCTGATTTTATCAGATTAGACTAACTCATATCTCAAGAACTCCTACTTTCATATTGAAATGGATAATGAACGGTCTGAATTTTGGGATATAATTTTGATTCTACCATTTTTTTTATCAGTGCCTGAGAGGGATTGTGGTTAAGGGGTGACTATGCCCTTCCTCTTCCTCCTCCCCCACCCCGTTCCTGCTTCTTGGTAATTTTAGCAGCCGTAACACCATCATCCAGCAGTTAAAATACTCGGAACAAAAAGGGCTAGGTCTTCAGCTGGAGCGAAACGATTCAGCTCAGCTGACTTTGTGGAAATGAGACCTGCCAGGGAGTCGTTCATGGTCTGGCCTGAATTCTCCTGACCAATGCATGCATGTCCACAGAATAACCATCTCTCCAATGTATTACATACTATGTTACTTGCCTGTACTTGGTATTACTGTAATAGTATTTTAATAGGCTTTTTGGAATATTTTATGTTTTTCCACAGCATTATTTCCTTAGACTGATATTCAGTATGAAATGTCTGGCTAATAATTTATTTCTAACTTCTGTAAGTGCAACTTGAAGAAACCTTTTTTTATGAGGGGGATAAGAGAAGATGTACTTTGGATAAAGCACTTCCTGAAAGAAATAGGACAGACAAAAGCAATATGAAGATTAGCAAATTCTTTTAAAAATATCAAAGTTTCATCTGAGCTTAGAAGTGTTCCAAGACTAATATAAACCAAAACCATAAAAAAGAGGCTCAGATAAGGCAGATTCGGAGCATACTCTTCCAGACATTTCTTAGCTTGGTACTTTCTTTTCAGCCTTGTTTTTGTGACACGTGCTATAGTTTACAACCTTTCTGCAGTTGTGTGTGGAAGAATTCTGTCCGACAAGTCAACAGTTTTGAATTTGTTTTCTATGTGAATGAAATGTTATTTCTAGTGCTTGAACTGCCCACCCAAAATGTCTTTGTTCTCTAAACCAGAGTGGAGGATGAGTAAGGGAATAGGCATATCTGCATGGGAATTACAGAAACAGTACTACCAACATTTTAAAAAGAACTTTCAATGAAGTGACCTGTGTAAAGTCCAGTGTGAGAGGAACACTCTGTGTCAATGTGGGAATTGTTAATGCTGTGAGAATTGTTAATTCTCCGTGGAAACAATGTGCAACAGAAAAAGGACAATACAGCACTTTGCAATTACTTGAGTACTGTTTACAGGCTGAGGATTCCTCACTCATGAAAGATATGGAGCACAGCAGTACTTCTCCGAAACAGTGCGTTCAGCCTTTCCAAGGCAAATGCAATGCCTAAAGAAGACCTGGCACTCCGAGACGGTCTTCCTCACAAATATAACTCAAAATTTTGGTTCAAGCTGCTCATGTTGTTCTTCAAAGGGATGTTTATGAGTATTTTCAAAGAGAAGGTAGACTTTGAAAAACTGGGAAATACTGGGGCTGTTCTGCAAGGTTTTCCCCTTCCTTCAGGCTACTCTACCTAAAAGTGTGGAGAATTGTCTTCTGAGACACCATTCCTGGGAGCACCAGCCCCTCAATCTTTTCACTTTTGATGGCCATTCTCTGCTTTATATAGTGAAAGGATAAATGATCACTGACATAATTCTAAAACTTTTCTGAGAATAAAAGCCACCAATCTCCCTTTCTGTGGCATGATGGGTGCCATGGTGGATGTCTTACAAGGGTTACCTTCCTCAGATGGCACTGCCTCCTCTGGCAGGAGCTGTAGACATCGTACCAAGCCTGCTCTCATAAAGCTAGAGCTATAATCAAAAATGTGCTGAGTCCTCATGTTTATTTAAATTCAAAATTAAACGCCAGAGCTACATGAAAAATATTTTCTTCTATGTTCTGTCAAAACTAGGAAAATAAAGAAAAATCAGTCACTCTGTTAAATATTTAGCAAGCTGAATTTGGGTCTTTTAGTAGTACAGCTATTAGCTGTTGCTAACGTAGCCTGGTTTTCATATTAATTGAAAACAAAACTAACAATCCCACTGCAAACTGGATTTTAATAATAATTCAGTTTGATGATTTACCTTTATTTTTTTTCCAAAATAGTGACAAAGACTAGAGTCTTGAGTAACATTTCATTTTTAAATAGTTATTTTTCAGTTTTAAGAGGACATAAAAGCATCTGAAATTATGAACATCATTTACCACTCAAATATATTTTTGTGCCAAGTTTTTGCATAAAGCAAATTTTCAACTGAGTGACAAACCAATAAATATGTGGGCTTACAGTAGCTCTTCTGAGAAACTGAACTTCAAAGGGTGCCTTTATAATACTAACAAAAATACGCTAATTTTTATGCTTTTTTTTTTTTCTTATTTTGTTCCTGATGGTTAGGAAGTTGATCGCTCATTTTTCTACTGCCATTCACACCAGCTGCTATAAAACAGCTATAAAAATACTCCCAGTGCAGATCTTGACCGTAGATCACTGTACCTAGACCCAGCTGCAGATGGATGGAGCAGCTGGTCCAGAGAGGTGCTGTTCCTGACTCCCACACACACTTGGTCGTGATGCATGAAGCAGCACAGTTGCTCCCCAGCCACAATTCCCATTCAGTCAGATTTATGAAGTAATGAGCCGCCTACCAGAAAAAAACAAAACCAGCAGCTCTCCAGCACACTTTAAACAAACACCCAAGAATATTCCATAATTATAAATAACTAACTGCAGCTCAGCCATCAGATGAATTGCTAAAACTTTTTTTTGTGTATAACTGGTTGAATGGGGAATAAATACAATAGAGCAAGGAAAGAAGAAAATACACCTGTGTGGGGAGATGTGACATAAAAACTGGTAATCATTTCTCAGGACACTTTTTTTTAAAATCTTTTTTGGTGATTGGTGGGGCTGAATGATTTATGAATATATCATATGACCTGACTGTTTGTAATTATTGGTGAATATACCAGCTTATTTTCAGAGTAGATATAAGAGAACCATGAAGATCCAAACTCCAGATTCTGGGCACAGAATGTTATTTTACACTAAACTGGATATAAGGGAGCCGGAATTCTTGACCAAATAGAAATAGTCTCTCCAGAGATAAGACAGATCCTTGGGATGCTGTTTGGACAAAGAGACATTTTCTGTGAGATGTTAGCAAAACCTATCTATTTGCTTCTCTGACTTGAAATGATGGGATTTCTGGTGAGAATAACACAGAGAGAAGGATCTTGCTCCTTCTAAAATTATTTTCCTCTAGATGTTTTCATTCCAGTTTTAGCAATTGTTTTAAGAAAAGTGTTTAGTCAGTGTGGCTACCAGAATATGGGCACTTTTGAATTCTTGAAAAGTAACATCCCAACCTTATCCTGATATCTCACTAAAGGCATCATTTTGGTGGAAACCAAAGATTTGCCCTCACTACTCTTGGCAGAATTTCCCTTGGTAGAGGGAAGCAAGAACAAGATAGAAAAACAACAACAACAACAAAATGCATTATCTGAGCAGGAGCTTGATCTGGACATCTCAGGTCCCAGAGGTACATTATGGTGCTCCCTATCAAGTAAAGACAGACACAGTTTGTATTCATCAGTGAACATAGTCTCCAAAAGGCAAGAACTATTGTCGCCTACCCAGTTTGATCTGCTGGTGAAGTGCATCAAGACTAGAAATAACATTCCAAGGGCAGAGTCGTAAAGCATGTCATTGCATTTGTCTTCCTCACTTTTCAGAAGTTCAATATTATTTGACCTTGCTTAGTATTAATTAGTACCCGTAAGAATTATACGCACCATTCCAAAGAACCCATCCACATCTATAATATTTGTTTGTTACTACAGATACAATATTAACTTGGATTACTTACGTACTCTACTACGAATTTCTCTTGAATAATCAGTCACTGATCTTCAAATATTCAAGTTTAAAAATCTTACAACTATGACTGATTTTATTTGATGTGAATTACCTTTGAAAAGTCAAATTCAACCCTTTAGATCTCTTTTTTTTTTTTCAATAGGCATAAGTAATTAAATGATTTTTTCCTGCATCAACTGGGAGATGGATGTATTATCTAATTTTTTTTCTATCTCTAGCTTTTATTAATACCAATGGGAGTTTGAATTGTGTAACGAGGCTAATATATTTACAGCAAGTCAAGCTAATGGAAATAATGAAATCTGGACCAAAGAACCCTCCTTTCAGTCTTCTCTGAGATTATTCCCAGATGAGCATTTTCTTTTCTGTGCTCAGAAGCTCTCCTCATTGACTTTGACTTCTTTTTCTGGAGAACTCTAATATGGGTGTAATCCCAAAAGAAATTAAGAATGACCATATAAAAACTAATTAAACAATACGTGATATCAGAGGCTTATATTCATAGAGACTGAAGGTGGTTCAAGACCAAAGTCCAGACTGCAACCCTCCTGCTGCTAGCTTGTCGTGTGGCAAGTGAGGCATGTGGCACTACTTTAAAGGAGCCTAGAATGAATTTCTCCCCTGATCTTTACTTACTCCCTTATTACATTATCACTTGATCAGTGAGGGCTATACTATGCAGTAATATGGGAAACTCAAGAAGTTTAAAGCTCTTCCATCCTGGGATTGACGAAGCATGGGTAGCTCAACAAAAAGGAGCCAATTTTACGAGGTCATTGCATTCTGCAGCCTGTCCACCTCACAACATGCTGGAACAAAAGCAGGAAAAAAAAGGGAGATTATTTTAGTGCAAGTAACAGTAGGAAGAGTTTATTTTATGAAGCTTTATGATTAAGTGAGACAGCCAAGGACAAACTCACAATGGAGCCACTTTTCACTGTTGCACTGGTTCAGTTGAGAGCAAAGCCTGTCCCCCGCCGTATACTTTCCAAGGATGATGGAAATGCATTCAGTAAAACATGCTCTTTCATATCAGTTGAGGACCACTGATAACTCAATGTGGTATTATGGGGCTGTAAAACACACACTGATAAAGATATACTTTCCCTTATAGTTGGAAAGTTCAATTTTATCTCCAACAAAAACAGCTACTGGGCCAAAATATATTTCTAACAGCCTTTTCAAACACTCCCAAGATACAAGTGAAATCTAAAATATGATCAAACTTTTACAGTTTGTCCCTGCACACTTAGCATCTGGGCTCTGCAGCAGAGTGATACACATCTGTCCCCAAATACAAAATGTCTGTTTGGTTTTTTTTGTTTTTTTTTTTTTTTGTTTTTTTTTTTTTTACAAGCTAGTTCAAATTCAGTGGCTTTCCCCCTTTTTCCTTATCCCTCAGCATTGCTCTTTCTGAAACACTTTTGAGCTTGAGTTTAATTCAGAGGTGTGCAAACAGCAAGCATCTCCAGGGGAAGGCCTATTAGTGTGGTGGCATTTCTGACCCCAGCCTCCAGCAGCTCCTGACTGCGCGTGCTCTGCGCCTTTTGCGAGGCAATGTTATTTTCCACTGGCTCCAAAGGCTGCCTTTTTGTGCTGCAGAGGCTCACCTACCTAATAGTGGTAAATTGCTGCATAATCATTAACCAAACAATATCTGTTAAAGTAAAACTGAATTAAGCAAAAACAGATGTTGTTTTCTGTGTTTAATGAGAAAAGTTTATGCATCCTCATATTGCATTGTCTGACCTTTCTCAAATTTGGGCCTTATATACCAGACAAAGGTATTTGCCATATAGCCCCCACACTTGTATGTGGTTTATAATATTACCCAGAATACATTTGGAAAAGCAGAACAATAACCTTTGGCAAACATGCCAGTGAGCATAACCTCTGAACAAATGAAAGCAGGACAACTGAGAGCTGCAGGTCCCAGAATGCAACTGCTCACACATTTGGTTGTCCCCTGGAGGCATATGAAAATTTTTACACTTAATAAGAAGCCAGAACATTTCCCTTGCTTCAAAAAATCACAGCAAGGTGAGGAGGAATAAATATCACTCCATCACCAGTACAGTTTAATTATTTCATCTTAGAGTGGGAAAAAAATGGCATCATTAAAACAAATTTTCAGCTAAAAATAGTCTCTGAAACTTTCAGAGTAAATGGCAGGTCTTCTTGGCTGAACGGAGTAAGTGCTTAACCAATAAGGTTAATAATAGATGTGAAATGAGTGCGGAAATGACTGTACGAATGGGGAGCACAAGTTAAAACTTATGGGAAGTAAGTTCACCTTAGAAATATAATTGACATTGCAAGGTAGCAAGGCAAGCTGCAATGATGTCTCCGAAGGCACAGGAGCCCCTTTTACTGGTATAACTCAGGCAACTAACTTAGGAGGTTTTTTTTGTCTTAAAACAGGAGACTTTATGGCCTGAATTAAATGATTCTTTTATGGTAATCAAGGCTTCAGGAGAGTCTTAATTCTTTGTCTGTAATCCAGTTGTCAGTCGAAAGGAAGAAGAATAACAGCAAGAATAACAGCTGGTATATTCTTACATGGACATTATAGTTCTTACATGAAGTCAATAGGTGACAGTAATGTAGAAGCTCAGGAACCCAGTAGGGATTCAACCCACCAATACCATTTCCAGAGATAAGTAGCAAAGTCATACAAATATGCTAAAATTATTGCCATAGTTATCAAAGCTATATAAAGAACCACACCTCCACCCTGTCCCTTATTGTCTTATAGGAAACCAACACCTTTCCTCTCAAGGGAAATCTATCTACATGATTTTGACATCTCCTGTCAGACTGAGTCAGATCAAAGGGTTCAACCAGTTTAGTAACTTGCCTCTTAAAGGCAGAAGCAGAGGATGCTCAGGAAAGAGGTGTTAGGTCACGTGCAAAGTGCTTCTTTCCCTGTGACACACTCCCCACTTCTGATGATCTAATTCCGTGGCATTTTGTTTTATAAAATATACAACTGTGTTAAACTTTGATCCCAAAACAGTACCGGGTTTATTTTGTTTTGCTTTGTTTACTCATTTCTCTTCAGTTTGTTGCAAGATAATTTCACTGTTTTCCCTAATCTCATCTTCACCATGGTCTACAGACATAAACACAACTATTTTTCCTGTTAAGCCAGCTGCTCTAATTAAAGATACAGTTCCTTTTCCTGAAAACGGTTGTCTCCCATTGGTTGTTTCTAATTCTTTCTTTATGAGATAGATATACCGATAAATCTATCATAAATGCTTTCCTCAAAACAATTAAAGACTTGATCAACTGATCATATTCTCTTCAAAATGTCTTTTTCCAGTTGAGGAGTCAAGATATAGTTTTTTCTATAATGGATATCAGAAGCAGGGAGGGGTTATTATCTTAGTAACTAAGCTTTTTGGTCAAGCTCATGAAGAATATTTCACTTAAGTAATTATTTTTTCTTATTATTAAGTATTGTCAGTTTGTAGATTCCAGACCTGACAAATCTTTATGAAGTGGTTTATCAACCCTGAATAAAATAAAAAGTAGAAATGAAAACATAACTGCATACTCATGAGTTGCAGAGATTGATAGACTTCATGGAAGAGTCTATTTTCAGCACCACAGTGAGTGACTGTCCTAAGGTAAAGAAATATTCCCCGCCTCAGCAGGCGCTATATCAACATACATATCCAGGTAAAAGAATAACAGAAGAGTGTATATACAGAATCACAGGATCACAGAATGGTTGAGGTTGGAAGGGACCTCTAGAGATCATCTAGTCCAACCCCGCTACTCAAGCAGGGACACCTAGAGCACATGGCACCAGGACCCCACTCAACATGGGGACATGCTCCACATGTGGCTCTGCGCTTCATGACTGCTCTAACCCTAACTCTAACCCTAGAAAAGGGGGTGACGTGGACATGGACTCATCAAGACAATGGAAGACTGAGAGACAAAAGTTGTTGTACGGGCAGACTTGCTGCTGCCCCACACATGTTTTGCAGCCACACTCCACATGGGGCTCTGCGCTTTATCACCAATCTAACCCTAATCCTAACCCTAGCCCTACAAAAGGGGGTGACATGGACCTTGTCCCTGTAGGCCAATGGAAGACTTACAGAGAAAGTTGTTGTATGCACAGACTTGGTGTCATCTTGGATGTCCTTTCTCATGTGCCTTACAACCACGCTCCACATAGGGCTCTGTGCTTTATCACTTCTCTAACCCTAACCCTAACCCTGAGAAAGCGGGTGACATGACCAGGACTCATCAGCACAAAAGAAGACTGAAAGACAAAAGTTGCCCTACGGGCAGACTTGCTGTTGCCCCACATGTACTTTAAGATGTACTTTGCAGGTACACTCCATATAGGGCTCTGCGCTTCATCACTACTCTAACCCTAATGCTAAACCTAGGAAATTGTACAACATGGACCTAATATCAATAGGCCACTAGAGACAAATTTGTCGTACTGGTACACTTGCTCCTATTCCGCATGTCCTTTTGCATGTTGTTTGCAGTCACGTTCCATATGAGGCTCTGCGCTTCATCACTGCTCTGATGTAAACCTAACAGTAACAAAGGGGGTGACATTGACATGGACACATCATGCGAAAGGAAGACTGAGAGACAAATGTTGCAGTATGAGCACTCCTGGTGCTGACCTGCGTGTCCTTTGGATGGGATTTGCAACCACACTCCACATGCCGCTCTGTGCTTTATCACCACTCTAACCCTAACACTGACCATAACCTTAGGAAAGGGGGTGACATGGACCTTGCCCCTTTAGGCCAATGGAAGACTGAGAGACAAAGTGTAAGTACGGGCAGACTTGGTGTTGTCCTACATGTTGTTTCCCATGTCCTTTACAGTCACAGTCCACATGGGGCCCTGTGCTTTGTCACTACTGTAAACCTAACCTGACCCCTAACCCTAGGGAAGAGGGTGACGTAGACCCCAACTCATCAGGACAAAGGGGGAGTGAGAAACCAGAGTTACTGTATGGGCACACTTGGTGGTGTCCCGCATGTCCTTTGAGATGTCCTTTGCAGCCACACTCCACATGAGTCTCTGTGTTTTTATCACCTCTCTAACCCTAGTCCTAACCCTAATCTAACCCTAGGAAAGGCTGTGACATGGACCTTGCCCCTTTAGGCCAATGGAAGACTGACAGGCAAAGTGTACATTTGGCCGGACTTTTAACTCACATATTTTCATGGCAACTGCATTGCTCTAACCGCCTTGTCACAAACTCTTTTCTTTCTTATCTTAGAACCCTTTTAGCCAAGTCTAGCAATAAAAAGAGACTCCTCATAGAAAATAAGAATAAATTATTGCCTTTTTAAGGACTTTTTACACTACCTCTGTATTGAGAATCAAAGGCAAAGTTGTTCTGAAATTATAACAGAAGGCAAAGTTGTTCTGTGTATAAATTTGAGTAACTAGAACTGGGAAATCTGCTTCCCTTCCTAAGTAGCATCTCGAGCTAAATCAGGACACCACCCTTTCTCTTTTGGTGAATTTGGCTTTGACATTTTCTTCTAGGGGAGAGGTGATGAGTAAAATTCATCACTGAATTTCAGGAAGGTAGAGATTGAGATATCTAAGGATCATTTCTGGTGAAGAGTATTTTTCAGGCTATATGGGAGGGTTCCCATATACTTGGCACATTATTGCTTATTTTTCAATAAGTCAGTTGTGCTAGCTAGCGTCAAGCCTGTCGTATTTAACATTTCATTTCTGCTGCTTCTCTTAGTTAATCTTTTCAGAGGAGATGCTGCTGACTATGAAAAACAGAGAATGAAGTACTTGTACATGGAGCTCACTCCTAGGTATCTGTTTTGTTTAATACTAAAGGGATTTCCAGCTTTTGCAGATTTATTCATTTATTTATTTATTTTGGTTTTACTAAGCTTACTATTGTTACTGTTCAAACAGAAACGACCAAGGTGTCAGCCTTCCAAAGGCTGAGCATCCTCCACTCCTGTTGCATTTCACATTAAAAGGAGCTGTGAACAAGAATCACATGTACTTGGTACCAATTAGGGGATTCCCAGGGTCCCTGGTCCCAAGAACCACACAGCCTTTTTAGCGGTGCAGTGATTCAGGGCAGCAAAGCGGATGGCTACGTCATGTCAAGGAGCAGTTATATCCACATGGCAATAGGCAATTCCTCTCACCTACCCACCTGAGGGAATAGCCAAGAGTTATATGCTTTGAGAAGAGCTGCTGATTCTTTTTCCCAGGTAATTCTCTTTTATGTATCATAAGACTCTTCTCCCTCCTGCCGCAGAGAGGCTACACAACTCCTCATACATTGATTGCTCACTGCGAGGGAAATATGCGAGCATTCAGTGAAGCTGAACCAAAGCTGAAAAATCAGGCAAGAATTGGTGTTCTTTTCTATTTAAACGTCATGTATGAATATATCTTGGAACAAATTTACCTCTTCTGACAGGTGGAAGAGAGAGGCTTACTAGTTTGAATACAACTATATGAGGAAGGAGCTAAATTGCCACTTTTCTCTACTATTCAGTATCCATACTGGGAAGAGAGCTTATTATCACTATGACAATTACTCTCCTGTGCATTGCAATATGGATAGTAGCTCACTTAAAGCATGTTGGCTCTGCCGAACTAAAAATGACAAATATCACAAACCCATATTCAATGTCATTTCTCCTTTGTTCTTGGATTTTTGTAATCCACAAGATTAATCTCCCATTTAAACTACTTAACAGCTACAGCATATACAGTTTTATTGTTTGCCTATTATCTAGCACATCAAAACCCAAGCCAAAACATAACCACCCATGCCAAATTTTTGAAAGGGTGTGGCTACAGTATGTGATAAGAACAAGTTTTTCTTTGTGAATAAGGAAACATTTAATATGAGGTTTTGATTAGGTCTGGGTACTGTGAAGCTAGTAGAAAAACACCAATTACTTAGTTACAGCTACAGCAAAATGTCTCCTATTCTTTACGGTTCCTGCGGCTAAAGCTGGGAATGCATTTTGTTCCCTTGTTTGTCTATTCCATATGCTTGAGTCCACAGTTCTCCATATCGCAAAGTGTCTATAATAATGCAAGGTCAAGTGAGGAGTTACCCAGAATGATCAGTGTTAATTTCAGCCCCAAATTTATTCTGCAGCATTATAAAAGATAATGAGGAAATATATATAGACAAAAAGGGAGGGAGAAACTTCTGGTGAATGTATTCACATCACTAAATATGTCTCCTAACCTGAAAAAAAGACTCCAGTTTCACAAAAACTGTCAATTTAAGATATTCCCACTGTTACTATATAAATACTTCCCTCTTAGTTTCTGTCTTAATTCATTTTTTTTGTGTTCTAACTAAAATGCCCCCCTGGGTAGTCCTTGATTAAGATACTTCTACTGATTCAGATGCTTTACAGAATCCAGATAAACTTCAAAGATCTATTCTGTTTTGTCTCAAAAATCAGATGTCTTCTCAAAAAGAGATAAGAGGATAACACAGTGTAGTAGTCTGCTTCAGTTAGACTCATGCAGCTTTTCATTCAGTTTCCTTTCTATGTATAACCCTTTTTTCCACAGTTTGCTCTGTAGTCTCGCTTGCCTTTGACATGAGGGCAGCAGGCTCCCATCAGTGCCTGCAGCAGCTGGATGTAGGGAAGACCTGGTCCCAAGTCCTTCTTCTGTCCCAAGCTCTCACAGAGATCTTCCATACCTTTAACTTTCTGGGACTCCAATGAAAGCACAAGGGAGTCTTACCGCAATCCTACCTCTATGCTACAAAAAACATCACCATGCCCGATGCTTGCACATACTACCTACTAATAGCTTTATCAAAACAGGCAGAATATGAAATCCCAAGTCACTTCTGCATGAGAAGGGACACGAAAAGAAGCAGTAGTATACACTGCAAATGTAGCTGTAGGAGACACAGCTATCCTCTCCGCACGTCTGCAAATAAACAATGAGATAAGCTTCATTATCTTTCTGTAGACATTCTTCTAACCAGTATGCAGGTGTCACTTAGGTATAGAGCAGATGAAGAGTTTTGTCAATGATGTCAAGCAGAATCTGTCAAGGTCACTGCTAAAACTGGTGAAAAAAAACACAGTAAGAGCTTCCTATAGAAAAAGCTCTTTTTCTCTCTTTCAAATGTAAATTTTCCTGGAGAATAGTTTCATATTTTTTTTTCAAGTTTTCATTAAGCAGCATAAGCAAATGTTTGATTTTTAATTGAGAGAATTATTGTGATTTTTTTAAGGCCCTACATTTTTCATGTCTTTCCAGTGTTCTGTGTGGACAATACCTCTTCCCTGTTAGCTGCAGTCAGTGCCAGTAATAGAATCTGGAACTACTGATTTCCAGGCTCTTGCTCTAAGTATTTCATATTATGCTACAATATTTCAGAAACATTATGTAAAAGAATTTAAAGAAAAGGCACAGTTATGAATTATCTACACAAAGCAAACAGAAATGTAGATACTGGATTCTCTCCAGGGCTCCTGGTTTCCTGTGACACTTACAAGACAAAAGTTAGGGCAGCATGCTGCAAAAAGATACCGAGCCCTTCCAGCGCTGATAGACTTTCCATGGTTGCAGTGCCATAACTACAGAATTAGCTGTCAGACACAAATTATCTGTACCTCAGGCCGTCCTGAGCAGATTTGCAGAGCCATAAATCAAGGCAGACGGGGGAGGGACGGACAGTCAGTCCAGCTACCATAGCTCCCCTGGAGGCTTCCTTTGCACCTCCTTTACACTTGATATCCATCAGTCTGCTGAGGTCATTGATGGGTATAAAAGGAGAGAGGAGCTTTGGAAAGTGTTATTCTAATCAACCTTTCCATCTTTCTGCTGCGTTTCTTTCCTTACTTATTGTTTTTGTTAAATAAAGCTAAATGAGCAGGTGAGCAGCTGAGGTTGCAGAGTGCACTTGCCTTCAGATCCTTTATTTAATGATTGAGAACTATCCAGGAGCAAAGATAGGCCAGAATTAAATTTAGATTTTAGATTAAAATAGCACTAAATATCATGGGCCACTCAGATGATAATCTCAGATATAGACTTGTACCTTCAGAAGAAAATACAGAACTTAAAGTAAAAGAGGCAAATAAGTATCTTGAACTTATTGCTTATTACTTAGTATTGGTATTTATTGAACCTGATGCTGATATAATAGCAGTATTTGTGCTCCCTTTTCATTTAGAAGTTTTCTTGCTTCAGAAAAATCCAAAAGTTTCCTGGTTGATGAGAGAAATGGATGAGGAGAGGGAAGCAGGAACTGCTGCATTTATGAAGAATCACAGTTTAAAAACAGAATTTAATCAGAATTAGGAATCAGAACATATGTGCTAGCTGGAAGGAAGCAGACCGCTAAGGCACCAGAGCACCATCTGCTGGAAGATGGTGCTCTGATGCTTTTAAAAAGCTAGAAATTAGAAGAAAGCTAGATTATAGATGAAATTGAATGACTCAAAACTTAATGTGATTTAACACTTTTTTTAATACAAAAATTCTTCTATAAAACATGAGGCCAGTAAAAATCATTTGCTTAACCTTTATAGATGTATACTTTTTTCCACATAGGAAATGATCATTATTAGGCACTACTTACCCTTTAACTTCTAACCTTTGATGCTCATCCACAGGAAAATGGAAAGTGATAAAATCTGCTGGTAAACATAGTTAGAAACTTCCCTTCAAGAAAATTATTTCATTTTTTTAATTATCTATGGTGAGTGAAAAAAGAGTGCAAAAAGGTAAAAAAGTAATCTTTATTTTTTTAGGTTCTTTAAATTATCAAGTTCTATTGTTATGGAGTCTTCTGTATAGCCTGAAAGTATAAACTAGTATTTTTAATATATAACAATTAAAATGTAAGTAAATGTCTCTATAACAAATCACAAATAATAGAGCATTATTTTGCAATGAGGGATTTGGTGATTTCCTCCCAAATACCTATTGAAATTCTTTAAACCTTTCTTTGTATCCATCCATCAGGTTCAATGTTTTCCTGAAATCAAAGGTTATCTTCAATCTTGATGAAGAAAGCCACTTCCTAGCCCTCCTGAGGACATGACTTTTCACTAAACGTGCCCCATTTATCTCCCATTCCAGCTCAGACTATATCCCCTTTCTAAATTGTCTATAGCTTTTTCCAGCCATTATCCCTGGAACAGCTTTGATGCACACCATGAGAGACAAGCCAGCCGAGTCTAAGACGCCTTCTAGACACACCAAGTGACACAGTTCACAAGCAGGATTTGGTAGTTCAGCTCTGTTTCCCCATTCAAATATTTTGTATTGTGACAACAAGCAATTTCTTGCTCTGTTTTAGTACAACATTAATTCTGACTGCAACTAGATGGACCCCACTTTGTATAAAAGGGTGGCAAATGTACAATTTAGAAGTAAAATTTAGATTATGTTCTGCACATAATAATGCAGAGGAGGGTCCAGAAAAGGACTTCTGTTGCAACCAGACACAACAATGTTAAAAAGAGTAATGGCCATCAGATGGAACAAGCTTTAAGACAGCTTGCCCCTATCTTCCAGCAATTTGGATATATTTGCTCTTTTAGACTGAATTCTTCCCGCCTTTCCTGCTGCTCTCTGCAAGAAGCCATGTCTTGTTGAGACACATCCTTACACAGCTTATGTTTTTACTGTACCCAGACTTCTGTTTTAAATTTACAGTGTGAAATGTAGCAGCCAGACTGCAGCAGTTTCAGGCAGATCGCTCCATCCTGTGGCAGCATGGTTCCTTGCAGCCACTACTGCTCCCACGCAAAGGAAGGCTGAGAGCTGCGCATGAATATGTGGGTGCCAGCACCCATGTATGTTATGTGGCAGCACATCGCATTGGGTCTACAAAGCCTGGGAATAAGTACAGATTAGGATTGTACAGTACAGATTAGGGGTGGACCTCACAGAATCACAGAATGGTTGAGGTTGGAAGAGACCCCTATAGATCATCTAGTCCAAACCCCCTGCTCCAGCAGGGACACCTAGAGCACATGGCACAGGGTGGCATCCAGGCGGGTTTGGAAGATCTCCAGAGAAGGAGACTCCACAGCCTCTCTGGGCAGCCTGTTCCAGGGCTCTACCACCCTCACAGGAAAGAAGTTCTTCCTCACATGGAGGTGGAACCTCCTGTGTTTTAATTTGTACCTATTATCCTTTGTTCTGTCACTGGCCAGAAGCGAGAAGAGTTTGGCCACATCTTCTTTACATTCTCCCCTAAGAAGGCATTTATACATATCGATGAGATCCCTTCTCACTCTTCTCCAGGCTAAACAAGCCTAGATCACTTAGTCTTTCCTCATATGGTAGGTGCTCCAGTCCCTAAATCATCTTTGTTGCTCTATGCTGGACCCTCTCTAGAAGCTCCACGTCCCTCTTGTCCTGAGGAGCCCAGAACTGCACCCAGTACTCCAAGTGCGGCCTCACCAGAGCTGAGTAGAAGGGCAGGATCCCCTTCCTCGACCTGCTGGCAATGCTCCTCCTGATGCAGCCAGGATCCCATGGGCCTTCTTGGCCATTTCTGACTCATGGTTAACTTGTCAACCAGAACTCCCAAATCCCTTTCCACGGAGCTGCTGTCTAGCAGGTTAGCCCCTAGTCTGTACTGGTGCCTGAGGTTATTCTTCCCAAGGTGCAGGACCCTGCACTTTTTCTTGTTGAACCTTATGAGGTTCCCACTTTTCATCTTTTCTAGGTCTCTATGAATGGCAGCACAGCCCTCGGGAGTGTCGGCCACTCCTCCCAGTTTGGTGTCATCCACAAACTTGCTCCAGGTGCACTCTGTGCCCTTATCCATGTCATTGATGAACAAGTTGGACAGTACTAGGCTCAGTATTGATCCCTAGGGGACACCACTGGCCACAGGCCTCCAACTAGACTAGACTAGACCATTTATCACCATCCTCTGAGCTCTTCCATCAAGCCAGTTCTAAATCCATCTCACTGTCCACTCATGCAATCCACATTTCCAGAACTTTCCTATGAGGAGGTTATGGGAGACTATATTGAAAGCCTTGCTGAACAAGACCTGCTGGAAAGCAGCTCCACGGAGAGGGATTTGGGAGTCCTGGTTGACAAGAAGTTAATCATGAGTCAGCAATGTGCCCTTGTGGCCAAGAGGCAATGGGATGCTGGCCTGTATTAGGAGGACCAGACCTCTAGAGGTCCCTTCCAACCACAACAATTCTGTGATTCTGTGATCCATTCTGTGATAGTGCTGCCTACTCCTTAATGCCCCTGGCAGGACTATGGACTAGATAACCTCGACTACGGACTAGATAACCTCTCAAGTTCCTTCTAATGCTATTTTCCTATGGTCTATATCCTCCTAACTTCCCCAAGCAACCTACTACACTGATTTACTCCATTTGTTTTGGTTAGCTTTCCCCAGGTCTAACATATCAATGTCTCTGCCTTTCTTCAATTCCTTTCCTTTTTGGGTATCCCTACCAAATATGAAAAATAAATGATTCCATTCTCTCTGCATCAACTCTGTGCCTACTTGAAGGCTATTTATTTTGTCTTTCTTTGCATTTCTCTTCTGTGTGTTATTCTCCCTTCCCCTCCTACTATTAAATTCAATATTTCTTCATATCTCATGTTTTTTAGACTTCTCTTTCAACTTCAGGACTCTCCAGTTGGTCCCTGTTTTTCTTTAAGTATGGCATGTAAAACTGGCTCCAGCTGAGCCCCTACAAGCAAAGCAGAAAATTTTAGTTATTGATTCTTGTCTCGAATGCCCTTTATTTGCAGATGTGTGCATGCCTGCTACCTTACATATGGTTCTGATATACTGTCATCAAATACACAATATAGTTCATTATAGTTATTATTCAAAATTCCACAATAAATAAAAGCACACCCACCAGCATGAAAACTGTAGTTTTCAATTTCAGTTTTCATTTGAGCTCTTCTAAGTCAAACCACTTTCTTTGAAATGGACTGAATCAGCTCATGTCAAGTTTATGAAAGCCTGTCTGTGTGATGAATGTTACTGTTTAACGAGAAGCTAGAAACCAAATGGGCTGAGAACTTGATTCCATTTAAAACTATGCTAAAATCCACTTGGCCTGGGTTTCTAACAAACAGACCTTACTCAAAGGATTCCTTAGCTGAAGATGCAATGTATTCATGCCTGCATCAGCTGTAGATTACGTTTTATATGATTTTTTTTTTCAAAATTCGAAGGAATGGAGTTTGGAAGACTGCATATTTTACAAAGCAGAAACAGCTGGATAGACTTTCCTTCAGCTATTGACATTACATCATGACAACCAAAACAGCATTCCATAAATCTTTTTAATACCCTTCACGAAGGTCATGATTTATTTTTAAATGTAGATAGCACTGACATGTAAGGTACATAAGCATTGCTCCTTCAGATTTAGAGATGTGTGTCGCTTAGTCATAGCACCCCTAATGAATTCTCAATAAAATGCATAGAGATATGACGATGACAGAATATCTCTTATATTCTAAAGGACTTAGAATCTAAACAGGGCTTGCGAAAAGTCCTGGCATATATTATACAAAGGTACTAGGAAGACAGTCAGTTGGGCATATTTTGATGGATAATATTAAAATAAATAACTAATATTAGAAGTATATCTTATTTCCTCTTTGCCTTGAAATTCTTAGTCAGTGAATTTCCTGCCATGATGAGGACAGGTGTGATGAGTGGGGCTGTCCCCAGCGTGGGAGGCAGCCCTCATGCAGCACAGCACCTCTCTGCACAGTCTGGGCAGTGCAGAGAGATGTTGGTCCTCTTGTGCTTGCCGTGTGTGGAGACCAATTGCTAAAAGTTCTACAAATCACTGCACCAAGCAGCAGAGTTGCAGATTTCTCCTCAGCAGTCACTGAGTGTGTTGAATGGTGGATCAGGTTGGAGGACGGGAAATGGAAAAGGATGCCGAGAAAAAGAAATTGCAGTTACTGAAAGGAAAAGTAATGAGGATTGTTGGCATCAAAACTAAATGGAGATGTTGTCCAAAATCAGACTGTGGTCTTGGAAAGAGCCTGAATATCTCACCCTACAGACAGGCTATATGACCAAAGTGGAATGGAGATGCGGGAAAGATGAGCTCTGTAAAACCCAGGATCGTGGAGCAGGTGTTCCACATGCTCCCTCATGTCTCCCTTCCTGGCCAGCTAATCCACCTCTCCACATTCTTCTGTGTGTCTGGAAATGCATTAGACTTGTCACTGGTGAGACTAGGACACATAGTTTAATTCAAGAGGAAGACAAAGAGCTTGTTAACTCCCATTGTACTCAAGGTGATGATAAGGAAGAGGAGTTGTCATTTTTATAAATGCTAAATCCAGGCCGAATGAGGGGGAAGATCAGTTTTGAGTCACTGGCCCCGGATATGTGGGGGAAGAGACTTGACCATCCAAGGATAGAAAGTAAAAGAAGGAAAGGTGGAGGCGAAAACTGTATATAGTCAAACAACAGGAAAAGTGGGAAAGAAAAAGACTTATTAAAGGAAATTACAAATGAAAGGTCAAAATAGCTGAAGAAGAGGACAGAGTAGTGAAATTCCCAAAAGGTCCATGTGTCTGCACTAAAAACAGCAGAATTTCTAGCACTACTGAGAGTTTCAGAGAACCTGAAGAAGAGTTTTGGTGACACCAAGGGGACAGATTAAATTAAACTAAAGACAGAATAAAGGTTTGTGAGAAGGTTAGTAGAAAAGCCTATGAAAAAGGGGTGCTGAAACAAGCAGGCACAGGAACAGTTGATTTTAAAAGCGACGTTAATGCTGCAGTTTTACCAGGACCCAAGTAAACTCCTGATCCATTTTTATTCCCGATTTAAAAACAAAAAACAAAAACAAACAAACAAACAAACAAAACAAACTGATGGACACAAGATGGGCTTGAGAAAAGTGAGGTTTTTATCTTGTTATTTAGACTACAGCCATACACGTGCTTTGAAATAGAAATGCATAGAATTATATTGTGGATACAGCAATACTCTAAAGTTAAAAATAAAGCAAAACAAGACAGTAACTTTTTTTTTTTTTTTTGGAATTAAAATAGCATACTGTTCTTTCTCTCTCTGCCTGCTGCCTATGAATAACATTTAGCAAGAGCTATTCTGGTCCTTTGCCCAAACATATACTGAGACCACTGATAGCTCTGCGGTAACCAAAGCATTTAAAAATCTCTGTCAGACTTAAGCAGATGAAAAAAGCTAAAGCTCATCAGTAAGAAATATATGATTAAAGGGGGGAAAGAAAGTTTATTATAGGACGCTATACAGTTTCTTATTCTAGAAAACTAATCATACCGCAATTCTGATTTGGTGTAGGAAAATAACTGCACAGCAAGCTGAAAAAAAAACGAGCCTTCCCACTCTCCCATGCTTTCTTGCAATCTCACCGCATCATCTTCTGCCATCATGTCTCCACCATTTAGACAATGGATGAAAGGCTTGGGTGGATTTTTTAGAATTTGATCTTCTAGGAACCTCACTGAAGCACCTTGACATATTGGACCTTGCTGAAGTTTCAGACTGAAGTAGTGGTAAGAGTACCTGCCTTACACCATTCTGTTTATCATAACTCTCAGAGAATTCTGTGGAGTTGGCCTTTATCATTTTTTTTTCTATCAACACATTTTACCAAAAATGATTGAATTTGTGTGTGTCTTCATTTGCATAATTAAAGCCACAATCTTGGAGGAGCCCAAAAACAGGTATGGGGATTGAGTTCAACCTTTAAGATACACCAGGTTGGCTGCTGCTGAGCTCAGTAGAGAAGTCATTCCCAGAAATGAGTGGGGTTTGTGAACAGCCCCTTATGCTTAAGTATAGAGTGTTCATCTGAGCTTAGTGAGAGTTAACAACCACAGGTCAAAAATGAGAGTTTTCAGTTCATCACCTGAAAGTGTATCACATTTTGTTTTAAAATTCAGTTCTACTTTGAAGAATTAATTCAGGGACTTAGAAAACCCCTTTCCTGTGGAACGTTTGGGATTGGTTAACCAGCAACAGATGGCAGCAAAAGAGAACTTGATAAGGAAACTGGAATAAACCAAGGTTCAGAGGTTTCACAGGGCTATGGAAAACCAGAGCATTAAGGTTAAGAAATATCTTCTAACTAGAGCTCAACCACCACTTCTTCCTCCACCTGCCCTCAGGCGAGTTATATCCAGACCAGGATCCCAACTGTAGATGTTTTTATCTGGGTCACAATCTGTATTTTCAGAGAATGTGGTTTATACAAAAGTCCAGAGAGTCAGGAAGCTTAACTTCCTCAAAATGATATGAAAGAATTACAGAGAGTGTGGATGGGCTGAGAAGCATGAGGGAATGCAAAGACTTCAGAGATGTCCTGGACTCCAGGAACAAAGAATCTGAGGTCTGCAGAAGCCCTGCGGAAAGTTCGGGAACACATTTCTCTGCTGGGAGAGGGCTGGCTGTGATCTGCTACTGCTGGCAGATGGAACTTCAGCCTCAGCTGGCAAACTATCAAGCTTTTTAAAAAAATAGTAAATTGCCTTGGCAATGACCGAGAAACCAACTGCAATGCTGAAGGAAGAAAAACTGCATGCTCTGGTGGCTGAGTGGTTTGTGACCTCTGCTCATAAGAGAAAATGAAAGGTGGTAGTGTTTGGTGACTCACTTCTGTCGATAGCAGAAACACCTATTTGTTGATAATGACCTAACCCTTACAGAGAGGTGTTGCCCAAATCAAAGCTATTGTACGAGTTTGCCAAGGCTCGTGTAGCCATCTGACACCTCCTCCATGCAGCTCGTTCGCTTAGGAGCTAATGCTCTAGGAACAAGCTAGAGAAAGTCATAAGTAACAGCCAGGCCCCTGGAACCATGCTGAAAGAATCGAAGCCTCAGCTGGTGCTCTTATCAACACTGTCAGGGAGGGTAAAAGCCTGAACAGGGACAGGCACATCCTGGAGATAAATATATGGCTATACAGATGGTGCAGCTTAGAGGACTAGGGTTTCCTGAAGTGGGGGAGGAAGTATTCATAATAGGGTCATAAGAGGGACAAGAAGGAAATGACTGAATCAGTTGTAGATATGTGTAAAGTATTTTGCCTTATAGGATGCAGGAAGCACATGTTCACTCTGAGATCTGGAATCTGGTGGGAGACAGACCTGTTCAAAGTCTCCAAGGTAATAATAGAAGGAGAAAAGGGCTACTTTGGGAAAGAAATACAGCAGGATGCAAAAAAATTGCAAAGCTAGGTATGTTTAATTTTATTTTAGACACTTCATAGTTAGGCATCTGATTTAACCTAATCATGTAGGTTCACATTAGAATTGGTCTCTTCCACCTGTCTTAGACTACTATTTTAGAATAGGAAGAATTGCCTCTGGAGGAGTCTGTCTGCTCACATTAACTATAAATGAAATCTAGATAACAAGATGACTAAGATGGTTAAGGTTAAATGATATTTCACTATACGAGTCAGATGCTACTGTAAAAGTTTTCAAAATGTGTAGAGTGGAAATGAAACCTTTTCTGTATTTGATTCTGACCAAAAAGGATAAAATGACTGAGAATGGTAAGGGACAGATAGGTTTAGGAAGGTGAATGATAGAACTGATGATTCTTTGAAATGGACAACCAGAGACCAGATTTCCATCACTCAGCAGACTGAGAGAGACTTTCACTCTCTCACAAAATTTTTCATCCTTCCATCTTAGTTTCCTTTTGTTTATAATGAAAATTCATCTTAGTCTTAAGCACCACCTCAAATGTACTTTAGTAATTAATGTGTGATTGGTGAGCTCTTCAGTACTTGACTCTTAAGGCAGAAGTAAGAAGTGCAACCTGGTCCAGTTGTTACTGGTAAGAATAAAAAATCGGACATACATGAAGGGTCAATGTCAGAAAGATCAAAGCTCAAAATGAAATATAGCAAACAAAATCATAACAAGAGCGACAAGCATTCTGTAATTTTCTAAGTAGTAAGGCCTAGTCTTCTGCTTAGTGGAGAGGGAAAGGTACTGACACGTTTCCCAAAACTCTGAAATGTTTTATATATTTTTGGCTTTAGTCTTTACAAACTGTGATTAGATAGCTAACACAATCAGCAATAATGTCAAAGTGGTATTCCACCAGTTGGCACAGAAAAAGACCAAGTCAGAAGTTACCTGAACAAACTAAATGTTTTCAAATCATTTGATACCTTGTTTAAATTTTTCTGGCACTGCTTAGGACATTGTCTAGGGCAGTAGACTAGGTAGTGATTAAGGAGGATAACTGAGTCCCAGAAGATGGAAAAGAGAAAATAGTGTGCAACAAACTAACAAATTTAAAGAAAAGAAAAAAAGAAGAGGAGAGAAAAGAGATCCCAGTCATCTATGCACCGGTGGAGTTTAACTTCAGCTCCAAAATGACACTGGAATAAAATAAAATAAAATAAAAAGGTTAAATTATTTGTGACATTGATTTGTAGAGAAAAGAACCCTGTCAAGTCAACTGATTGCTCTTTGACAAAGAGAATGTGTGAAAGGAAAGAAGAAATGCGTATGATCTTGAAGCTATAGTGGAATATTAAAGTAAATGCTGTCATATACTGCAAGAAAACTAACATCACACTGGTAATAATAAACAGGCATTCTGTATAGAAGACAACTGAGAGAATAATTCCTACTTGGAAGAAAATGTGACTTCATCTAGAATTCAGTTCTACACTCCCTCAGGAAAGACAGGGCACATTTGGAGAGGATGTAGAGTTTTACAATAAGCCTGATCTTAAATTTGAAGATAAAGACCATGTCAGAAAAAAAAAATGAAATCATTGTTTTTGTTTATTTAAATAAAAGAATTTGGAAAGAGACTTAAAAACAGTTTTTAACTGCATAAAAGTTTATTGAAAAGAGGAAAAAAATGTTTGGTGCTATTTCAGGAGGACACATTTTATGCACAGTGGGAATAGAGCAAGAATTGTGGGTTTAAATGGCAGCAGTGGAACTTTGTATAATATTTTCTTACCGTAAGGAGAGGGAAGTACTAAACTGGCCTGACAGTGATGATCACAGAATTTTAAAAGGTTTTAGAACAGGATGGACAAGCAGCTATAAATATTATATCTAGAAACAGGTACCAAGATAGACTTTTTTTTTGCCTCTGTGTTAGGTGGATAAGACAGTTCTTCAGTACTTTCCAACATACTTTCTGTGATTCTAAAAACTTCACTGGATTTTATTTTCTCTCTGTTTTAGGGAACAAAAATACAGAACAATTTTGATCTCTTTTTTTTTTTTTTTTTTTCCCTTCAGTACTGTCAGTTGCTGGAAGTAGTGTTGTTTTGAAGGAACAGAAATAGAGAGGAAAGAATATGAGAATCAGTCATAATATTGGGATTACGACCTGCTCTGGAAGGTTGTAAAATCTGTGACGGACAGTGTTACTGCTCCTTCAGAAATTTTCATCTCACAGATGAGACTTCACGTTACTGTAAAGAAAATAGTTATTCCAAAGGAGGTGAGTTTAGGAGTTAATTTAGATATCTTACGTTTAGTTTATCATATCTCAGTTTTGAAAACATTGTAGAGCCTGAAGACAAATTGTGGAGAGATTCATATTCTGGGATATCAGATGAAATTAGGTCATTTAGTAAATGAACAAAGCATAAATAACTACATCTTTTCCTAATCTGTCAGGTAGGACAATATTTACCATGAGAAAATGACTGAAAATTTTACTCACAGACTCCTGCATGAAATCTTTGCACATAAGTATTTTTTTTAATCTAGGAGAATAAAAGTAGATGGTTACACTAAGTTTTAAATACGTACAAAATACAAAAAGGTGAGAGAGAGGAGAGGAGAGGAGAGGAGAGGAGAGGAGAGGAGAGGAGAGGAGAGGAGAGGAGAGGAGAGGAGAGGAGA
>JAWLRI010000731.1:920080-930554 GCA_034781795.1 Crypturellus tataupa
AGATGTTCCAGGCCCCTGATCATCCTCGTGGCCCTGCGCTGGACTCTCTCCAGCAACTCCACATCCCTCTTGTACTGCGGGACCCAGAACTGGACACAGTGCTCCAGATGTGGGCTACCAGGGCTGAGTAGAGGGCGCCTCGACCTGCTGGAGACGCTCCTCTTCATGCACCCCAAGATCCCATTCGCCTTCTTGGCCATGAGGGCACACTGCTGCCTCATGGTCAACCTGTCGTCCTCCATGACGCCCAGGTCTCTCTCAGCAGAGCTGCTCTCCAGTAGATCGGTCCCCAGACTGTACTGGTGAAAATATATATTTTAATTGTAGTTTTATCTAAAGTAAGGGCCATTTTAAGTTTTATCGTGCACATGTTTTATCATGCACATATGAGAAGAATTTGTAGTCCAGAGGGGACTTCACTGATTTTATGTACTCCAAGTAAAAGGAATTAAAAAATATATCAATATAAAAAACACCAATGATATATTTGATGTGTCTTCAAAAGCTATTATTATATGAAATTATCACTGACACCCAACTGCCCTGTTCCATTTACATACATGTGGAAGGAAAAATCAAATAAAAATAATTCTACAGCAGTCCTGGTAGGTAAAAGATTTTTTTGTTTGTTTGTTTATTTGTTTTTTTTTTTTATTTCTTATTTAATATGAAATATGGAAAAAATATTACTTTGTGTATGCTTTTTTGGTTAGCATTGATTACAAATTCTATTTAATGAAAATTTATCACTCATGAGGTAATGAAGAAGAAAACCTGACGGATTAAAAATAGAAGAAAAAATTACATAGATGTTTTATTGTGCACATTAGAAATTTGAAGACATTGATTTTATAAATATTTCCAGAGGGGGGGAAAAAAAAGATTCTCTGTTATATAGAGTCTGTTCTTTGAAACAGGCTTAGTGAGGCTTAGTCTAGAAAAAGTCAGTCAATGACAGATAACTAGAGTCATCCAACTTTTACTATCTCAGAGGAAAAATGACCCATTCTCTTATTATTTATTTCAGCTGAGGATGCCTTGCTTTTTGAGTGCAGTATGCACAAGACTTGAACTGTAATTCAGTTAAATGTTTGTTCTTCCTTTGGGAAAGCAGATCTCATCTGCTGTTCTTCGTGGCAAATCTGTTCCATTTAAATAATCAATGCCAGTAAACACGAAGTAAGTATGCTAGATAATCTTAAAGTTTTCACAGATTTTTTACTAGTCGTGGACCATTGCAACAGGAAAAGACTGTGGATTAGTTTGTCTGACTGAAAAAAGTAATTCTGCTTAGCAATGCACACAGGTCTAGAATACAGATCACTTCTCTTTATGTCAGGAATACTGCAGGGAAAGCATGGGGATAATACAGTCTGCCTAATAGCACTTATATAAAATTGTCTATACCAAAATTGGGAAAAGACAGGTACTACTGCAGCACTTCAGAGAAAGCCCTGTCCAGCCCAGAAGCTGTTCCATGTATCTCTCAGTAACTTCAGTGGTTCTAGAAGACTGCCAAGTGCTTTTAAGGCAGATGTCTGCCTCCAGGCGTACTAGTACCTAGTACGCCTGAGCTCATATTAGGTCAAAATGGTTAAAAGTTCCATCCACAAAATCACAGAAGAGTTGGCATAGGAAGGGGCCTTTGGAGATCATCTAGTGCAAACCTTCTGATGGAGCAGGTTGCTCAGAACTGTCTCCAGTCAGATTTTATATGTTTCCAAAAATGAGGTTCCACAACCTCTCTGAGCAACCTGATCCATCTGGACAACCAGTGTTGTCCTATTATTTTGGTTGTGTCCATTGCCTCTTCTCCTGACACAAGGCACCACTGGGAAGAGATCGATTCCATTATTTTTGTTTCCCATTAGTTATTTATATACACTGATAAAATTCCCTCTGAGCTTTCTGTTCTCCAGGTGGAACAGATACAGCTCCCTTACCTTCTCATATCACAGATGCTCTTTATTGTCCTTGGGACTCTTTGCAGGATTTTTTCCTGTAGCTCCATCTCTTTTGCACTTCACCCAGCACTCCAGTATGGTCTCACCAGGGCTGAGTAGAGGGGAAGGATCGCCTTCCTCAACCTCCTGACTATGCCCTATGTAGCCCATTTTGGCCGCCTTTACTGTGAGCTCATTGCTGACTCTGGTTGTCAATTTTCCATTAGGCTATCCAGGTCCCTCTCTCAAAAGCTGCTTTCCAAATAGCCAGCTCTCAGCCTGGAGTGGTGGTGCATGTTGTTATTCCTCCCCAGGTGCAGGACTTTTTCCTTACTTCTACTGAACTTCCTGAGATTGCTGTCAGTCCTTTTCTCCATCAAAAACATTTGGTGAATCAGCTACTTTTCCCAGTTTTACATCCACATGGATACAGGTTGATGTTTTAGATTTATGTGCAGTATTGCACACACATACGTAAACATATATAATGTGTGCTAGATTATACAGAATATATACAAATTTTTAGACAATGGTGTCCATATATATGGAGATATACGTGTGGAGGATAGATAGGTACATAGGACTTGAATTGACTTTCGTATGTGTGTCTCATTTTAAATACATGTTAGAAACTGTTGGTGCCATCCATATTCTATAAAGAATGGAAAGAAAAAAATATATTTTTGGATGCTGAGTCCTTTCAACCAGAGTGCAAAGGACAGCCACAGGAGAAACCGTTCACCACCACTCTTCTAGTCCCAGCAATTCTTGAGAAAAACTTGAGATTGCTGAAGGTAACAATGATGACCAGTGAAGAAAATGCATACTGCTTTGCAGCTGGCTGAGTCAAGCCATACAGCCATACTGAGTCAAGCCATACAACATACTTTGGCAGGAAACTGTAGTAAAGATGGTATTAAAATACCTCTTTGCTCCTATCTCTCTAGTACAGTGTGAAAGCAAACCTTCTTTTAAAAATGCTTTACACCATAAGAATTCTCCACAACTCTTAGGGTCAAATATTCAAAATTCAGAAGTCAGTCCCACTTTGATGAGCACTTTTAATTGAATGGTTCCTTCATTTTTGAATGCCCCTTAATAAGTCATTCCAATCAACACCAAATTTATAAATAAGTTATATTTAAGGCCCTTAACAAAAATGTTTGAAGAACATGACTGTGAAGCAAGAGGTAAAACTTGGTTTTATATAGAAGCAAATGGATGGTTGGACTCAAAAGGGTTTAGAGATGAGATTTAAACAGATTGGACGGAAAAGATATAGATGGGTAGACATAGCGTAGAGATGGAGAGATGAAGAGACAGATACAGCAGATAGTTAGATTCTCATGAAATAGTCTTTCCGTGTTTGGTGCGCAGCTGCATAGCACCTGCCTGACATTTACAGCAGATAGCTTTTATTCATTTCATGGGATATTCATCAAAATGTGGTTGAGAGATGGAGAAAATTCCAAGTATGTGTCATCACTTTACTGGCTTGTGCAGCTGTTTCCTAAAGCACACAATGATGTTGTGTTGTTAAGGAAATACACTGTCACCCTGCTGAACAAATAAAGCATTTAGTTTTATTGAGTAAAATTACAATAATGATGGGAGATAATACACTAAAAATGCAGTTTATTCAGTGAGAATGGACAAAAAACTTACTGTCCATGAAAAAGAATCACTCCATGTACAGAAAATAAAAATTGTATGATTTATTTAGTTAATATTAATATTTCAGCTACCTTTTTAATAATACTGATGTGAAATACTTACTGACATAAATTTTGATTAAGGATGAGAACCTGCAGCATCTTTAGCATTAGAACTCATCAGAGATACCAGAACTCCAACTACAGCAACCAGATAGAAGACTATATCCATAGAGTCTGACAGATAGCAAATAATTATGCTGGGAAATGCACAAGCCTAAGATGGATATTTCATTTTATTTCATTTTCTGGAAAACTGAGCTCATAAATTTCTAAACAGTCTTAAGTCCCATGATACGTTTTTCCAGGAATAATCCTATTCTTGTTTTGCATCTCTCATTATAAGGTACTAACTATATCTCAAAACCTTTTGCTTTTCCAAAGCTTTATTTCATATATTTCTGATAACAATGATTAGGACAAGCCAAACTACCTAAGCCACAGCTCCATAGAACTGTACTGCTATTGTATGAGACTGTTTTGCACAGGTACATCCAGACAAACGTCACAATATTTTATTCTATTTCTTTGAATTTTTCAGTAGTTAAAAAAAATCAGTATTGAGGGGCAGCTAGGACCCATTTGAGTTTTTTTTCTTTTTTTTTTTTTAAAACGTTTGAACCTATATTTTGAGTCTGAGATTTGAATTAACCAAAACTTGAAGCAAAAGCTCAGAGAAAGATACAGATTTTACATGATTTGTACTTGAGAACATGTGTTGGTCCAGATTTGATCAAAAGCAGACTTAATTCCTTTTCAAAAGGAAATTCATGAACTGCACAAGCCTTGCACCAGCCCTATCACCAGCCTCCCAAACAGCTGAGCTGCCCTTGCAGGATGGTCACCTGCCTTGAGTGCACAAGCACGTGATGAGCAGCCCTGCCTGACTGGTATGGGCACTGTGACAATACTGGGTGGCAGGAGAGACAAAAAGAGGAAGGGGTCTATATATGAGAGACATAGAAAAAATAGCCTGATGGAAAATAGTGACAAATACCGAAAAAAACAGCGATATGGAAAAATGGATTTACCATGTTTGCTATTTATTTTAAATTAAAAGAACAAAAATATTAATGTACGAAGCTGCCGCAGAGGGCTGGATGCTAAACCCCTGACGTAAGCTGCGAGGATGATCCCTGCAGTCGCAGCTACAGTGACATGCAGTTACTGAGCCCATCCTGGCCATCTGTGGTGGCAGCTGAAGAAGGGAGTTGAGATGCGCTGTTGTAATTTACGGAGAAAGCTGCACAGCTCCCTGAGAGCCCTCACTGTTCTAAAGGCAGCCTTAACCACCACAACCACAAGCTTTTCTAACTTAAGCACTCAGTAGCATCCTCTCAGTACAGGGATAGTGGATTCAATTTATAATGCAAACTGTCCATTCAAGCCTCCTGCAGCTAACTAAGGAACTCACGAGGGGTGGAACATTTTAGACTTTGTCCTTTAGAACAAAGTTGTTAAACTGTGACCTCATAATGCCTCTGTCATTACTATGGCCTAGATCCAAAAGCAATTGAAGTCAACTCCTATTGACTTCAGCGGGCGTTGGAACAAGCCCTCTTCCACTTCAGCACAAGGCTATTTTTAATGAATCAAGACTGCCTCCTCAGAATCCGTTTTGGCCTTGAAAAATGGAATGTACTGTTGCACTCGAACAGAAATTCTCATCATGATGCCTGGCTATGGTATCAGGATGGAAGGGAAGATAAAAGCCTTTTCTTGAATCAAGCTGCTCCTGCAAGAGCTGCCTTTTTCCCTCTTTTCGTTGCTAAAAAAGTGGTATTATTGTTTGCTTTTAGTGGTCGCATCTTTGGGGAATTAGAAATCCATTCCAATGGGAGGGGAGGGCAACCTGCACATATTTACATAGACACACCTGCATACGGTTGCGCTGATCTCAATGCTTCTGCAGCGGTATTTTATCTTCATCGTCTACACGTCATGAGTTGCCTATTCAAAATATACAGGGCAGATTTCCCAGAAGAGTCCGCTATCATATTTCTTCACACAAACACTTTGTTCATTCCTTAAACACGTAGCAGAACAACTTCCATACTACTTTTTGTGCTCAAGGGAGATATTTTTGACATTATTATTTTCATTTCTGCCTTAAAGGATCAAATTGAAATTACAGTGAAATTCACTGTAACACAAATACTGATAAAATACTTGATAAAAAAAACAAGATGTTTTATTTGTTACTACAGAGCAGCTGTCCCACTGTCCCATTTTGGGACTCTAAACAGTCCCAAAATAACTGGATTTTCAAGCATTCTTGTGTCACATTATGATGCATGGGAAGCAGCAGTATTTTGTATTTCTAACTGTGATTACTGACATGATAACTCATAAATATGAAAAAAATTAATAAGTAAAATGTAAAACTCTGGCTTGAAATTTTAAAGTCTGAATAGCTCATAGGTTGTTTCGTTTTATAACTTTAATTTCATAAGAAATGCAGAGTTCTAATTTGGAATGAGAACACATTTATAAATGCTAGAATTTCCTATTCGTCGTTCATTCCAATACTTAAATAGCTCATAAATATGAAGAAGACCTGTACTTGAAACAGAAAGGTCTTTATCTTGCTGGATATTAATAGAACTCATAAGAGGAAATATTCTGAACTTTCACTGAGCTCTTTGCATGGAAGTCACTACAGAAGTGGAAATTGTTATTATAACAAAGAACAACAGTAGTTCCAGGGCCTGAGCCAAAATGAACCAGGATACAGTAAGAACCCAATCCAAAGTCCACTGGAGTCCATCAAAGTCTTTCCATTGCTTGTTGTGCAATTTGACTCAAATTGTGAATTCCTCGTGGTGACATCTGTGCGTCCTTCATTCACTGATGGATGTGGTGAAACAGTGCTGGAAACAGAGAGAGATGCCATTGCTGCAAGATGACAATTTCCTGGCTTTGTGTATTATTTCTTCAGTTTTTCATGCCATTCTTTACATGTCATCATTCATCTGTTTCCCATGGCTTTCTGTTTCCTACTTTGATTTGTTTCTCTTGTTTTTTTCCTTCAAAAGATACAGCAATAACATATACAATTGCACTTAAAACATTACTGTAGAATATGACCAGGCAAACTTTATACTCTGTTTTATATTGCATTGTTTTATTTCTTTGCAAATATTGAAGGTTTATTTATTTTTATTTTTATTTTACTACATTCAGTAAAATACAAGTAAGAATGGTGAAACCCAAAATCTTGTATTGCATTTGTGACAACCTGAAAAATAACACCTCCTCTCTTTTCCCATACGAGGTGGAAGTTTGTGTCTTTTCTGCCACTCCTCCATATGTAAATTCTGCTGCAATCTTACTTTAGAAATATCTAGGAATAAAAATGAAAGTGCAGCTGTCTTTTTGCTTTTCACCTCATAGGAAAACACATTAATAGAATTTGTTCCATTGCTTTGGGAGTAGGGGAGAGCTTAGGTCCAGCTGGTCCACCAAACACGTGCAATATTGTGTGAGGTCAATCTATGCAGGGTTTGCACGAGTAGTACTAAGCTTGACTACTGGTCCTCAGTGCACGTATTGTTTTGTAATATAATTACCCAGCTCAAAGCTAGCCTGAAAGGACTAAAGAATAATACAGTGCACACCTGGAGAACACTAACTTGCCAATATGTCCTTGTGAATGTTATCTCCACTTTGATCTACAGTAAGTAGGAGCAGGAGCAATTTATTTTTGTGTAGGGTGAATGTGTAGGTTTAGAAAGGGCCTCCAGAATCCGAAAACACCATAGTGCATTTGCGAGATGATTTCATTCCACTAAAAGAACAATAAGGCAAAGAGACTAGAGATTTAGTCCATTGACTTCCTAAGTAAATCTGACTTGGCGAATAACCCTGTCTGCTTTCCTTAACCACAGGCCTGATATGTGCAAGGATAGCAAGAGAAGTATCCTATTCTGCTTTAAATCCAGTCAACCAGGTGTGTCACCAGCCAACTGCTGGTGTGTCAACCACCTCGCTGTTTGATTATCACAAAGGAAATAAGGTTATTGCATCAGATCTTAATGTCTGTAAACGTGTGTTCTCATTGAGGTTTGATATAACCTTTGGCATAAGAAATGCTTTCTCTTACCAGCTTTATTGACTTACTGAATCTCATTTTTGCCTTTTTTTTTTCTTAATACGCTTTTCTCAGCATCTGTTTCTTGCGTTCACTATCAAGCTTTACCTGACATTATTTCAATTCTAGATATATAGTTCTCAAAGTCTTTGTACAACAGATTTCACCATATACAAACTGAAAAGAAGAAACAGGTCCTCTCAGCCACTCTCAGCTAGGCTCTGTTCATCCATTCTTCCTCAGTTGTCCCTTAGGACATTTAACAGAAAGCTGTGGAAGGGAGGGCTGCAGAAGGGCAATCAGTCCTTTCATTCTCCAGGTCTTTATTGTTAGCTGCTTCTTCCACTTATTAAGCAAAATTATGTTTGGTAGCTTTGGTGAATCATGAAACACTACATGAGCCATGAAGACTCACTTAGGCAGTCTGAATACACTTCTGAGTTTTCCTGAAGGTTTGGGGCAGGTGCTATTACAACTGCTATATGAGGTCTCATCATGGATTTTCTGATCCATTACCCTGCAGAGTCAGGAGAGGTTTCAAGAGGTGTCCTTGTCCATCACCAGAATGTCTTTCCTGATAAATATTTGCCCAAATAGTTCTTAAAACTTCTAACCCCAATCTCTATCTTGTATAGCTCTCCTCTACTCTAGTGATTAGCAAATCTTCATTTCCAATTTCATTCTCTCTTATTGCAGTTTAAACACACTATTTACCCATCAGCTATAGGCAGAAGCTGTAATTCCTCTTGTACTCAGAGCAGCATCTCTCTCCGAGGGAAAGGAAACTCCTCAAACAGGATAGCATGATATAATGGCAAACAGAGTAAAAGAGCATGTAGCCTTCCCAAGATAATGTGCATATATCATTGGTTTAGTCAGATCAAGTACTTAATTTCAAGTCACTTTAAATTTTGTTTCATAAGGTAAAACATTGCAGTTTATGTTTCCAAAGGCTACTCACAGATGTGAGTAATTGACTGGCAACTGAATATTTTGCAGGAGAAGACACTCAGCACCTAGCCAGACCTTAGAAGGATCGTCCAAGATGAAATGATGAAGAAAGTCCCCTTGTTTTTGTCATATAGCCACTGAAGTCCCAGTGTGCATCAGTGACAGAAGGCTGCATCCATTCACACCATCAGGAACAGGGGTATTCCCTTCTAAAAACAAATTATTAATGCTGGACTCAGCTTCTGGCGCAAAGAGTTGCAATAATCATCCCCAAATGCCACATACACTTTCCTCCTGGTAGGCCACAAACTGCAGAATCCTTGAAATACTCAAGTGACTCAAGAAGAAACCATTTTTTGTTTTCATCCTCTTCCCCAGAACCTCATGACTTTGGATTAGAAAGGAATTTAGAATACAAAATAGAAAATGAAGAGGTGTTTCTTGTAGGTCTTACTACTTCAGAAATAATACTATTGGCCATAGCCTAGAGATTTAGGGGATTATGCTTTCAAGCAAAAATGAATTGAGGATAAAAGCACGAACCTTGAATTTAGCCAAAGCACATTACAGAGGCAAGGTTTGCCAAAACTATGTTAATAGTAACAATACGAGTTTAGGATCTCTTTTCTTTGAACTCCATATTCATTAGTAAAATGACCTATCAAAATGCTCAGAAACAGATAAATACTACTGATAAGTAAGTTATACAAACAGCTATTACATAAAGAATTATTATCGAATAAGAACGCATTGAAGCACTCATCCTTCATCATGATGTTTGAGTGTAATACATCCATCTACTTTTGAAGTGATGTATTGTTCTAAAAACAAATATGTACCAGAAACAATAAAACAAAGGGGACTATAGACTACTTATAAATATTCAAAGTGAAGACATATGGTTTCTGACATCAGTGTTCTGTGGTTATGTTGGAAGAGAGACACAGAAACTAGAGGTGAATGGAAAGAAGTCATATTTCCTAAACTGATAATGATTTAGACTGTGAATGTCCTAAACAGACATTTTAAAAAGGGGCTACATCTGGATATAGGAAATTCTGAATTTTTGGCTGGGAAAAATGTGTATCTGCGTGTCTGATGGATAGAAGAAACAGCAATAAATAGAAGGTGGTCCTTTGTGCTTTAGGCTAGCTTAGGCAAATTTGCTTCGTAGAGGGCTCAAATTATAGTTTCTAATTAGAGATCATAACACAAGTCACAAATGCTTAAAACATTTGCCATTTTTACTCTCAGGCTTTTTATCTGTGTTTTTATCAGCTTTATTTTTTCTACTTTCACCACTACAGGGTGTTTTCCTTAGGAATTCAGCTGTTGAAACGCAGTGTGTGTGAAAAACTCTGTTTTCACTTACCAAAAAAAAAAGGGGGGTTATTTTTTTTTTTTCAGAAGTAACACTTGAAAACAGCAAGTGGCAGTAAGTATCAGAATGAGAACAAAATTCTATAGTAAACAGCCAGAAATATTTTCCTCTCCCCAGTCCTAAAAGTCATTCCCAAATGACCTGTGGATCACACTGGTTTAGATTACTAGACTACTTAGGCTCCTCCACAATCAGTGGACTGAACCACCGTTCAGAATCATAGAATCACAGAATCCTTAAGGTTGGAAGGGACCTCTAGATATCATCTAGTCCAACTCCTCTGCACACACAGGGTCACCTAAAGCACATGGCACAGAACTGCATCCAAGCGGGTCTTGAAGATCTCCAGAGAAGGAGATTCCACAACCTCTCTGGGCAGCCTGTTCCAGTGCTCTGT
>JAWLRI010000731.1:930654-986270 GCA_034781795.1 Crypturellus tataupa
GCCTCTCCTCATAGGGCAGATGTTCCAGGCCCCTGATCATCCTCGTGGCCCTGCGCTGGACTCTCTCCAGCAGCTCCGCATCCCTCTTGTACTGTGGGGCCCAGAACTGGACACAGTGCTCCAGATGTGGGCTACCAGGGCAGGATCACCTCTCTTGACCTACTGGAGATGCTCTTCTTAATTCTTCTCAGATACTAATGGAGGATAAGTCCCCTTTGAAGGGACCTATTTCCTTTCATAGCCTTTGTTGCCTCAGCTGTCTTACTTGTAGGCACCTAATTTTCATGAGATGTGAAAATGTGAGAATCACAGGAAAACTCAATTCTCCTTCAGAAAAGGTTCTTGCTGCGTTTTTTCACCTGCTCTGTGAAAGGAATAAATGAATAACTGTGAAGAAATGAAGCACACAAAGTATGAATATTCAGAGTGTATGTGTGTGCATAATATGGAGAGAGAAAAAAAATTGAGGAGGCAATGCTCTGTTACAAATCTCTCTTTTAGATGTATATTCTCTGTTGCTATCTATATCCAAATCACAAGTCTGTACGATGAGAATTTGCAATGTTACAACCAATAATTTTTTGCTTGCTATTGGTCCACTCCTAGAGCTACTGTTGGCCACTGTTTTGATGCAGGACCCCTTTTTTAATTTTGTTCAAAAGGGAAGTTTTTCCAAGGGAATTCAGGGTAGAAAGAAAACAAAAGAAAAGAGGATATGCTGAATAATAGAACAAGTAACCTATTTTGCCATGTAAAAACATTTTGCAGTTGCCTTTTGAGACCATTTGCTGCATTTGAGACCTACTGCAGCATTTGCTGATAACATTTAATACATAATCCCTTTAACAAGAAAGGATGGAAAAATCAGAGTCAGCAACTGAACAAAGGTGTCATGCAGCAAGATTTTTGTTGAGGAGATATCAGGATCCTCCCAGCAGGGCAACATAAGGTGGGATCTAAAAGCTTCATTTCCCTACAAGAAGCATCAGTTCCCTGCATTGTCTCCTGATGGAAACTCCTGATGGATTTGTACCTCTCATCACGGCACATTGCCTGGCCTCTGGCTCCTCTTACCTTCCTGTCAGCGTGATTATCTCTAATTTCTGAAAAAAAAATATAGACTGGCACAACCTCCTTAAAGGGTTGCCAGTCTCTGATTTCAGCCCACTCTCTGCCAAGGTCAAATTCTCCTCAATTCTAATTTCATTTCACTCAGTTTTATCTCCTGCAACTCAGGAGTTTCCTATGGTTATCTTTGAAGCATCTTCCTTTATATCTGCACAACTCTTGCTAAAGATTAGGTGGTGATGTTAAAAGTATATCATGTGATTTATTGGTGTTGCACGGCTGCTTGAATTTGCTGTGCATCCAGATCCAAAGAGCAGTTTCTGCAGTGACCCTGACTGGAGTGCTGTATGAAGCAAATATGTTTGTGTTCAGCTGGGTGGCAGTGCTAGCGCTGCTGCAATTCAAGTGCTGTGCTAGCAGACCTAATTTGAGCGAATTTGCATAGTAGATGCAAACCAGCCTCAATATGCACCTTTTTACCCAGATAGTTTAGTAAATTCAATAATAGTAGACTTTTATACAGATATTTTATGAAATACAGTATATGTGTCTTTTCACACAAGCATTTTAACACCTGTTGTATTTGCATTTGGTTCTTTTTCTCTCTCAGTATGCATTTGCATTTCTATTTTAATCACCTTCATATTTTTTTAAATAAATGTGTGCTCCTGTACTCTGCTGGATGCCTGTCTCCTAACTCTTTGCTTGCCATTTTTTCACTGCTTCTCCTATGAATCTGCTCTCCAAGTTTTCAGTTCACAGGACATTGCCCACATCCAGTATACCTCTATCTCTTTCTTACTTATAATTAACTATGGATTAAACAAACATATTCTATTTAGTTGACTACCTAGTCTCACTGTCTTGCTTACTAAAATGATTTTTTTTTTTCAGAAATGAGGAAGTGGTATTCAGGAGCACACTCTTAGGAGAGCAGGATTACCGGTATCTGTCAGCATCCCAGATCCTGCTTCTGGACAGGGCACATTAAAAAGCTGGATATCCCCATCACCGTATACAAAAAACAGGTAGTCATTTAAAGTAATATTCAGAATAGATTACAGCAAGCATTTATGGAATTTATCCTCTTTCATATCTTTATGGACGATCTGGATGAGGTGATTGAGTGCACCCTCAGCAAGTTTGCATACAACACCAAGCTGGGAGGAAGAGCTCATCTGCTTGAGGGTAAGAAGGCTCTACAAAGGGATCTGCACAGGTTGGATTGATGGGCTGAGACCAACTGTATGAGGTTCAGCATGGCCAAGTGCCATGAGGTCACACCAACCCCATGCAGGGCTACAGGCTCAGGGCGGAGTGGCTGGAGAGCTGCGCGACGGTGAAGGATCTGGGGTGCTGGTCAGCAGCCGTCTGGAATGTGAGCCAGCAGGGTGTCCCGGCAGCCAAGGCAGCCAGCGGCCTCCTGGCTCGTGTCAGGAACAGCGTAGCCAGCAGGAGCAGGAAGTGATTGTCGCCCTGTACTTGGTGCTGGTGCGGCCACATCTCCAACACTGTGTTCAGTTTTGGGCCCCTCACTACAAGAAATACACTGAGTTGCTGAAATGTGTCCAAAGAAGGACAAGGAAACCGGTGAAGGGGTTGGAGCACAGACCTTATGAGAAGCTGCTGAGAGAGCTGGGGTTATTTAGTCTGGAGAAGAGGAGGCTCAGGGGAGACCTCATCACTCTCTAGAATTATCTGAAAGGAAGTTGTAGTGAGGCAGGGGATGATCTCTTCTCCAGAATAACTACACACAGAACAAGAGGAAATGGCCTCAAGTTGCACCAGGGAAGGTTCAGGTTAGACATAAGGAAAAAAAATCTACATGGAAAAAGTGGTGAAGCATTGGAACAGGCTGCCAGGGAAGTGGTGGAGTCTCCGTCCCTCGCAGTGTTCAAGAAACATGTAGCTGAGGCGCTTAGGGATATGGTTTAACAGGCATGGTGTTGGAGGGCTTATGGTTGGACTTGAAGGTCTTCTCCAGCTAAAATGATTCTATGATTCTGTGAATTATCTTAAAACATGCTAGAGCAGTTCAGGTGGCAGAACCCTTCCAGCATCATCTGTGACTATAAACAGGGCTGGCTATAGGCAGCACAGAGATAAAACAAAGAAAGAGAGCCAAAGCTCTAGCATTAGCCCTCAGAATAATTGAAATTTAGTAAATTTGGTTACTTTCCTTTTCCCATCCAGCATCCTTAGATTATATGCTCTCATACATCTGATAAAAATGTGCCTGGAAGATACATGCCAATGTGTTGTTCTGTGCTTGCTGCCACTTTTCCTGTATATTCTTAGTGGACTGTTGTGATGTGTATCTGTTCTGACATAGGAATTAATCACAATATTCAAAAATTGAGAGTCATTGATCCCCATTACCAAAGTCTGTGTAACACAGTTATCTTGTAGAAGAGTAACACATAGAGTTATTTTCTATCACCACCTTATGCATTAATTTCTAGAAGCTATATTAAGATCACGGAGGTAAATAAGGATGGAGAAACTTTCTTATGAAAGTGCTCTTCAAGTATCACCAACTGGACACAAGTTCTTGGAAGACCGATGTTGCTGCAAAGACAGAGAGGTCTTCAAGAGTACCCAGTGCCTAGCTCTTGATCATCAACTTAGTTCAAAGTCTTCTCTTGCAGATTTCATTCAGTAATTATGCAAAACAGTACATGAATGTAGCCTTTTCCCCCACCCTAGATGGACAGAGCTTTCAATTTCAGTGAAAATTGGCATTTATGCTGCAATTAAGAACCACATTGCCCAGTTTAGTTGATGTTCTGCCAGCCTGTGGTAGGTTGTTTGTGGTCAATACCTGATACCAGGAACTGACTGACTAGGAACAAAGAAAATAAATCCTGTGCAAAATATTTCATGGAAAAAAGAAAAAAGAAAAAAAAAAAAAAAAAAAGAAGTAATCAGACTCATAGTGAGTTAGTGAGTCAAGCTTAGAAAAACAGGAGTATGGATGTCCCTGACTAGCAAGCTTTAGTGAAGCAGCCAAAGAAACATCTTGGGGAATAGTAACAACAAAGTAAATTTAATGCGTTTTTTCCATTAAAGAAACACTTCAGTAGTTATACTGTATGCTTGTGTTTCTGTGTATGATCCTTATCATATAGCCCTAATCGTTTTTTAACTGCTATACCAGATATAGCCAAATTTATCTGTGGAGCAGCAGTCTGAAAGAGATTAAGATCCCATGTATCACAAAAATGGAGTATGGGATGACGGCAAGGAGTTCTCTTAGTGCTTCTAACGCAAAAAAGGTTGCGGTATTAGCTGATATATTTCTCCTCTATGGAGAAAAACATGATAACAAGAGAGTGTGTGAATCTCCAAAAGCAGAACAACATTTTACTTCTCATTTGTCATCAGAGGATCCAGTCCTGCAGCACAGTCCACAGAGCTGTGGACTCCAGCAGCTGTGCTCCGCTGCCTATTGAATGGTTTGCTCATCTACTGCTAAAATGAAATTTGCATTCACATGGTTGTGGCAGGGGCCGGGGATTAGCTTCAAAAGTAGAGCAGGTTTCTCAGGCCTTGTCCAGTGGGATCTGAACATCCTTCGAGGATGGTGACTATACTTCTTTTCCGGGCAACCTGCTCCAGGTGCGTGTACTCCAGAAAACCACAACTCTGGTGATCCTTGGTGTCTGAGGGGCCTTATTTACCATTTATTTAGAAAGCCTGCTCCTAGAAGCTTGTGATGTATGTCAATATCCTTTCATATATGTGTATGTATAAAGTGATTCCTTGTAGTGATGAAAACTTGAAAACACAGATATTCACATTTCAAAAGCCAGAAGATAAGCATTAAAAAATATTATTTTTTTAATACTACTCTCAGGATTTTTTGGAGGCTGCCTCATGAAAGGGTTATTTATTCATCACCAGGCAATCATTTCTGTATAGTGCAGAACAGAAGCTATGGGAATATGTTGCAGGGTAGCCTCATCTTCCCAAGCCTTCCTGGCAGCTGCGGTCATTTCACAGAACACGAGCTACATTTGCAGATGGAGCTTTGAAACAGCCGTGCTGGTACACGGTTATGTGACAGGCTTGCAGAGCTGGCTTTCCATGCTATCTAATGGTTAAAAAAATTAAAACTTAAATTTAACCTTTTATATTTCAAAATATATGCAATATGAGACTCTTGAGTAATGCAAGAATAAGAAAAAAAATACTGAAGTCAGGACTTTGAATTGGGAGTGCAACACCTGTTAAGCTAGAAAGCCTAATTGAATTTTCATTGAGGTCTCATTATGTGCCATCAAAGTGTCTTTCAGGCCAAAGCATCATCCCATCAGGGCAGGTATAGAACATTTCCCAGATGAAATATATTCCTATGTCTGATTGCTAGGTCCATAATTCAAATCTTTTTAGAGACACTATTAACAGTAACATTCATTGAGATGTTCCTATTAAAAAGAGAATGCCTTGTTTTACCCACAAGATTTACCAATGTTTAACCAGATCTGTTTCTCTTATTCATTTATGGTCTTTTCCTCCTTTTCCTTTTGATTCTTGTTTTCTCTCATACCTCTATATTAACTTGAAATCACCATTTCCATTGTTGCATGTTCAAATTAGTGACGACAAGATGACCATCAAAGACAGAAAAAGTCCTTAGTGGCAAAGAATTCCATTGATCTTGTTTAGGAAAAAATAAAATCATAAGGTCAGGATAAAACCAACATCGAATATAAGTAGAGGCCATCTTGCCTGGATTATAATTAATTTTGAATTCCTTCTGTTGCCATGATACCATGCATGAAAAGAAATAAGCCAGGCATTGTGTGCCACTCAAGAGCTTCGTGGAATTTGTTTTCCCTTCTGTTTAAAATAGCTAGAAAATTCCCTTTTACCAGAGTTTTTCCATCAAGTGGTAGAGCGACAGAGGTCAGATGCATTTTGAAGTCTGGCTTGTTTAAGGAAATAATAATAATGATTCAGAAACATACTAAAATTGCTTGCTTCTCCTCCTGGTAAATGAAGTAATTACTGTTTTTCCTAAGCGATGTTAAGTAATGTACTCTCTACAACCACCCCCCTTCCAGTCATTTCAGGAGCAGAGACTAGCCAGAGCACAGCTCACTACCCACCCACCCATGGCACAAACCCTACAGAGTCTTCTATAGTTCTGCAGAGATGCTGGGAGAGAGTGAGGCCTCTGGGGCAGAAATATTTATCTGAAGAGAAAAACATACAGGACACACCAGAGAGTAATGGAAGTACTCATGAACATCATGTTCTGAGTGCTTTATAAACTTTAAAGAGACTATGATACTTCTGTTATAAACAGAAATGGTTTTCCTTCTCTTAGCAACATGCTGCTAATCTCTTATATTCAGGAGCTTTTGTCATTCACAGTGTTTCACACTTATGGTTGTTGAACTGGAAATATAAAGTTCTATAAAGGCCTGCTATCACTAGCTGCTTTATTGGCAAGTCCCACCTGACTCAGGCTCCTGGTGGAGGGTGACAACAGCTTTTGCTTGGAGCAAGGCAACAATGACACTAAAGCCATTTTCACAGGGACACCACCATTTATTCAGAGATGCTCATCTCTACCAAGAGATGACCACAAAGTTTGAATGAAGACAGTCATAGTCTGCCTAGCCAAAAGAGCTGTTATAATAGAAAAGTGCAGCCAGGGTGTGTATTTACAGTTATCCTCAAAATCCATCCTTACCTAGTAAGTGTCCTGAGAAGTGTCGTTATGGTATGGTGTGATTTACAGCAGATGTGGCTGAACACCAGGTGTTTCCTGGCTCCCTTTGCCTTGTAGCCCAGGGCCTCTGTGGCTCAGAAGCAGCTACCCCAGGCACAAGGGCAGCAGCTGTCACGGGGAAGTGGTCGCACCCTAAAGAGCCCTTTCAATCTAAGGAAGCATCAGGATGACTTTGGGCATCATAGTTTCTTTGTTGTTGTTGTTGTTTGTTTATTCCTACAGGAAAATCGCACTGAGAAAATAGTGGGGTAGTTGCCTCATTTTCATCCCAAATGAAAAAGTGACTCAGAGGGTTCAAAACTGCTTCCATAAAGCTCTCATTTTAACCCAATTGCAATCTTTGTCCTGTTTCTCTTACCAAGTCCCAGCTGTAAGGAGATACTAGACATTGCCTGCAGCGCCTGCAGTTCACCATGTCCTCTGATCAAAGATGGGATCAAGGGCAACAGTTGCTAGCAATGGCAACAGGCACTAAACTCTTTCATCTTGCCTAACTCCTTCATTGCCCTTTCCCTCTTTCTCCTATCTGCAGTGTCTCTGCTTCCAGCTTCATCCTGCTGGAGGCAGAGAGCTGGCCACACATCTCTCAGGAGAGCTCGGTCCTTCAGCACGCGGTGTTCTGCACCTGGACACCATGCCCAGGTGCCGGGAAGCCAGGGCAGCACCTTCAAGCTGGAAGCATCCTGCTTTTGAGGTCTCCTGCCTACTACCACTCAATCAATGCTGACAGATGGGGAAATCTGATAAACAATATACTGTGGTATGACAGGAGCAAAGTGTTAGCAGTCTGGTAAGACACTGTGCATATTTGTGAGGTCTTGAAAACGAAAAATGGACACAGCTGAAAAACATGCTCCTAACATCCCAAACGGGCTGTAACTAGAATGAACCAGAAGTTTTCCAGGGTTTCATGGAAGTTTGACAAAGAAATGGTGGCAGCCAAGACAGTACATTCATATTGTCTTGAAAAGTTAGGGTTTGTGCTAGCATTGGCTGAATCCTGACACATACTTCCAGGCCACAAAAAATAAAAGAAACTAATTTTGCAATTTGCTTTATTCAGATACACTTTGCGGGGGGAACTTTGGAACATGTGCAAGCAGAGTGAGCTAGAGGCAGAAGGACTCGGTAACCACCCGTTGCAGCTTGCCTTCTCCGCCAAACACGTTGACTGCTGAACGGATGGTTATAGTTATTGTTTGGACAGTTGTATTGTTTCTGCAGAACATCTGTATTGAGGAACACAGATATGACAGCAGGCGTGGGTAGGAAGGGAGAAGAGAACAATTTGGCTCAGCTACAACATCCGTCAATTATAAAATATAGAGAAGATGAAATGCTATTAGCCAATACATAACGTGTTTTGAACCAACTGATTTTTTTAGTGTTCCCTTCTGCTCCTTCCAATGGGCTGATCAGCCTCTCTGAAAAGAGCTTTTTGAAAGAACTATCTGTTTGCACCACACTTTCGAGTTACAGATTGAAACATTTCTATGCTTATATCAGTTTTCTGGAAGTTCAAGCGCTTAGGACTGTGACCTTCAGAAAAGGTTTATATACTCTCACAAAACAGAAACAGGAACATATGTTAATATCCAGAGACTAGAACAGCCCAGCATAGTGTGCAAAGCCCATCATAACACAGTTATTTTTAGCTATGATATCATTACAATTAACTCTGTGCAGGTTTTGAAACATAGGCTATAGAGGCTAGAGATAGAAATCTTGTTCATATAGATTTATGTGCAGTACTCTTAAGAAAGCAATGCCTTATTGTCTAAAACAGTGTTCAAAGACTGCACCCTGCTGGCTCATAGCAGAATCAGTTATGACAAACACTTAAAATATTCCTTCAATATCCCTTTTAAAATGCATTAAGAAAATTCTATCCATATTCCAACACAAATATCACTCAGCTTATACCTATTGTAGAAGCTATATGGCACTAACAAGAAGAGAACACTAACATCTAATAAGTCATATAAAAATGCATTATATTCTTCTGCACAGATAATTTTAAGATAAGATTTTGTACCTTGTGCTTTTCTTCTGTGGGCAGTCCCACAAAATTACAAGGTCATTCTCAAAGTGTACTGAAGCCCCAGGCTTTTCAGGCAGCTCAAACATTTCTGCCACCTACCAAGCCCAAAACATTAACTCAAGGGAGCAGAGAAAAATAAACTGTGTGTTTTCTTAATCATTCTCAGAAATAAAGCACAGCAGTGTCAATCTCAGAGATGGCTGCACCTGCAGAGTTTAATTTAAGGTAGTATGAGCAGGTCAGGCCAACAGAACCACCAGATTAATGGGTTATGTTCACTCTCCTTTATAAGATGTGTATATATATATATGTATATATATGTATATTCTTCTCTCATAGACCATAGATGAAGTCAGTCTTGCATATTGTGCCATACAAAACAGAACATGCTAAGTGAAACAAATATTGTCAAAGAAAACTCTTGTCAGGTAAACGGGGCTTTTACTGTTTTTCTCTCTCTTACACAGCAAGATGAGTAGGACTACAAAGAAGAGTTCATTGCACACCTAAAATGAATCCCAAACTCACTAAAGTTAATGAAAAGACTATTATGGACCCTGAACATCCAATTCTATAAAATCTTAGCTCACATGAAGTACCACTTACTCAAGCTTAGAGGTGTTAATTTTTACCCTCTCAGCTCCTGCGGGTAAAAGCGTTTTATATTAGAAGTGATTTAATTCTATTCCTACCTTCAAAAAAATTCTTCTACTTTAAGTTGCAAAAAACTCTACGGTATTGTATTTGATGTGGGTAATCTGAATTGCTCCAGGATCTAACTTCCTGCTCTACAAAATTTTGAGGTAACAAGATTTGTTCTTCCTGAGGCATAAAATCCCACATGGGCTAGAAGAATCAATTGACATTTGAGGACATGCTGTACTTTGGAGTACCAAATATTGGCTAGATTTGCATATTTACATTCAGATTTTGTAAAATAGCACAGAGTTCAGAGTTAAAGCATCCAGAAAGCATGCACAGGCTGTCTTTGAGGTTTAAATTTAGCATTAATGTTCTGATTGTAGTGTTCATTTTATTTTTTTTGCTAAAAAAACCCTCCAAATCATCAGCAACAATCAAAAAACCCTCCCCTACCCAAACTGATCAGGGAACAGCAGGAATTAAATAATGACCTGTTAACACATGAGGCATTATACTGTTCTCTCCCGTGCACCCACCATTAAAAAAAAAGGGCTATTCAGTCTCTTAGTTGTATTGCTGTTGTTTGCATATGTTAGTTTCTCTTCATTTAAGAACAGAAACTTTCTAGCTATGAAGTTGGTTTTCATGATTTATATAATCTAAACATTGTGTATATGTTTAGGTAATCACACATAAACACACATCACCTGGAAACATCGTAGAGGAGAAGAACAACCTCTGTCCTAGTATCTGCAAATAGTATTTGTGATAAAACACTTTAAAACTGGAAGATATTTCCATCAATTATTACCATATAAAAGCTATGTGCCGAGACAAAGCCAGTTGAAAGGCCTCTTGAGGCTAATAATCCAGAAGCAAACTCTCCACACCACAATCTCCAATGAGCAGCATAGCGGGGGACATGTTACCTTCCAGGAGGTGGGTTCATCTCTGCACTGACTACCATCAATGAAGTCCACGCATCTGTAGTTTAAGCACAAAGCTCATAAATGAGACAAATAACATACATAGGTGATGTCAGATACAAGGCTTATACAAAATAGTCTCTGGATACATGTCACCACATGCCAGATGGCTTGAGAGTGAAGGGATCACCTTGGACACAATCTACTAGAGTAGGCTAGATGTTTGTCATTTAAAAATTCAATTAAATGCCCTAAGTTTAGACATCTGGGACTCCACAGTCTTTCATGTCGTGTGCAACCTGAACAGTGCTTGATTCTCCAATCAAGATATGTTGAACAAGGATTCAACCACACAGCTGAAGGTCTGGCTAAGCAAATCCTTCCATGGCAAAGTAAGCTTAACCTGGCAAAGAGAGCGGTGAAATGACCAGGAGGCTAAATGTTACTACACTACAGAAAAATTGCAAGCAGTGTGCCTATCTGAGAACTCTCTTCTCCACATGAAGATTGCAAGCAGAACCCAAACCTGATTAGAAGTAATAGTTTGTGCGAACCAAAGAAGAAAGTACAAAGATTGATTTGTTAATAGCACCTCCTTACAGGCCAGGAAACCTTGTAGCATTTATTTTCCGACAATTTATTTGAATAAAATATCAAAACCTCTTACGGCAAAAAGGCATTTTGATCCAGGCAGGTGAAAGAAATAACTGAGCAACAATTTTATAAGGTAGACTTGATTATTCAAGTATCCAACTTGTATTTTAAAATGGTAATTGCTTAAATGATCAGGTACAAAAGACATACATGCTCTCATAGTTACGTACACAAATTTTAGGAATAATTTGTGTGTTTTTTTATGGGAATGGATATAATAAATCTTAGCAAACTGAAAAGGAACTATAGGGATTGAAGGACTTCATCCTAAACAGCAATTCAGGTGAACTGCAAAGGACAAACAATACGGAAAACTTAACCAAGAACACAAGAGCAAACTCCAACGGTAGAAGAGAGTAAGGTATCCTCTGTTATTCAGGAAATAGATCTTTAAAATTGTCACTTCCACACTCTGAGCTGAGGGTGAACATAAGTTACTCACTGTGAAAATATATATTAAAACCACCTCCAATGCTTCAGCCTGTGAAGCAAGAACAGATACCCATCTCAGCATAATGTGTGGAGCAGCAAATTCACCCAGTTAGGACATACATCAGCTGAAAGTGATAGGAGTTGAAGCAAAGACAAGGCTGTCTGTTGAATGAGCCTCTAGAGATCCCTACGTACTCCTGCTTGGCTCACTTGGGAAGACCAGTCCATTAAGGTCCATGGACAAAACCTCTGTCCTGAAGCCAGGTGGGATGACTCCAGGCGACAGGATTATTCTGAAAGAAGGAAGTGAAGAAAAGGAGAGAGTGTTTACCTATGTATAACAAAAACACTTGTCTTGAGTGAATATAACACTGAAAAGTCACCATGAAGAATCACAGGAGTCATACTCATTTAAAATATCTATTGAAATTAGAAATTAAACTCTTCCATATGATTCGAAGTACAAAACACAACATTAAAAGGCATTCAACAGCTCTTTTATACATCACAGTGTTAGTGGCACAAAATGTACTTACATTTCAAATACATCAACAGAACTATTTTTACACTGCTCAAATACATTATTTATACATATGCATGACTCCTTCATGTTTATCCCTATACAAGGTTAAAATACATCCATGATAAAATTATCAAGAAAGGTTCTGCTAATATACCACGTACCTGTATCTAATGTTCCTGGAATTCCTATAAGAGAGATACACAAATTAAAGCAATAATGAGGACCACAGGGCTCTAACCACAAACAGCATGCTTTACTTACTCTAAGTGCATTAGCAATTAGGCGCTGATGCAGGCTTTTTGAGGTCTTTAATATCACTGTCGGCAACAACCTCCATATCCTATCCACTTTCCTCAGGATGCCGGATTATATATATATGAAATGTACAAACTTTGGTTTTAAAAAGCAAACGTGCAGAAAGCTTTAGGCATGCTGCGCCTTATTGAGGTGAAAACTGCTTGTATTAAACATAGTTATTTTTAATTTTTTTTTTACAGTAAAAGAACTGCAGATGAAATGCCAAAAAAAAAATCAGTTTGTTTTCCTGTCTGTAGCGTTTTAAAATTGAAAGTTTTTTTTTTTTTTTTGTGATCTATGAATATTTAATCCTGCCAGCTTCATATAAAAGAAAGCTTTTCATTAATTTTCACTGTAGTTCCTGCATGTCAGGGTTTAACTGTTTGTTGAGTTGAGCCATTCAGCTTTCATTTGGGACCTTGTCTAATTCATGTCAGAGTATCTGAGGAAAGATCATACTACTTGGTATGTGGGGGAGAGCATCCCAAATTCTTCGTATGTTACAGTCGGTAGTAGGACCTTTAAGGATGAGTGTCAACTGGAATAAAATTTAAATATCAATATAAAACAAAGTATGTTATATACCAATATAAAGTATATTATTTATATATAATCTTTCATCAGAGAAACTTAAAGAACCTCCAAACCAATGAAATTATCCTCACAACACTCCTGTGAGGTAGCTGAGCATTGTTCCATCCATTTAAGAGATGGGTAAATTGAGATAAAAGAAGAAAAGTGACTTGTCTAAAGTCACATGGGAAGACCCAATACTGCCATCATCGAAGTTAGTGTGGGTTTCGCTACTGATCTTGCTCAGAACTGACTTAAGCTCAACTAGTGGCAAGTCCAGGGAGAAGCAAAGCCTTGGGAGTCCTGCCTCCACACTCACTCCTGTGCTCACTAGACTTCATTACTTCATCCCAACAGAACATGCATCCATGTACTGCTAGAAAACTCCATTAAAACAGCATGTAAGGCAATGCAAACACACTAAATCTTAGCATAGCTATAAGAACGCAACAAAGACCAGGCAGCGAATCTCATTTTTAGATGAAAATTTAAAAAGACAAAGCTGTTACAAGAGTCATATGAAAACCAGCAGAGACAAACATTCACTTTTCTATGGTACAGGGCTTAAAAGTGAGAAAGTAAAATTATATATTTACAATCTAATTTCAGGACATTAGATGTCACACTATCAACATAAACTGTAAGACAAAAAAAAGCCCCATTCTCAGTAGATAACTACTGAGAATATATTACTTGAGAAAAAAAACAGCATTAAAAAGAACAAAAGCAAAAACAAACAAACAAACAAGAAAACACAACCCCTCCCAATTTTTCCCCATAACAATGCAGAAGAAATGACCTTTAGCATACCTGAAAGGATTAGCTATTTGGTAAGCGTATGGAGGCATATGGTCTACCCCAAGAGCCAGAATGTGTATCAAGTGACACGCTACTGAGATTTCCAGTAGCAATTCAAGTAAGTTGAGATTAGAGACAGATATGCTGACAAAAAAATTAATTTTGAGCTACCATTTAAAAATATTTATACTTATGAAGGTTTTTTTCCATTTCCTTCTATTTTTCTTTTTTTTTTTTTTTGAACCTGGACATACCTTAATTTTGACACAGATTGTTAACTAGTCACCCATGGGACAGTACATCTCTGCACCACAGAAATTTGCTATATTGCCACATAAAGACTGTCTCTAAGAAAGGCACAGGAGAAAATAAACTGTGTCCTATGACATCCAGATACTATTAACAGGCCACTGCACTTCTGCTGCCTTCTAACACTCCCAAGAGAATTGGTCACCAGTGCCACGCAGAGGAAAATCTCTCGGTGCACACATCAAGAAAATGAACACCTCTCCAGCTAAATCAAGTTACACGGACAGAGATCAAATGCCAGGGTTCAAGCTTCCCCACTCAGTCTTACCTGCAGGAGGTTGTCATTCGCAGAAGAGTTTCCATTATTTCTACGCATTGAAGCAATGGCTCAAGATAAGCAAAGCTTAACAGACACAGAAGTCTTCTGCTTCTGTGTCTCTGGTAATATGGACTTAACCTGCTGCCAGAACCAGAGTGAGGTGACTACTTCACTGCCCACTGAACCCAGCGGTGCTTCACACAACACCTAGGCAAACAAGGTGATTGGATGTGTCACCCATCTTTCCCCTAGGAATGATTTTGAATAACAAAGCAATTTTGAATAACAAAGAGGATCTAAAATATTGGCTAAAGAAATCTATAAAAACAAAAACAGATATTCAAGCAAAGATCTGAACTGTGCATTACCATAAAAAAAGATGATAAGGAATTCAGACTTGCTGGTAAGCAGGTATCTTTTTTTCTTCTTGTTATAATGGCAGAACTCATTAAAATCAAGCCAAATAAGCAATCATGCAACTCCAGGAGATAAAACTTGGATTTCGATATAGTTTAAAACTTGGAAAAGGGAGGAGAAAGAATTCAAGAACAGTGGTCTTCTCAAAATTATACTGTCCAATCATTTTATTTAACAGGCGGTATAAAATAAAAGTTAATGGAAAGAGGAGTCACTTCCTTATGACTGAGCTAAAAAATTACATTCCCAGCCAGTGAAAGTAGCCAGAAATAATTGCATTTAAAGGTTCTGATACATTTTCAGTGCAAAGTTACCCTGGCTTCAATATATTCATCTACCTCACTACAAGGATAATGCACAGATATAAGTGATAATGAAATAAATGCAGTCAACCTTCAGTCCATGTGCCATTCAGAAAAATATTTTCCTCCAGTATAATACACAAACACACAAACATACACAGCAATTCAGGTGCACCATATTTCATGATAAGTTGTTAGTTAAATTCTTGTAGGCCTTAAAAACAGCTAAGATCATTTTCCATAAAATGTTACTAAATAAAAACTACTATGATTAACAATATTTTGATTAGCATATTTTACTATCCTGGAAACATACAGCACTTTGAATTCTGAAATACTACCAAACCAGGTCACTGACTCATTCTCAAATAAAACTTGTTTTGTCACAGTATTGTTATTAAGAGCACACACTATACAACATTAACTCTGAAAATGGGCTAAGTAGTTTAAACGTTAAATACAACTTCCACAAATATCCCAGGCATTTTTATTATTGACTACAGGGATCATCCTGATGCTTAGAATTTTTATACTTAAAAGGAAAGATTTGTTGATAACCCAAAATCTGAAAAATAGCAAAATTACTCCTGTATTTTTAATAATCGCCCTTAAGACAGAAGCAAGCTATTTTGAACTTCCAAAATATTTCAATAGCACAGCTATTTACACATTTGGTTTAAATAGGATTATATCTATATATCTATATATCTATATAAAAAGGTTAAGATACCTGGATTAGAAGTTACATAGCCCTATAAATGTAGCAGAACCCTAAACAACAGCAAAAAAATAACAATTCTGAAAAATACTAGTGGTCCAGTGGTAATCAATACCATCAATGCATTTGATTAGATAGTAGGTTTGTGCCATCACTCAACCTTATAGCTTTACAAATTCACTTCAGAAATGTAGTTTTCAATCAAACAAATTTCTCATGGGACTTCCTAATATTCCCAAAAGGCAACGGGACCAGTTTTGTCTACCTATCCCTCCCCAATTTTCAAGAAAGGCATAAGATGGCCGATATGCACCTTATTCATTTTGCTATTCTTGGAAAAATATGCACTAAAAAGGATGCTGTGATGTCAACATTAACAAAAAACAGAAGTGTAACAAACATGTTCAAGTCACACTAGGTTGACTACCCAATTTAAATGATAGGCAGCTTATACATACAGAGAATTAAGACACCAAAATTTGAAGCAAATGGATATGCAAAAAGCTTCAATTTTTTATGTATTTTAAAGTCATTTCGCTGATGTCATTTAATACAGTTCCCAGTCCACAACAAGGGCAACAGAAATTTTTGGCATTATTTTTTGCAGAATCACATCTTCATTTCAGATAGCTACCTTGGTCCAAGGTCTTCCTTAAGCACCAAACTTGCCTTCCATTACTCTTTTTGTCTAGTATCCATCGTTCCATATAATAACATTAACAAACAATTCCTGGAACCAAGACTGTGTGTCAACAAAAAGCAGAATGGGCCAAGTAAGGCTACAGTAATGTAAGTAAGTGCAAGAGGAAAACAAGGGCAACAATAAAATCAAAATGAATGCTGTGATGAGTCCAATCTTCTCTCAGTCTAGGTAGGGAGAGGGTCGTCATCTCCTTTACTACACTTACACTTGCAGCACAGAACAAATGGTGTAGCTAGTAGAAGAAAAGGGGAGGCCACCAAAAGGAGAAGACCAAATCCTGCAAAAATTCCTACCACCTGAAAGAGAAATCAGAGAGCAAATGTTCATTTTTCAATGCTCCAGCCAGGTCCATGCTACACAAATCAGTTCCATCATAGGAAGTGACACAGGTACTTATTTGAATTGATGAGTTTTACTATATTTCAAACACCTAATGAAGCAATGGACTAGATAATTTTTTCTTTTTTTTTTTCTTATCAAATATAAATATTAAATATGGGGGACAAGCCTACAAGACAGAGACTCTCATTGTTAATGTTCACCTATTTACAGGACAAAACTCCAAAAGGTAGCAGCCAAGTCAGAATCAGCAGTCATTTGCAGAGAACTCAAAAAGACTCCAACAAACTTCCCACCATGAGAAAGGTAAGTTTGGGAATCTCAGCCTTGTATTGCAAACAATGAGGAACATGATGAGTTTGCATATGCCAAATGACATTTTACAAATGAATCTGAGCTCACCCTGCTGCTTCAGGAAATTTGACCTAACTCCATCTAAAAGCATTTTTTCCATTTACATTTATTGATCATCCTTTTCCTAGCATAGGCAGAAATGGTCAGACTGCCAATATTGTCAATGTGCCAAACTCTGTTAGTTTCTACAGCATTTAAATTTAGAAAATCATTTAAAGAAAATAAAAGTTGAGGGTCACTGCCTGGTAAAATTTCCTATTTCCCATAAACAACTCTAATGGTAAAGCTGAGACAATATTCCTGTAAATGTTTTGAGAAAACACTTAGACTGATTCACAGAATAGTATCTGTGAATACTTTTGAAGGCAGGAGTGGAATAATAATCTGTTACCAAAAACTCACAACAGAAGACCGAATGAAATCAGAATGCATTGCTCATTAAGAATTCTTCTAGCCGGGGTTAGCTATGTCATTTCAATTAACTGGCAAATATTTAATTTCCCATGCTATAGCTAGAATGACTTACTAGTGCCAAGCACAGATAATTTCTGCTTATGATTACTCTGTATTTCTTTTTGTAATTTCACTAGCCAATTATCTTCAAAATGCAGCGTTGAAACCCAATGCCTATTTCAGCAGATGGCGCTGTTAGACAAAATTAATTTCCAAGAGTGAAGTCCTCACCCTGATATTACATAATGCTATGATAAATTTTTTTAATTGTGTCTTTTGACCCTCTAGGGATAAGAAGCTCATTTTTTATTTATTTTATTTATTGCCAATAGCAATTTCTCTTTAAACTTCAGTAATGTGCACATTCCACTAATTTTTTTCCTGGAAGTGTTGACACTCTGATGCAACTTGTCTGCACACATTTGCTATAAACAGAAAAAAAAAAGCTAAATTCCTGTCTGAAACTTCTTTAAAATACAGTGAGCCGCAACTGCCCCGGCTCTGCTCTGCAGAGACAACATGCACTTACCCAGCTCTTTGCAGTCCAGGCTAAGAATGTACAACTGGTCATTGCTAGCTACAGTACAGCATCAAGGTAGAAGTAAGCATTTCAGTGCACTGGTTTGGTCACTGCTGATATTTATGATATCTATTTATATCTTCTTTTCAGTCCCAATATGCTCTTAAAGAATTCACCAAGTTTCATCTTTTTTTTTTTTTTCTTTAAACATTAGCTCAGCAGGTTGCCTGCTGAGTATTAGTTATTCATTTTCCACCTGGATGCAGTTGCTCCTAAACAGCTGAGCATTTCACATCCAGAAACAAATCTTCCCTACTCAGCAACCTGCTATTCCCTCTGGCCAAAATAAATATACTTTTTTAAATCCTCAAAGAACAAACAAAAGGTTCATTTCAACTTGCCTTTGATAAATACCCGATGAAATCTAACATAAGGAAATGATTACAGTGCTAATCTGTCTTCAGTAGATTTGGCAGAACTGCAACAGCACTCGTAGAAAATTATTGCTCTCTTTCTCATGATGACCCGAACATCAAACATCCTGTCTATGAAACATACTTGAACCAGCTACTGAGGCCAAGTACAGTTTTGTATTGTATGTATTAAATTAGGTCCCAGAGCTCTTCTGTTATGCAGTAATTATGCTGGATCCAGCAAGATCTGATCTAGGATATAAGGATCACCAATCTCTTTGCAACTATCAATTTGAACTGTGTTTGGAACAACTAACAAGCTCAGTGAGATACCTACTGGACGACCTAGCTCTACCCAACCTACATCAATGAGTTAACTTATCAGTGAGTCAACAGAAAGATGAACTTTACTGTGAAGGTGACAGAGCCCTGGAACAGGCTGCCCAGAGAGGTTGTGGAGTCTCCCAAAGCCGCCTGGATGCCACCCTGTGCCACGTGCTCTAGGTGTCCCTGCTGGAGCAGGGGGGTTGGACTAGGTGATCTCTGGAGGTCCCTTCCAACCTCAACCATTCTGTGATTCTGTGATTATGAGATTTCTTTCTAATTCTGGACCACCAATTTTTCCTAGATATTATAAAACCTATCTATTAGAAAATAAAACAAAGGAAGGTTCTATTAGCATGTTATTGTTTCTCTGTTGATTCATACAAACTTATTAAAGATTTACCTGTGTTCTGTGCCAGATAACCGATGCCCTGGAGTGACCCAACTTGTTTCGACAAGGTCCTTTGTCATAATGTATAAGAAGAAAATCATCCTACAAAATATTAAATGGAAACATTTGCAATAAACAGAAGTACAAATTGTTAGTTTATGAAATGCTATGTCCTGAGAACTTATAACCAGCAGTTGTACAGGAAGATAAAATCTTGGTAAAGAGAACCTTGGCCACGCCCAACTTTTCCAAAAAGTGCTTTGTTTACAGTTAAATGTCTTCAGAAGCAGGTTTGTTTAAGAACTGTTGTTTATCTATAATGAATCTCCTCTTCTGAAGACTCCCAAGCTGCATATTTAAATGCTAGTATAAAGTTTATCAAGACAATCTGAGACGGTAAACTGGCCAGTACATATATCTTACAGAGACAGAGGGAGAGGGGAAGGATGGGGAAGTGGGAGGGAGCAGGGAAAGGAAAGGGAGCAGAAGAGAGGGAAGAAGAGGGGAAGGAAGAGAAAAAAGAGAGGGAGAAAAGAGCAAAGGAAAAAAAGAATATCTATAGACAGACTTAACAAACTTGACTCCTTTTTTTAAACAATAAGAAGACAATACAGACACAAGAGCATACAGGAGAAAGGCTTCCATACCTGTCCTGTCACACTTTCAAACACCAGCCAAGATAGCATGCCAGATACCAAGAGCTGTGGGAGGTACCCAAGAGCTCTGATTTTTAACTGAGCATGAGAATCCCTCTGATTTAAGGACTCTCAGTAGCACATTCAAATAGAACAGCAGCAGCATTCAGAACAAGTACCTTTAGTGGACCTAAAACATTTCCTTCACTATTGTTAACTTTGCTATAAAATAAAATGGATGATGTGGAAACAGATACTCTATACTGTGTGCCTTTGACACAAACACATAACAACTAAGAGCTCATAGATTGATAAATCCCTAGTGTTAGAACACTGTATTGTTTTTGACACATTAGGCAAATTTCTTGTCTCACAAAATGACCAATATATGACCAATATATGATAAGGACTATACAATAATGAGCACTAAAATGCATGGTGGCACAATCAATCTAGGGTTCTCTGTTAAGTCTTTACAGGATTCAGAACATTAGTACATTCATCCTGTAACTCCTTCAAAAATTAGAACACCAAAAAGCAAATCCGAAATGAAGTATTATCAAAACAACCAAGCTAGATGGCAATACAAGGATAGCTAATATATATATATATATATTTTAAATTACTTTAAGCATATGGACAAAATATGAATACCACACAGATCGGACAAGCAGAATTAGGTACACAAATCCTATCAAATTAACAGCTCCAGCTCGAGTAGAGATACAAGCCCGCCAAGTTTGTCAAAAGGAAACACAAAAATACTGCTGCAACAGAAAGTGCAGAAGACAAGGCACAACAGGGAAAGAAGTGGTTAGTCAGTGAGTATGTAAATCATTAATGAGACAGCTGGATGGCAAAGCAATGAACTCCCAAGCTTCTGAGACCCAGAGCATGCTGCATGTACTCACATCAAGAGATTCCAGACAATACCAGCAAAAGGCGTGTTTGCAGTTCTTGCACATCATTTGGGCACAGCCTTCATCTCGCTCAATGTAAACTTTGCACTTTGGACAGCGCTTGATTGGAGCATCATCTTCTTCCATTTTAAAAACTGAACTGTGAAGGAGAGTTGTGAGTTAGTAAGATGTGTGGCCATGTCAATGGAGGAGAACTTCTAAGAACCATGATAAGTAGATATGCCTACTTTTATTTTCCTTATTAAAAAGAAAAGAATAAAGATCTATGTATTCAGTTGAGTTTTATTATTCTGATATTTTGGCTATACTCTATTTTTCAAACATACATCTACTACTGTTCAAACACACAACTGTTTTTGTCATCTATTGATTTTGGTAATAGTACACTGTTTCTTCCTGAAATATTAGAGGAGCAGCTAATTCACAGCTAAACATTTTTCTATGTCTAGACAATTTTTTCCCTCCATTCTTTACTCTCAGAAGAGGAAGGCATCCCCTAAAGGTACAGTAGGCCCAGACTGCATTCCTTGGGGCGAGGGTGCCAGGTCTCTGCCTTCTTTGAGGATCCACCATAGGAATTTCCCTCCAAATTCCCTCTGCCATGACCTTTTCTGGGTGGTTGTTCTTTCAGAGTTGTTTGCTTTTTATCTCCAGCACTATCCAGTCAAAACATGCTTCATGAGTTTGGGTCAGCATCGCTTCTTCGTGTGCCTTGTACAGAGTGCAGGAGTGTAGAAACACTGGAATAGCATTTATTTCTCTAGAATAGCTTTCTACTCTGTCAAGGTTTTATTCAGTCCAGCAACTAAAATGTGCCTTGACAACTGGCACTTCCTGCCTGGCAGCCACTGCTGGTGGGTAAAAAGAAGACTTTAAAATGGAGATAGAAGAATGACGACAGCGAATTAGCAAGTTGCAGTAAAATAGGACTGACATTTGATTGATTGCTGTTTGCCTGACTGATGGATGGCAGGACATATACTCATTAGCTACACTACAGCAATCATATAACAGAAGAAAGCTTTAAATCCATAAACTGCAAAGACTATAAACATCCAAAACACTAAGGAAAATACATCAAGTCTTTTACCTTACCATGAAGTTTAGTGAGATTGAGTTCTGGCTCAAGTTCACATGAAATCTGCATGCTGAAGTTATAATATTTGACCAGGAACTGATCAAGACAGCAGCATCCTAGCTCATCATCTATTGCAGTAAAGGTTGAAAGAAGACAACTTGGGAATAGCTAAGTCCACAGGTCATCCTGGGCTTTAAGGATACCTTGAACTGTTACAGAGTCCTCTCAGAGTTCAAGATTGATCTCCAGATATGCCACAGTTGGGATTTTTGACAAAGTATCCTAAAAACTGTCTGCGATGTAACAACCAACGGTCAGGCTGTCTAGAATAGCTTCTATGAGGAGAAGGTCATTTGTTGCCTGCATGTCCCATCTGTGGTTTGGTGGAGATGGTTGCAAGGAGGGAATCATAGAATCACAGAATGCTTAAGGTTGGAAGGGACCTCTAGAGGTCATCTAGTCCAAGCCCCCTGCACATGCAGGGCCACCTAGAGCACATGGCACAGGACCGCATTGAAGTGGATCTTGAATCTCCAGAGAAGGAGACTCCACAACCTCTCTGGGCAACCTGTTCCAGTGCTCTGTCACGCTCACTGTCAGGAAATTGTTCCTTAAGTTGCTGTGGAACTTTTGATGCTTCAGTTTGTGGCCATTTCCTCTGGTTCTGTCGGTGGTCACCAAGGAAAGAGGCCAGCCCCATCCTCCTCACTGCGGTACTTATACACACTAATTAGATCCCCTCTGAACCTTTTCTTCTCCAGGCTGAATAGGCCCAGCTCCCTCAGCCTCTCCTCATAGGGCAGATGTTCCAGGTCTCTGATCATCCTTGTGGCCCTGTGCTGGACTCTCTCCAGCAGCTCCACATTCAAAGGTCATCCACTTTTGGAACATACCATTAACATGAGAACTGGAATGACTAGGTGAAGGAAATGTCTTCAAAACAAAATAAAGCATCTGGAAAATGTCTCTTTGTTATTCACATTCCAGTCTGTTAAAAGATGCATTCTTTTCTTTCTAAATTCTTGGTTATTTGCAATACTATACCTTGTTTCTCCTGGAAGAAAGGAGATTGGCATATTCTCTGAACAGCCTTGACCTGGGTGCCAGCTGGATTTGCAAGCAGAGCAGAACTCTATGTCACAGGCTTTGCACTGAACCAGCTGGGGGTTCTGAGGGTTTGATTCCTGGAGCTGGCACACTGCCTGGCAAGTAGAGGAGGGACACCAAGTCCGACATGGATCCAAAAGCACTTCTGTAAAAAGGCATAAAAGAGCTAAATTCAAAGGCAGTTGCAAGACCAGCCTTCTATAACATTGTGTTCCAGATGAGGTTGACTGGCAGGGCATTTGAACACCCGTCTTTTCAAAAGGAACTTTTTTATTTACTTTACTCAATTAAACATAAGTCTGGCCCGCTTTGCAAACTGGCACCAAACTAATATAAATAAACTGAGTTTCCAGAGTCTGAATTAATTACTCACTTTAATTCACTGAATTAAACCTATTCTGAGAATGGCATGCAATATTTTTCTTAAGTTACACTTAAAGTTAAATAGAGCATATCTTATAACTTATGCAGGTATAATGCACCAGAAAGTGTTTGTACAGCATCTTTCCCTGTGGGGCTCTATTTCAAGTTGGTTGCTGTACTAACGTAACCACATGATTAACAACAATATAAGATTGTTATCCAACTTCACCCCATTCCTGAAGGCTGCCTACAGTTAACTCATTTCATGTTTCAAAGCCCACTGTGGTCAATAAAAATATACCACTTATTCACCTGGTCTCTTAGCTGGGTCTATTACTCGATGAAGACCACAGAGTAAGTTTTCTGTGGTCATATGTACCTAACTTCCCAAAACAATTAATATAACACTACTGCATGTATAGGATTAGATTTTGAGTTCTGGAGTGATACTGTTCCTACTACAGCAGAAGCAATAGTGTACGCTACCTCTTTCAAACTGAAGCTTCTTGTATCGTTGCATGATTTCTGATGCAACCATGCACTCAATCTGTTGAAGGAAGGAAAAGACAAATTCCAGTTAAGAACAGCATTTTCAATAAATCGAGACAAAATATTTGGCCTCTGCAGAATCATTAAAAACATATGTTGGCAACAATGAATCAGCAAGACACATCTGAAAAAAAGAAGAGAGAAAAGAAAACTTGTAAAAAAAGCATACCTCATTTTCTTGTAGATGACCTCGCTTTGGGCAGGCGGCATCAGGACAACTAATTGCTGTTTCTAGACCTTCTTTGATTAAAAGCTCCACATATTGTTTTAGGCACTGCAAGAGAGACAAAGAGTCAGGAGTTAACTGCCCCATCAAGAATAAATTTCTCAGTATTTTGAAAATCTGAGGAACTTAAACTTCTCTGAAAAACAGATATTGCACCTCATTTACAGGTGTGGGGCATACTCACAAGTATGTCCCACCCACAAATATAACATTGCCAAGGTTATACTTTTACATAGCAAACAGTAAGTTCATTTTCTGCGTGTGTTCATCAAATAATTCCTTCAATTTGAAAAAAAAATCAGCAAATAAAAAAATAAAAATGAGGAAAAGGACAAATTAAATGGGGAGCTAGAAAAATAAGAAGATAAAATAAGATTAACCACAGACCCACAATCTTTATGTGAGTGGAAACCACAACACAGCTTAGTAAGCAATAACCACCCATAAACAGACATCTGTCAAGAGTGACAAAAAGCAAGTGGGAGTGTACTTTGCATTCTATTTTTGGAAAATAACTATTTGAACTTTATGGTTAAAGATCTATTTTCTCTTCCATAGGGAAAAAAAAAAAAAAAATGAGAAGTAGGACTCCCAGAACTACAGTTTCCATGGGGACTGAATAATAAATATTGTTAATAGTAATGTTTTTCTCCCACAGCAACCATAGCATTTTACCTAAGTATTAACTGAAAATATAGGATGTGCATTTGTACACAGCATGATTGTTAACAAGACAAAGAAAGGCAGATATTTAGACCAAGGTCAAATTAAGACCAAATCTTACTACTTCTGAAGAGCAGGCGGGGTAAAGCAAAGCAGACAATGATACATTTTACTAGCATTGATTTGACTAGCCTGACATGCTGACTTTTTATTGCAACAAGGACACATACGGTTACTGCTCTTCCATCACCCTTTGCTGTCTGCTCAGCCTTCTCAAGTGCTGACATTCTGTGACATGAACAAGGACCAGTCTCAGAGCTATCCACAGACATTTGGAAATTCAGCTGGTTGCAGAGGCAATGCAACCACCTCTAACATCTCCATGTATCCCACATCAAGGCTAGGGTTATCTCCAAGCTCTCATGAGCACCACTGACAGCTCCACAAGGACAAGGCCCTGGGTTGGGTGCCATGGCAAACTGTGGTGGCAGCTACAGTATTAGCTCTGCCTAATGTCACTATTGGCTCTTCCCTCTCCCCTATATTTGCCAACTGTGCATTAAAAGGAAAATGCATACATTTTTAATGGCAGTACTTAGCGTTTATAGGAGGTACTTTTCAGGCTGAGTGAGCTTTACCATCATTAATCATTAATGTAGCAGTTCTCCTCAACCTGTTTGGGAGGATTGGCCAAGCCCATTAGAGTTGTTTCCTTTTGTTCACATCTTCCAAGAAATGCCATTCATCCCTGGCACGTGCTGTGCCCAAGGTGTTCCCCTTCCATTCACACGTCACTGGCCGTTGTCTCCCCCAAATCAGCCCAGCACTTCTACACGCTACCTTCTGGGAACGCAGGTGCTGTGTGGAGACCATGAAATAGCACTATAAATCAGGCAGAGGACACGACATCCTGCCAATTCAAGATTCCCAGCTCGAGAGATTCCTCAGGCAGAGACAGAAGAATTTGAAGTATTTGGTATGAGGCTTCTCTTGAGAAATACACGACACTTGTCTTCTTTGAAAGTTTTGAACTGGCTGCAGCACTTTAAGTGCCACAAAGCACCAGCAGGCAAACAAAACAACACAGTAGGACAACACGATGACAAAAATCATTAAAACAAACTACTTTTACAAAAGGATAGTACATTGTAAATTGTTTCTCATTTTCTCACATCTCTCATTTTACTCCTTGTTATCTATTTAAGAAATAAAGTACTGTTTAATAGGAAGGGGAAAAAAAGTGTTTTGAATGTAAATCACCCAAAACAACTTTGAAAATAAACTTTATTACATAACCTTTCTCCAGAGAACAGGAAAGATGAAATTAGATATCTAGTGGCTGAAACAGGTTGATATAAGGTAGTGAAGGTAAACAGTTGTACACGGACCCTTAAACTAATAGGGTGAGCATCATTATTTTTCATGAAATGGACACTTACTATGGTGAGTTACCTGTTTCTGAATCAATGCTTTTTACTCAATTCCTCTTGTTCTCTTATTAAAAAGAAAGAAAAAAAAAGAAAAAAAAAACCTTTATATTTCAATAATTAAGTACATAACTCCTATTGAAATGTATCACACTTATGAGAGATGCTCTTAACAAAAAATGACTGTGGTTATTCTGCATGTTTCTCTTTATCCACGCAGCCTGAAACAATGAAGTTTGAGTCAGACTTCAAAAAATTAACTGTTTGGACTGAATTAAGTAAATCAAAAAAGTATAACTGTGAAAGAGGAGAACTTTTTTGAATTGAATTTTTTTTGTATTCAGCTTTGTATTCCATTTTTGTACTTTGACAACTGCTACTTAATTGTTAAATGAAAGCAAAAAAAAGCAGAACACCGCACATCCTATTTTAAGATGTAGGTCAAGAGGTTTCACACATCTCAGCTGCTTTCTGCCAACCCTGAACAGTGCAAGGTCAGTCAAAACGGACAGGGTGGCTCACCCGCGCACTGGGCTTGTGCTTCTCCCTGCACTTCCATGTGCGCTGGGTGTACGGCCGTTCTCTGCACCCTCCTGCTCTGCCCTCCCATTTGCACTGAGGGAATCAGGAATGCCCTTGTTTATTCTTTCATGCAGCCTCCCAATAGCTAGTAAAGAACTACCTTCCTTCTGAAGCTAAATGTATAAAGCTCAACAAGATGAATTGTTCTTCTAATCTTCGTACATCCAGGATTGTGCTACAGAAGGTGTATATATGCAATGACCATTGATGCTCCATTATTTTACAGCTGAACATCATTTTGTCTGGCCCTCTGAAAAATGAAATATCCTCTAAGCAAGAGTAAAGGTTTTCTCATCCATGAAAATCAAAAACGTTGTTTTTTTGCCTCATTTCTCAAAAACAATCACAATATTATTCTGATGCATTTAATTCTGACACACCTTCACAATCCACAGCAAAATTTTGACATAAAGATTTCTGACTTATTTGGGAGAATTTAAGGAACAACTCTATTTATGGTAATGATGCTTCAGCTTGTTTCTTCTGACACCCAAAAGCAAATTTAAAGCACAATTATTCATAAGAAAGAATCTGACTTTCATTATTTTCAAGCATGACAAAATTTTGCTTGTATTTATTTTGACAAAATAAAGCGTTCACTGGGTCTCTAAATTAACTTTGCAGGACGCTACAACTATAATTAAAAACACTTGAAGATATTTTCAGTGAAAGTCTTCACTGTTTAAGAAGTTGGGGGGGTTTTCTGGGACAAGATAGAACAGGCAGAGAGAACCATTTTTAAATATTCCAACACATTTACTGTTAAGAATATGCTATCTCTAATAATGCAGAAGATGGAAAATGACTTTCAAGACGTCACTTTTTATTTGATTAGGCAGGAAAAAAATTCTTAGCAGCTGATAGACAAATTTTGTCAAAATGCAGATTCCTGTCTGAACAAAAGCTGCAGATGCAAGAATCAAGTCACAGAGGAAATTTTCACTGGGTCAGTCTTTGGAAATGCCAAAGCATAGCAGGATTGTAGACACAAGTATATCGTCACTTTTTCATTTAATTTATTGCCTAAAATATATCTGAGTACCGACACGGGGCCACAAGTCCATCCGAAAACAAAAACAACAACAACAAAAAACAGAAAACAAATCTAAAAAAAACTATATGCACTTCAGGAAAATAATCACATGTTGCCATTCCTAAAGCATTTTAAAAATTGTCCTACTGATAAAATAAAATAAAATAAAATAAAATAAAATAAAATAAAATAAAATAAAATAAATGGGACAGGAGGAAGGAGGGAAAAAATCCAGTATTCACCAAATCTTTAAAAAGTGAAATAATAACTTTCTAAAAATGTACTTTAAAAAGGGAAATAGTAAAGGCAGACAAAGACAGTAACTCTTTTGCCCAGACATTAGTCAGAAAAAAAATCCTTTGCCTTGGGCAGACAAGCAACAACAGTCTCACATCCCATTTCAGACAGATACAGGCACTGACATGCAATGTGGGCCTAATTAGCAAGCCTAAATTTCAATGCAAACAGGAGACTGAAAAAAATAATACAGCAAAAAATACTTTCAGACTGAGACAGCAAACACTCCCAAATAAGATGGCAGTTAAAATGAAAACCAAAATACTGAGGAGACAAGAAAATCCTGTATTATTTATAAGTGAGGATTAGATGACCATCTGAATACAAACGTGCACACATGCACAAATACATATATATACACACACACATACATATACACGTATAGAAATGTTTGATTTCAACCACAAGATCATCACCCGTACCAGATGATACAAATGACCTCAGACTAGATGAATGTAATGATGCCCTTTAGCCTTACATCCTGGGCATGAAGGAAACAGGAAAACAGGAGAGGATACTGGGTGAGTAGCACTCACTTAGCAGTCTTGCAGCTGCTACAGGTCTAATTCGGCCTATGAGTAGCTTTTTTCTAAGTCTGCTAGACCAAAGATGAAAATTCTTGTGATGAGCTTACATAGATGAAGTATAAAAAATATATATTGTAATAACGACTTTTGATCATATTTACTGCCTTTTTTTTTTTGTTTTGCATATCAGGTATTTCACTTTATAACTCCACAAAAATGAATGCTGAAAAGGTGATATATATCCTTGTAGAAGATAGAATAATACCAAGCTTATCCCACTGTTTTGGGTAGATGTGTGTCCAAGCAGTACCAAAGCCAATTCTGCAGACAGTTTGGTGAATAGGTAATCGGTAGACCACATTATAGCATTATCCATAACGTAATACAAGTCTTTAGAAATTGATTAGAACAGTAAATAGCAATGCAATGCATAATACTCACTGGGAGTGTGTGTCCCTGGGTAAAAGTCACTTGTTATAAATAAATTAACAAGATGAATTAGGGTGTCCATATCTCAGCTGAAGCCCAATATGCTTGGAATAATACTTCCTGCCCTCCAGGATGAACAGAAAAATTCACTCTAGGCTCAGGAGTATTTCCCTAAAGAAAACATCACTTTCTAGAAAGATTTTGTTTGAACAAAGCTGAACGAGTCCAAGAGGAAGCATTCCTCGAAAATAAGTAACAGCTTAGAGATGACAGAAGAATGAAAAATATGGTTTCAAGCCTGCGCTTCTCTATTCTTAATGAGTGCTGTAGTCATAAATAACAGGCTGTTAAATTATACTTTTTTATGTTTCTACAAATCCTTCTGAATCTAATAGGAATGTTCATCCGGAGGAAATAAAAGCACTTTTCTTTTTTTATTTTTTCCTGGAAATAAAACCTTTTGCAAAGTTCCAGTACTACTTCTGAAATATGAAAAAAAACCCATGCAAGACAAAACCAAAATGATTTATTGGACAGCTTTTAGGTCTTTTAAACTTACAATGATGCCTTTTTGTGTAAAGCAGTAGTTAATCGTGCAAAACCTCTATTTTTATTGAAACACAGGCTCAACTTTGACATTCTCTTACACTGCTGTTTTAGTGTGCCCAATTCTCTCCCTAGTATGTACGATCTGGCTGTGCAACTTTTCAGTATCATCCTAATCCTACTTGACTGACAAGTACATTGCTGCAGAGAGATTTGCACAGATGCAACCGTTCTTTATTAGATGTATTGTTAGTCATTACTTTTTAAACCCAGGCATACAAAATATATTCAACCTCTTGAGGATCCACCTCGATCAACCACCTCGATCTCTCAGAGACAGATATGCAATAGGCAGATGCTTAATGATTCTACTTTTAACTTTAATAAATGATTTCCACTTCTGTAGAGAATTTCTCTGAATCAAGAGCCTGCTTTCAAAGAAATCTTCACTATTGCAGTCCTCATTCTTATTATTTCTACAACTGATTTACCATCATCAACAATAAACCATATGAGGAAACAGTCACTTATTTTGACATCTGGTACTTCAAGTCTAGTATATGAAAACAATAATGCAGAAAAACTTTATACATATGGCTGCTCTTTAAATCATCTCCCTTCTGCTGGGACAAAAATCATTCTATCCAGGCATATAAAGTCCTTGCTCTGTTCAAGACTAGTGCCAATAAGTCTTTCCACAATTCGAAAGTGTCTAGCACCTGCATCTGGACTCCTATGCAGTTGGCAAGACGATGCACTGAAGGGACTTCAGCTAGGATCATGAAGTTGGAGTAACATCACAAGTGTTAAGATTTTCCAAGGTGGTATGGGATTTAGGAAAACTAGAGCCTGCCTGCTTAGCACCCATCTTATCCCGCATGCTGCTGACCAAGCAGGAAAACGAGTGACACGTTTCAGACAAACCAGCTAAGCATCTTTTCCACACTTTCATGCCAGTCTCATCTGTGTGCCCCTATACTCCCACAAGCCAGAACAGCTTCAGGTCAGGAATGAGACAGCAACCTGACAAAGAGACTTGCCCCTTAAAAACACCTCTATGTTTAGAGAAGAGCCAAATCTTTGATATGTGCTATAGACAGTAGCACAGCTTGTTGCTTTGGCATTGTCCAAATGGTTTCTGACAGTACATCCAAATATTAGCACACATTCCTTAAATGATGCAAATAACTCTCAAAGCAGATATTCACACTAGGAAGAGAGTGCAGTCTCCAACGTCTCTGTATCATTGTACAGCACGAGGTGAACTGTCATAGCGTGAGCACAGAGTAGTGCTGGCATCTGCCTACAACTTAACAAACGATCAAGGTGAGGAAAGATGAAATGGTACGTAACATCAAGGATACACGTAGTTTGAGTGTGAGCTATTCCTTAAAGAACAGAGGCCTGCTGCATGAGAAACGTTGTAAGAATGAGGCTAAAGCCTTTGGGATACAGCAACTGACGGCCGTGAAAAATCACTAGCAGGGCCAAAGAACAAGGAATTAATGAACTTGTCAAAAAAAAAAAAAAAAGTCTGGTTCTAATTTTATAGGAAAAAAAAGAAGTCTCTATCCTTTTATTTTTTCTTTGAAATAGCTATATATTAATATATAAGTGTAGGCAAGTGCAATGCAAGATAAATAGATGAATGAACAATCTTTCCTTCAAAGAAACTTCCTTTCCCACCATACCTGCCAACAGCCAGCTAGCAAATGACTAAAAAAGATAGGGATAAAATGCTGCAGTTCACAGATTAAAATATCAGTTTCAACTGAGAGTACTCATGCTTTTCTACATGTCAGACTTTTATTCTTCCATTCTTTCCCATAAGCTGGTTGTCCTCATTTATTCACAGTTGCAACTTCTAGACACACAGGAAGTAAAATTTACAAAAAAATAACCTCTATTCAGTGCCAATGTATATAGCAGGCAGAAAAAAAACAGTCCTTATATTGCTGCTTAAGATAAGTTTTTATTTCATAATGGAATTAATATGCTTGATTGACAGAACAAAACACCTGCAGCAAACAAAAGGCACATGCAAAACATTATGCAAACAATGAGGAACCAATTTTCACAGCATGCAGCTGAAGACAACTTTTGTTAATCTCATTTAGCAACATCACACCAGAGAAGAGAATGCTGCTCTGGATCAAGCCTGGATTCCACTCAAGATTGTGCAATTCCCAACTGTCAGGGAATTATTCTATGAATAGGCCAGTTTATTATTAAAGCAGTGAATTTTGTTGTCGTAGCCTTAGGAGACCAGTAATGGCCCAGACAGCCATGTGAGCTGCTGCACAAACACATGGTGACCTCTTACCACAAAACCTCTGCTGCCACGTCATACGTCTAGATTGGTATCAGCTTTCTGTTAAGGCTAGCAGGGAAACAAGCACAAGTAGCAAGCTTTAAGCCTTGCCAAAGCTGGAGGGAAAAAGGAAGACACAGCTACTTAAAACCACCTAGACTTCTGTAAAAACTCACAAGTCTTTTAACTCTCTCCATTTCCATCGCATTTCAGGATGAGCAGGGCAGCTCCTTGTGGCAGAGGTGGGGACAGCCTGGCCTGGCCTGCTCCTGCTTCCCTGCGTGGAGCCTTCCTGCTTGGGTAGGTTTCCTTGGCAAGCAGGGGGAAAGCAGTGCCAAAGGGAAGGCGCCCGAGCTCATCGGCTTGTCTCTACCGCTCTGGGCCTGCCTCACCTGAAGGGGCTCCTCCTTTGGGAGGAGGAAGATCAAGGGAATTAAATGTTGCTTTTTCCTGTCTTTCGACTCAAAGGTCAGCATGGTCCTGTTTGGTTCCAGTCAATCATGACAACCAGAACAAAGTGTGTGCTACCAGTTACACGTAGCTTAACAGTATTTATCTCGCTCATGGCAGGGTATTCCCTTCGCCTTCCCTTCAGGTCTCCAGCTTGCACCGACGCTCAGCTAGGGGAATGGTGGGATTAGGTAATCATACGCTCAGGGAGACACGGCAATCCTGGTTAAAGTGGGCTACCTGATATCTGAGACAGAATACCCTCCCAGCCCCAAATCATCATTATACTAAGCTAAAAGACACCTACAGGACTAAAGCTGTCTTAAACAAGAGCCCCTGAGTAAACTACTAGAGCAAGCTACACAGACAAAATGGGCCCAGCAATGTCTGGGCCCATTTCATGTCACAAAGCTGATTTACACATCCCCAACCAGGAAAAATGGCAGTCACGAACAAGAAGCACAAGGCAGGCTTGTTGTTTTATTTTTCGCCAGCTGGAGGAACAGTATCTCTCTAACATCTGAATAGTGTCCCGTCCTTCCAGTGGTAGGAAAGCGGGCTTGCAGGTGAGTAATCCAGGTAACCTGATTTTTTCTATCAGGCTTTACATTTCTTCTAGATGTTTGCTTGCCTGGACTGCCCACCTCTCTGATCTGAGAAAGGTAAGGAATGACTACTCAGGGACCAGAGTACTCGGCACTGCATAAACTTGAACGGAGCAGCATTGCTTTCAGTAACACAAAGTCAAGAGAAGTTTAGGCTTTTTCTTAAAGAGCAGTATTTAGGGGAAGAACACGGCTACACTAGTAATATATTACAAACATACACAGACACGATACTGTTCTGTTTCAGCATTAACCAGCTAATTTGAATGCAAAAATGTCAGTTAAAACAAAACCTGTTGTAGCTCTGGTTAGAATTATAAGAGAGTCAGAATTTCAGGCTGGAAGTGGAGTCAATCTGGCTTCACCCCCTCAGCACATACGAAAAGAAAACAAAAGCTAAGTGGAGAATTTTAGTGCAGTAACTAACATAAAACCAAACAAGAAAAGTCATTCCATTGGTTTAATTTGCTTTCTTTCTGGAAGGAAATCTTTACTCTTTCTGGAGAAAACAAATGCCAAGTGATTCGCCATTTTAAAGCTATCTACTCTGTCCTAATTTTTTATTGGGAAAAAATAGTAAAAAACAAAAAAACCCAAGAAACAACAACAACAACAAAAAAACACCCAAGCAAACACTGAAGAATTCTGGTCCCAAATCACTGCCTTTATTGTTGACATGATTCAGCTTCCAGGAAGACAAAGATTTTATTTTGCCCCCAAGAATATTCACAGAAAAAAGGGGGGGGAGGGGGGAACATCTAAAAAATAATAATAAAAAAAAATCCAAACAGCAAATAGCTTGTTTTCCTTTCTCTTCCCTAAGCTTTTGTTTCTCTGGCACACACGAGTAATCCAACAACAGACATATTCCTAATGGAGAATATGTACAAAGCTTAAATGGAGCTCCCAGCATTGTGCATGCATTAACAGTCGTAACAATGGTACAATACTCCATTATGGGTTTTAATAGCCCCAACTGGCAAAATAATATGACGGGAAGCAGTGGTGTCTAGGCCTTATCAGCAGCAGAGCGGCAGGCGGCTCTGCTGCGTTCCTGCGGGGCTCTGCTGCCAGCAAAGGAAACCGGGCCCCATTCTACCTCGCTGAATAGCAGCGCTCTGTTACTGTGCAACTGCTGGGATGGGATAATCCTCCATGAGATCTTTACCATAGCACTTCTATGGTTATAAAGGAGTGAGGACTTGCAGATAAATATTGCAGGATTGAGAAATTCGCACATTGATTGAAATTCTGCCTACATACCCCTAGCACTGCACTTGAAAGATCTCTTTGCAATACATCCCCCTGCTTGCTGTGCTTTAGAGAGAATGGCTAGAGATAGCAGCACAAGCTACAGCAAAAATAGTTTTCACACTGGTAACCAACAGCTTTCTTTTTCTCATTATCACTCTGCAGAGGCCATCTTCCCACCTTAAGACTATATAAATAAAAGCAAAAAGCCAGAACAAAATTACATGTGGGTTCATCAAGAACTAAACATAGCAAGCCAAACATTTTTCCAGGTTTATTTCCGTTCATCTTAGTATAATTAACTGTAGATCTACTATGCTTAGACTATGTAGAAAGTCTTAAGTAAAAAGATTTTTTTTTTTCTATTTGAATCAATAGGAAATATTTTCCTATTGATTTTCAGTACTTTATTTTTCTGTTTATAAAACATAGACAAATATTGAGGATTGCAATGATGACTTTCAGAAGCAAAGAAATAATATTAATAGCAGAATCAATGCACTCTTCTTTAACCATTGCCAAGGATTTATACAGTCTTTGTCCTGACTCATTTTAGAGTATTCTGTTACGCAGGGTATTAAATTGTAAGGTGGTTCACAAGGTAGACATGTTTCAGTCACACTAAATTGATGGTTTACCACAGATTTATAGTTTGCCCTATAGTCTTCCCCCATCACTGAAACAGTGATGAATACTTTCCCTATTGTTTCACAGGACAGCTTTAGGGTAAATACAATTTTCAGTGTATTCAGACATCACTGTAGCAAAAAGCTCATACAAATATCTAGGTAAGCAGCATGTGTTGGTTTTCTTAAAGGGGATAAAGCTTAATGAACTATTCAAGACAAACAAGTATGGATGGTAACAAGTATGGACTGACGATTCCAGTTGAAAACTGTTGGAGACAAGTCAATGCCACCATGGTAAGCTCACTTACAACAGAACTTAAGAACAGGCTATCAAGGCTTTATATTTCTGTGAGATTGTAGAGACACCAACAGTATTTTAACAGGAAGAATAAGAAGATCAGGGATGGTAGTGAACAAGAGAGTGATGAGGAAGAAGCAACATAGTTGGCAATAGTCTTTCTGCTATCACTCAGATCTTACTGAAGTGACATTTAAATATTCCCTACATCAAAGGAAACAGGAAAACTAAAACTACCCACTGTGTAGCAGACAGCAGTTTTCATAAAGCCTATAATTCTGTTTTTCCATGAAGCCAATTATTTCATACACTTTTCCATGCTTGCACAAATACTCCTTTCAATGTGTGTAATGAAGCAATACTTATTTTGCAACTGGACAGACACAGTGTTTATAAGGGACCATTTTGTTTACTTGCATGTATATTCACCTTCTCTTTCCTCATGCAACATCAGTGTTAAAGAAAGTTGCAACAGCTTGGACATTATGGAATATTATATACATAGAGAATCAAGCTGGTTTTGCATTGTTTTTTTCCATTTTCAATAAGGAACAAAAAGGAGATTTTTTTCTGTATCTTATCAATAACAACAACAAAATCAGATAACATTTCTAAAGTGGGGGGTAAGAGGAGGAGCTCAGGTCACTGAAAATTCTTGCTTGCAAACACTGGAATGGAAGCAGAAAGATCTATTGGAATGGACTTTCAAGTTAATTGCATGACTTTGTCTACACATTACATATAACTTCTCAAGAGGTGACGGTAACATTTAGAATCTTTTAGCATAATGCATCCTAGAGTTACATTCTTCCCAGCATTACTGCAATTGTTGCACTGCTGAGAAATCATCACAAGGGTTTTTGTGTACTTGCAGCCATTGCAAGATTAAAGGATCTATCATCATTCCAACACATTCCATAGGGCTGAAAACTACTGCTGCTGTTTCTCTGCTTATCAACTGCCAATACCAAATCACTATAATGGAAGTTTAGAAAAGATTAACAATTCCTATATTGTATTATGAGGCTGAATCTTATTATATAACACTTATGTTCAAACTCTGTGTTTTGTACCAAAATGACAAGGTTCTCTTATGTTCCCTATTCTAAGCATGGATTTATGCAATATGGCAGTAAAAAATCAGGTGACTGCAACTATTACGTGATGAAATTAGAATGCATAAAGTATTAGATGCTTTTCTAGTTACAAGTGAATCTGTTCCAGAGAGAATTGATGCTGAAATAAGAGAGCAAACAGGAAAAAAATCTATATATAGATAAGCAGAAAAATAATCAATGGTAATTAAAAGTGGTAATAACTTTGCTACAGGTAAGTATCCACAGCAATATATTTCTTAAATACTTGAGCAAGACTTTTTTTTTTTAATAACAAAGCAAGTACATTTATTTCCTAATGTTTGCATCAGTTACTCAGCAACAGCATCCATTTCCAGTTCAAGAACTAGAAAATTAAGGAATGAAAACACAAAAGTTCATAATAAATAAGTCCATACCATCCCTAGCTCTATCATTTTTATATGGTGAAAATCATACAGATTCTTATATATTAGCAGGGGGAAAGAGGGAAACACTTTCAGCTCTCAGACAATACAGGGCAGCACTCATCTTTTAGCTATCAGCGTCAGGGTGCTACATCCCTGCTACAACACTTCGATGGTTCTTGATGTTACAGGCAAATCCTGCCCTGTGCTAATGAGTTTCTATTGCACTCACTTGCGCTGCAATATGAGGGTCATGTTTTACTAAGAATGTGCGGGTGAGGACAGCTCTTAAGTAATTATTACAGGTGCTCTCATGGTATAAGACCTATAGCATCAACACTTCAGGGTGACACCCACTCAATAGAAAAACGCATAAAACCACTGCCAATTTTAACTTCAAAACTTACATCTGTTAAAAAGCGAACTCACCAGGGTACAGAAGATGCATTGGCATTGTGCTATTGTTGTCATCTGCTCCACAGGATATTCGCCAAGACAGAGCTTGCAGGACACTAACGGGTCAAGTACCAAGTCCCAGGTAGGCCTGTATCTTGCTGTAGTCATCGCAGATCAGTCTGAAATAAACAGAGTATTACTCCTTCACCTCCATATGTTGATACTCTTGAGTATTTTTGCGTACTGCAAGCCTCAGCTACTGCCTTGCTCTTTGGAAATAAATATGAACAGTGATGGCTAATCTGACAGTTATCAGCACATGCAAAAAGCTACACATCCCTGCCTAAGAGCATATGCACATAGAAAGATGAAAGGAGGAGGAATAGGATGAAATAGGCTGATAAAATATCAAGACAGCAAGCAGGAAATACTGTGAAGTCACAGACTTTGCTTCACATTACACATTAAGTATCTCATGCTATTTTCCTCACTACTTACTACCTTTCTTTCACGCATTATTATAAGGATTATCCATTCCTTAAAATATAAAGTCCCTTCTCACCACCTACATCATATTTACAGAGTATCCTTCATGAATCCAGCATCTGTTTTGCCCTTTCTGCAGCCAGATGATACTGCAACTGGCTAACACAGCCAGATATTTTTGTTCCTCAGCATGGCAGATTGATCAGTTTGCTAAGCTAATTTTAGAAAAAAAAAACGATGAATATGAATATCCTCAGAATTTCTGAGCCTGCAATTTTCTCCCAACCTTTGCTATATGCTGACAGCGTAGCTTTGTTATGGCAATAAACAACTGAAGCAAAAACAAACAGAAGTGTAAGCTCTATTTAATATCAGATGGTGTAATACCTATACATTACTCTCGACAGCAATAAGATATGACCATGTCTTTTACTGGACATTAGGGCTCAGGGGCCAGAGGAAGAGTTGTCAAATGCCCACGCAGTGTGGAACCACAAAAAAGGAAACTCCTTTAAGAGTGACACACATACATATACAATCAAACATATCTAGGGTAATTTCTGCACTATATATACAGTCCTAACGCCACATTATTATCATTTTGCCACAGTTACAGACTTTCAGAAGTGGGATATCCACATCTAAAGGCTGCTAAAGGTTCTACATTATCTTCCCCTTCTTTCCTTACCAAGATATGCTGGTTCTCTCTCCCCAACCATCCTTACTTTTTTTTTTATTCTGTTTTTGGAACTTGAAGAACTTATTTTACTTACATCTTAGTTATATCTGTGAACTTCCCAAGACCTTCAGAACTGCAACAAATATCATGACTAATACGCCTTTCAGACTAGGTTTAGACAGACGTTCAGGGAAAAAATGGCTTTTGCCCCAAACAAATCACAAGGAAAGTTCAAAGAAATGCCTATGAAGTCCATGTCTTTGATACTGAATTCACTGTGCACTTCACCAAGGTCTCTTCACCAAGGTCTCTATAAACTCTCTGAAACAAAGTGGATATTTTCTGTGAGCTCTCCATTCAGTCTGACCCATTAGAAAGTGCTCTTAAAAAGATACACACACGACACCCAAAAAAGCAGCGCTTTTTTTTTTTTTTTACAGAGAGAAGCCATCAGGGAGAAAAGTGGGAAAGAAGAAAGACTAGAAGGATAATCTTATTTCTAATGATGTTCTGGGTCACCTCCACTGAAAACCCCATGCTATTCAACACTTGTTCAAAGGAAAGATAAGAAATAGACCCAAGGAATTACCTGTGAATAACAGGTCCCAGTCACGATAGGAGATGTGCTGAGCAGTCTTTTTTGAGATTTTCATATAAAAGTCTGACTGTGGTGTGAATTAAAACCCAAGGTCAAGGATATTAGCCTACCTTACTGTAAATTGCCACTATGTTATCCTTAGCACAAAAATAAGCTAAAACAAGTCTCTCTGCAAACTCTGATTTATCTGACATTTACAAGTTCATTAAGTATTTGAGAAGCAACGATCAAAAACACCAAAAATAACTCTGATTCACTGAGTGTCCTTTGCTTGTCCTAACCAGTTTATTGCACATTATAGTTTGCTGCTTAATAGCAATGAGTGGATCAAACTAAGGGATGACCAATGAAGAGGTATAAATTTAAATTAGGGATATATTTGCAGGCATCAATCAGATGACAACATTACTCAGTTCAGACCAAAATATTGTCAAATGTAGCACACCAATGCAACACAATCTAGGCCAAAAAAAAACAACACACGTATTCGGTGTGTGTTAAAAAAACAATAATATGAGTTAAAATATATTCTTTCAGCTCCAATTCCTATACTTGCTTGCTGTTCTCTAGGACAAAGGTTTACTGGCCTCACCATGCTAGTTCCTCTTTTGCATCACAACTGTAGCACAGTAACATCTAATCGGGAAAGATTTCTTTCCCTACTCCTCTCTGCTCAAAAAAAAAAGTTTATTCCAAACTAGCACCCTGAAGGTCTGCAGAAACTGCCTGCCCTGTCACAGCCAGTGTGCAATCAGTGGCTCAGCAGAAGGGAGAGCAGAAAGCAAAAGCAGACTTCCACGTTTCAACTGCAGCAGGCAGCACTGCCTCTTTCTGCTTGCCCTTCTTGCCAAATTTGCCTTCTGCTGAGACTGCAGCATATGCAAAAGGAGATGATTGCCTGCCTGCATTTGTAGGGAAATATTAAAATATATAAATAAATAGTTAACTGTTTCCTAAACCACTAACAAGATTTTATCACACGTTATCATAGAAAACAAGACCCGTGTTGCCATAGTAAATATGTCATTATATGGAATATGAACAGCAAAAGACAGCATTCTCTCATTTTACACCTTTCCCTTTAGCCTACATAAGTCTTACAAATACACATTTTTTACATGAATTACTTTTGAAATCTAATTTTAAATATTCTTTGATTTTAGTAATGAAACATTCAATTGGCTAGCAAAGACAAGAAATATCTGTTGTTACCAATAACATTAAAGGAAGGGTGCAGAGATCTGTCAACTAGCCTGCAGGAAAATGTCACAGAACATCTACTGCTTCCCAGGGGAATGCATGCGTCTGCTGTGTATTCTTGTAAAGCAATATAGGGCATGCAGCTTCTGAGAACAGGCTGAATCTTGCTTCATGGCCAGCCGGCACACTGTCGTAATGAAGTCAGTCTGTGTTTACATTATGATGCACAAGGAAGGGAAAAAAAAAACACTCAAAAGCAGAGAATTTGACTCCAGTCAAATTTGGAGTTTTCAGATTATTTCTCCTAAATGTTCTGTAATTACTGTCTCTTACAATTTCAAACTGTATTTTGATGTTTTCTGGTGATATGGCAAGCTTTACCTAGCAAGTAATGCAACAGCAAAAAGAAAAAGGAGGCAACCAAACAAAATAAAAAAGAAGAAAACAAAACAAGAAAAAGAAGTTTCTCCAAATATTTTGCTTATGTGAGGGGAAAAGTGTCCATTTGTAAAGTAGATTGATCTGCACAAAAAAGGTGCAATCTGCAATGGGCTCTGACTGCCTGACCTATAAAGTCAACAGTTTTCATCTACAGTGACCTAAACAATTCTAAGCTTTCCTATATAGCCACAGCTGCAGATCATGGTGCATGTGACTTGACAGCTATCTTTGAGATCTCCAACTTAAGAAGGGACTGATTTATATGATTGAGGCTCCTGCAACTCAATTAGCTTCCCTCTAGTCAAGGTTGAACTTGACGGCATTTCCTAGGCTTTTCTATGGATTCTCTGCAGGGCTATATAGCCAGGGAAATAAAGAAGTGGCCTGCACGACAACCTTCAGTCTAATCAGTACGTACTTTTTGGTAATGGTACTAGTTTCCATTATGTCAGCTCACCATGGGCTTTCTGATAAGGTCATTTGAAAGACCTATACAAACAAATTAATGAATACATCCTCTAGGTAGATTTTATGCTTATAAAAGTTGACAGGCATCACCTATCAATCTTAATGATCCTAATAATCCTAATGATACCTATCACTGAGTTATCTTTCTGTCTCAGTATCTTTATCTTCAAAGAACTGTTTGGGAGGTAAAGGAGTATTAATTCTATTAAATGTCAAGCAAACTAATGCACAAAATACTGGATTTACATAGGTATTTATATGTTTAAGGATGACTTCCTTGAGTTTTTAAATTCTGGCAAAAGCCTGTCTGTTTTTTTTAAGATTACCTCATAAATCGGATCCAAAAATAAATTGTTATCCTTTGAATCCTCAATGATTCTAACCAGTAAAGCTGGATTCTGTCATCCAAAATTAATCCAGCAATATGATATACTTTGATACAAGTGCTTGCAACACATATAAAACTTCAGCTTGTGCAGGCTACAGCAAATCTTGTCACAGGCTTTGTGAGCTCTCCAGACCTGGCCTCTATTTCTTACACTGGCTACCCATCAGTTCTGAAGATAACAACAGACATGGTGAGCTCAAATTATCCTATGGTCTGAGTCCAGAAGATAAAAGACCATGTAAGAGCTGTGGAACTTAAAGCATTATCAGCAAATTTAATTTCTTTGACCAATGGAGGCATGTGGAAAACAGGCACTCTCAGACTGTAGACATGAAATTGTGCAGTGAACTCTTCAGGAATTTGGGTCCTTCCCAGGACTAGCCACCTTCTTCAAACGCTGTGATCTTTGCCTCATCTCCCCAACTTACATAAAAACATTTCACAGTTACATATAAAGAGTTTATGAATGTATGTAACATTTTCATTCAGAAATTTTAATACTCAAAAAAAAGAAAAAAGAAAATGAACACTATATTGAAACTTTTTAATGACAGTATTGAATGGCATGAATGTACTACCAAAAGTTGCTCAGATACTGCACCAAGAGTGCAACAATCTACTATACTGCTAAGACAGGTTGGTGAGATAGGGGAAGTTCAAAAAAGTTTCTTTTGCTAAACACCTGACTTCTTCTTTTGACTCTAGACCTGTTGATATATATGAAAGTGTTGCCTATCAAATAAATGGGTGGATTCAGGGCAAAAGATACACACACTCACCATCACAAAAAATACAAACTCTTAAAGTTCCAGTTTTAAAGGATACTAAAAACAGGTATGTCAAAACCTCATCTCAGCCACTGACAGAACTAGAGGAAATGGCCACAAACTGAAGCATCAAAAGTTCCACAGGAACTTAAGGAAAAATTTCCTGACAGTGAGGGTGACAGAGCCCTGGCACAGGCTGCCCAGAGAGGTTGTGGAGTCTCCTTCTCTGGAGATCTTCAGGACCCACTTGGACACAGTCCTGTGCCATGTGCTCTAGGAGGCCCTGCATGTGCAGGGGGCTTGGACTAGATAACCTCTAGAGGTCCCTTCCAACCTTAAGCATTCTGCAATTCTATGATCTTCTGTCCAAAAAGATGCCACTTGCAAGCTGCGATGCAGAAGTTTCTGACAGCTGCAAGATCCTATAATCTTTTCTGCAAAATACATCCTCCCAGTAGTGTGACAGGGCCACGTATTTTTATGTTTTTGCGTGTTCCTGGACTTTTTAACATTTACAGTGCTAGCATGGATTCTCAAAGCACTGCTAAATAGGAGTAACCTGCAATAAACATCGTGTGGCAGTAGGCACCAAAGATTGTACTTGGAGCACTGTAGGCAGTTGTGAAAATCAGCTGTGGTCAGGCAGAAGGCAAGGAACTGGACAAAGATATGTGTGGGGGAAAAAATACATATATAAATAAAATTTAAAAAATGTGTCTGAGGCAGCAAAACAAAACAAAACAAAACAAACAAACAAACAAACAAACACATTGAAAAGGAGAGAAATAGAGAAATGAGAAGAGGCAGAGAGCACTTCCCCTCATTTTTTTCCCAGGAGAAATGTATTTTGCAATACAGAGCACAATAACAACTGAAGTGGAAGCCACTCCATTATGTGCCCTATCTACAATGCACCCAAAAGCTCTATCACAGTTAAAGAAAAGGAGGAAGGTGGTAATTATAAGGAATGTTGCACAGAATTTATATCTACTTCATGTTCGCGATCCTGATGTTCTAGGAGCCCGAGCAGCAGAGCACTCCTGACAACAGCTTGGGAATCCTGCACCATCCCCTTGCCCATGAGTGGAGCTCCAGGCTCTCACTTCACCTCAAAGCACTGTCCTTGCAACTACAGCAAGAAGGTCTCAAGACCGTTTGAAACAACTAAACTAAGATACTTGATTTCCAAAATTCCAGTTTAATGCAATGAACCACTACTTTTGAATACTAGCACCAAGTCACGGTCTCTGAATTATTGAGTCAACCATTAGGTCCATGTCAAAGTGTGGAATAAAAATGGTTAAATCATTAAGAGTTGAATTGTTTAAGCTCTGTAGAGGAAGAAAAAAGTAATATGCATCAAGAATCCAGAATATAAGGATTTTCCACACACACGGCATATGTCATTGTTCTCCACAGATTACAACAAACCAGAAATGTGACATGATTGAGATAGCAGTTCATGAGACAAACAGATCTCTGAGATCAAGCATAGAGATAAAAAATATTTAACAGCATCAGCGTCACCAGCAAAAGGACCAAGAGCTCAGAACAAAGCTAAATCTTTTTCTACTGACCACTGAATAGAACAAAAGATATATAATCATTCCTTAAAGGAGTTATGCCATGAACAAGCATTTCACCAGATGCTGAAGAAAGTGTTGGCAACAGCCAGGAAACAAGAGTGAAAGAGAAACATCCTGTTGACCTCACTTTTTTGGGTATCTAAAAGACAAAAATCATAAAGAGTCAAACTCATTTTCCCTAATGAATGTTTTCAGATTTTGCTTCTACTAATAGAAAGAAGATACATTACTAAGCTTTCATATTTACAGGGTTTTCTGCAATTTGCTGTTACCACCTTCATTAGTTAAAATAATTCACACTCAAGATTACAGGTACCAATACCTAGAGTTTACTAGCAAATAATTGTAGTTCATGATGAACTCGAAAAGACAGCTTCCCAAAGGCTGGAAAAAACTAGTAGATATAGCATACATTTAGGTAGTACCTGACAACATCTGACTAGGACCACAGTTAACTCAGTGCAGGTTAATAGGAAAGGCACAGGGTTCATCTTACCTAGTTTTTGAACACAGCTTTCAGATGTAAATACTGCTCCAGGTAATCACATTTCTTAGATCTCTATCCTCCCATTACAGTCATGGACTCTAGTTGTGTTGGCTTGTTCTTGGAGCTCAGCGGGCTGTACTGACAGGCGCTCTATGGCTGACTAGTGACCGGTATTTTTCTCTTCCCCATCCCTACCCTGTTCTCACTTCCTCCTATTCTTTCCCTCCTCCCTGCTTACAAGGAACTGATGAATTAGTGTGCCCTTTGAGCAGCCTGCACAACAACAATAAATCAGCAAGGAGCAGTCTGAAATGTTAACATAGCACAAGGATTTGCCTCTTGACAGTTGGCTCTCAGAGCAGTAACAGCTATGTTTACGCAAAGCCCAAATAACACCAAGCCGGAGATCTGCGGGTTTTCCCTCTGTGAGAGGGGGGAAGGGAGGAAAGATAAAAGCCTTGAAAGCTTAAAGCTATAAATCATATTTAAAGCTATGTTGAATTACTCAAGAAGTAGAAAGATGAGCAAAGGAGTGGAGTCCCATGACTCTCCCGGTTCTAGCTCTGCAATGCTTGATGGAATCAGCTGAGCAATTCTCTCAGTTCTCCCAGTAAAAAGGGGATCAAAATAGTCTTTCACTTTGTAACTCTGTGGCAATATGTGCACTTAGAGCTATGGTGAAATACTCAGTGCTGTATTTGCATAACACTCAGATGAAGGAAGTACTCTAGTATTTATGAAGAACACAAACAAGTTTCCCAAATTCCCCTATTAGCTCACTTAATACCATCAGCGCTAACATCATGTGTCCAGCTCCCATCCTAGCTGTAAGACCACACATATCCCTTCATACTTGGCAACTGCACCTTGAAGACATTTTTGTAGCCAAGAACAGCATCCATCACAGTAGGAAGAAACTGTGTTAGGATACCCAGCACTAACTTTGTTCCCAAGGCTCAATAATAACAGCAACCGAATTCCAGGCAGACATTTATGAAAGACAGCATTTATCACAGCACACTGTTTGGACAGTGGGTCTCAGTTCCACAGCATAAATTTGCCCTTCCAAGATTAGAATGAGATCCTATCTCATTCTAACAGTTCACCTGTACTGACAAAATTAACAGGGAGAATAATGAACATAGCACATGTAATAACAAGGCCACTAAGAAAACACTGTCATAGAGGAGAAAAGGAACCTTCACAGAAAGAAGGAAACTTCACAGAAATGTTCTGTCCACTGATTACTTAAAACTATCTAAAAAAGTCCCCAAAATCTAAATGTATAAGCACAGGGGATGCCAACACTCCCTTATGCAGACAAGCAGCAGAAGTTATGGCTTCTGTAATATTATATCACATTATCGATAACAAACCTGAGAATGGCCCTTCTAATCTTCTGTGGACAGGAGAATACAGTAGATTTGAATTAGAAGCTGTGGTATATAAATTCTCTCATGAGGTCAGTATGACACACTGGACTAAGCATGAGGATATATATGGGATGGGATTGCATCTACCCAAAATAGTTACCTTGTTGGTTGTGCCTGATGAAGCAGCTTTTCCAAGAGATAATTGTGCACAGTCAGTGGAAGGCAAGTGATTCTGAAGGCCTTCAGTGGCCTTGGTTATTTCAGTTAAAGTAGTGGGAAACATGTGCGTGCATGCTCACACACACATACACACACACAAACCCAGCACCATCCTTCAGGAGGAATTCCTGAGAATATACATAGTGAAATTTAGTCTTCCATTGAGCAAGACTGAATTAAAGAGCAATAAGAAAATAGTGTTTCCCTCTGAAGTGCTGATGAAACCCTCATATACTGCTCTGCACATCCTGCTAATGGTATCTAGCATAATCAAGACGATTAACTGTTCAGTTTCTCTCTGTACAGTGTCAAATGTTCACATCTTTTCCTCCTTTTATGTTATCTATCATCCATTTTTGATTTTATGCAACTCATTAAATAATCAGTCCTTCATACCAGCTTATGCTTCCCATGACACAAATAATTCTCTCAAAACTATTCCTTCTTACACTCATCTGCATACATTTTATGACAAACTTCTGACCTGACAAATTTGACAACTCAGGACTCAGACATGAAAGTCCCTCTCTCCCCATGCAACAGATTCTATTGCTCATTTGTCTCTATCTTCCTAAGAGACATCTCCTGTGATTTCTTTCGCTATACAGGCTGTAGTTGTTTTAATTTTTCTTCTGCTTGAAAAACACTGCCCTCTTCCCATCACATTTTCTTAAGTCTCACCTCTACTGCACATATTAACTGAATCAAGGCACCCTACAGCTGAAGAGAAAAGGTCAGACTGTCCTGCCAGGAATAAGGTGACTTGGGATTAATCTTCCTTCTCTCTCAAAGAGAAAGGTATTTTGGCTTTCTCAAAACTGTGGTAACAATTTTAATTACATTGCGGTCTCTTTTACTGTCTCAGCCACATTAGTTTGCTGAACAAAATGCTATTTCTTTCCAAGTTTCTTTCTGCATGACAAGATTGTTTGTTCCAATATATTCCTCCAAATCATGTCCTGAAAGCATTTAACCAATATATGCCCAAACAACAGAATTATACAGAAAAAAAACTACCATGTGACAATATCACTAGAAATGGACTAATTGTACACCAAAAAAATAAAAAAAAAAAAAAACATTTTTTTCTCCCTATAAATTTGCTGCATAACTTTTGAGCAACCCACATGATTTAGTTACGTCTGATGGATGTACACACGAGCAGGCTACCATCAGGTAGGCTGGAGGATAAATGTGAAGTGCATGAACTACCTGTGTGACTATTTCCCGTCTCTTTTCCCTTTGCAGATGGAGAACCAGGCTACCTGCTGTCTTTTCAAAGGTGCAGTGTACGACACTGTAACACTGACCAAGGGTCTCATCTTTCACGGTAATACTACTGCTACACGGCAATGCTACTGCAGAGCAGTTGTGCTTTTTTTGCATATAGAAATGCTTTCCTGTATAACACGTGTACCCATTTACTGCAGAGAAAGGAAGCAGTGCAACATACCGACTGCACATGGCAGAAATGACGGCTTAAAGCATCTGCAAACAAAAAAAGCAGGAAGACAGGAACCAAAGACCAAGAAGTAAGGTGTGTACAGGCAATACAGGGAAGAAAGAAAAAGGCTCAGGCCCATCATATCAAAAATACTCATTTTAGGCCTTTCAAGCTAAAGCTACCAGTAGGTAATACGTACTTATAAATCAGACCTCTGGATTTAGAGGACGTGCAAAGGAATTTCATTGGGGATTTCTCTAGACTGCTTTGCAAGCTTCATCTCAACTCAAATCAAAACAAGTTGGGCCTCTGCTTATGATACTTTTAGAGTTTAAGGCATAAGATGCTTTTCCTCATTGATAAAACCCCTCAACCACCTGTAGTTATTGTACATTTATGTCTTTCATTACTAATTAATTCATGTAGTGAATTACAATTTTTTTACTGGGGAAGAAGCTTGACTTTTCAGTTACCCAAACAGAAGTGATGTTGAAAGAATATATATTAAAATATCAACTTAGCACAGAATAAATGATCCAAAAGTAATCTAAATAGAAAAGCTTTTTCTGACATGATTTTAGTATATTAATTTGAATTGTAATAAAAACATATGTTTTCTTACATGTCACAGTTTGGTTAGAAAGAAGACATTCACTTTCACGTTTTACATACCCACATAATTCATTTTGCTAACGTGATCTTTTCTGGTTAATATACACTCCTTCCCGCACAAAAACACAAATGAAGAGCAGCTTTCTTAAATGAGTCTTGGTGGGCTGTGACCAAAGTTAACATTGTCAGAATTAATTTCCTAAGGAAAGAAATAAAATAAAGAAGTGACAATTATATTTAAATCACTGACACACAACAATGTATGCCCTAAGCCACTTAGGGAAGACACCTGCTATGTGTCTAAGTGATCAGTTCATTATCAACAAGTTCCTAAATTTTGTCCCATTTTGTCCCTTTATACAAGTTAACAGCTAAGACCTATTAGGCTGTTAGGAAACATTCTTCGGCCTCCGTAAAACAAGTACTTCATGCCTCTCATCTTTGAGGTCAGTTATTCCTGAAAAGAAATCTTTCTAAAAGCCCATTAGATACTCAGAGAGGTGCTCTGCACCATCACAGCCACTGCACAAACAGGAACGAAGCAAACAGCTTAAATGCAGGATCAAAGAGCTTAAATACTGCCTTCATACTGTAGGATACCTACTGTAGGGTCACTGTGAACCTCAGACTGCAAAATCTTCTGCAGGAGAAAGAGACAAAAACTAATACCACATCTACACCTGCATGAGTTCTCTGTCTCAAAAAGTGTATCAGTAGTCAAATGTGGTGGGAAATCATTTACTCTACACGGATTTGTATCAGGAAATACCTTTTAAAAAAATTGTTTAAGCAGGTTTGACTCTTGTAGGGTTTTTTTTTTTACTGTCCTGTAGGCAGCATTGAAATATAAACAACCACATCAACTTCTTTATGTTATGTTATTGTTAAAAGATAAACTAAAAAAAGTTCTTAGTAAAATAAAGTTTCGCTGAAAATGTGACTATTAAAAAGGCTGTATTCAAAAATGGTAGTTAAAGATATTCTACATTTTCCAGAGGCCACTTGTTGAATATTTTAGATAGTAAGACTCTTTCCAAGTTCAACTCGTGCTTTTCCAAACAAAACAAAACTTAAACCACAGAACTCTGCCCCCTCTTCAGCTTCTGGGAACATCACAGATGGACTCGTTCATTATGGTCCAAATCAAGTAATGTTGTACAACACAGAAAGCGGGACAGGGAAGATGGGGGAAGAAAAATAATAATTAAAAAATTAGCCTTGAGACATAAACCACAATTTAAAGAAAATACACTGTGCTAAGAAAGAAATCTTTTTCGGTACATTGTGTAACCATTGCTGTCCTCTATTTACTTTAATGGCCACCATAATGCTTCATGGTAAAGAGACTGTGAAGGAGCACCCACGTTGGTCTGACACAACAAGTTAAAATTAGAACCAGCATTTAAAAAGGAATCACTCTAGAGTTTCCAAACTCAGTGACATGAATTATAGCCCAGTGCTTAAAATAAGCCTTCATGGTTTGTTTTAAAGATATTCCTAGTAACAAACTCAATCTCATTGCTCTCTCTTGGTTGATTTTATTGCACCTAGCAATCTAGGAGGCCAGTAATAGAAATTTTCTTTAAAATATATCTCTTAACATCCCTAAATATGGCCTCTTACTCGATGAAACTTCTCTAGATCATTTTATCCTCTCTTTTTTTTTTTAATTGGGGTGGGGGAAGAGGGGAAGGAGAGGGCAGCAAAGGATATTAAAAGTGCTTGCCTAGAAGTTAGGAGCTTTACAAGCATTTAGGATTAAATGGCTTGTCAATATCAAAACCAGGAAGAAAACTTTCAAGAGGGAGGGAAGACACATTTGTAATCTATCTTTTCATTACAAAAACAAACAAAATACCCCAAAACACACAAAGCCAAACGCTAATAATCAAAAAAAAAGCACTACTGAAAGTCTACAGAAGACAATGTTAGCACAAGCAAGACATGCAGGCCTTGAACCATCCAAGGACGGGATTTACAGAGACATAAAGTATAAACAAACCATGCAGGACCGACGTCTGTGTTACTTTTAGCAAATGAACTAACCATCTAACCATTCTTTAGAAAGTGCTGATAAAGATGATAGAAATCAGTAGAAAAATTGACAATAGAGCATGTGAGAAACGGACTATGAAAAAGGGTAACAGAAACAAGGGAACATGAAATGGACTCTTCCCCCACGGCACGTCCATAGGCCACAAGTGTGTGGTGCCCTGAGAATCTGAAATAAAATTTCAAAGATGGCTACTGATTTCTACAGGATGCTATTTTTTTCAAGAGTAATAATTCACAGTCAGAAGAAGAAATTAGGGGGGAAAAAAAAAGAGTTAAAAGGTCTGGTAAAAAAGGTCTGACTGTTAAAAGGTCATTACCTACCTTCACATCTTGCTTTTTCTATCGGAGGAGATTTGCTGGAGGCTAAAGCTAACAAACTGTTCTATTTTTATATTCCGCTTCATGAATTATAATTAAAAATGTTTACCTTGCAGCTCTCGCCACAGAACGAGCTCGTCACCTCTGCAGAACTATTCTTCCTTCCTGTTGGCGAAAACATCGCTACTTGACTTGCGTGGTTAGATTGTATTTACGATTCTACTATGCAGATTATATTTACACCCTCTACTAAATTTTTCTTCACCTATCAAAAATTCCAAATTGGAAGCAAAACAATGGATGCATCAGTAGCCAAAGGCTCTGCTTGGCTACAAGATGAAATAATAATAATAATAATAATAATAATAATAATAATAATAATAATGAAGCAGACTATGGAAGTGGCACTGGGAGGTGACCATCCACACTGTATAATTGCCGCTAACTCAGTTATGGGACACAGCAACAGGGATCTCAGCTGTCCTTTGGGTTACAGACAGCTGTATAAAAACAATTACCTTTGCTGTTAACAACTAAGACAAGGCCAGATTATTTTGATGGCTCCCTTCTACAAAATAATGCATAGCAACTATTTTATTAACAATGAAACAGAAACAAACAACTCTAAAAGATTTACTGGCAAGCTTGAGTTTCCCCATCTGCTACCTTCCCCCTAATCAAAGGAGGAGGGGGAAGGAATCTACATCTATGAAAATGCCTTAAGGACAATAAGATGCACAAACTTCTCTTCAGACACCTAGGAAAGGCCAGTGAGTTCTGTCACCATTTTCACTATCAGACCTATGGAGTGGTGGACTCCTGACTGCTAGGCAAAAAGGAAGGGAAAAAAAGAAAGAGAGGAAAAAAGAAAAGGAAGAGAAGTAGACAGTACTCATCTATATTGCATTCAATAACAGAACTGTTTTTGTCCATTGCACAATTATTGCAGAGATCATTCATATGCCAAAAATACTTTCCAGTATGGACCTTTTGCCAGCATAGACTCCATTTCAGCAACCTTTCAGATGACATCTCAGTGAAATAGGGTTGGAAGGAAGCAGAAAGTTTCAAAAAAAAAAAAAAAAGAGAAGAAGAAAAAGTAACACTTCAGCTGTGCAAATTCACAATAGATCCACAATAGATCCACATTTGGAAAAAAAAAATATGAGATTGAACTTTGGTTTCTACTGAGGAGGAAGGAAGACAGAAAAAGAAACCTAGCTCTGTCAAGAGAGCAGGATGCAGGTTCTCCTGAGGCTGCCTGTTCTTGAAACACTCTTTTCCTCTTAGATTTGGAAAGGAGTTATGTGCCTGGAGAGCACTAAGGATCTTTAGAAACCCATCAGCAGGAAATTAAACAAACCCTGAGCAGAATACACAGCTTATAGGTATTTGATGGGGAACCGGGTGAAGAGGTAGTTTTAAATTGACTGGTTAAAAACATATGTAGTGAAAGTGAGGGACTTTTTTTTCTCGTTACTTCAAATGTTTTTAAGCAAAGGATAATGAAAACAATGCCAAGGAAACATTTGGGGGTTTATATAAAATTTCAGCTGTTTTTACTCTTGATTTTTTATTGTTTTGTTTATCTGACAGAAGAAAAAGGCAAGACAAAAACAGTTTTCTAGTTTCAAAAGCAACAAGCTTTACAATTAAACACTTCTTTATCCTAGCCGTGTTTCACTCCCCTCACCGACTTGTTATCCAAGTTGAACATGTAGATGTTATACAAAAACTTGATATGTATCCAAGCAAAAGAACAGGGTTTTCATTGCACTAGGTTCTCTCCTCGCTCAGAAAGAGTTAAGCTTAAGAACACCATTATGCTTCTTCTGAAGATTATGCCAATATGGCATAATCCTCAAAGAAAAAGAGAAAAAAAAATCTTCCACTCTATTTGCCTTTTCCAGGAGATGCAATCAAGCTTTGATTGGGAAAGTGGAAGAACCACCAGGACAAATGCAGAATCTATAAATGTCATGAATTCTTCCCCATAGCCATGTATTAGTGTAAGAATAACGCAGCCCTTTTTATCTCTACTCACATTTACAGAATGATCTTTCCCATATCACAAATACAGAAAAAAAAGATATATTTTTCATTATTTAAATAGTATTTTACTGCCTTTTAGAGGTCAATCATATGTGTTCCATAGTGATTTTGATTGACTGGAAATGCTTTATCAACATTTTACTGTGGCATACATACAGATCTGTAACTAACATGCAAAGGAAATAACATTTTATTATTCTACTTCCCTATCTGAAGTATGGATTTACTGCTGCTTAAAACTGAAAGTGTAGTATTGTGGAACATTAAACTACTAAACCAAAGAGGCTCTTCTACACATGTAAATATAAAAATAAAAGCCTAAGGAGATCATGTTAGGCAGTACTGTACAACTTTACTTTGCTGGGCTACATGAAAACAAATCTCTTTCTATGCCCTGGGCTTTGCTGGAAGTTAACTAGAATGCAGATTTTATTGTTTTCTTACCCTTTATTGGTAGATGAACCAACTTTTTCATTGTAGAGTTCCATAATTAAAAACAAACTTTGACAAATTCCCTCCTCTGGAGTAATTTGGATTATGTGGTTTTGATTTTTATGGGGGAGCATACAACAGCAATTCCGAAGAGTCTATAAACCCATCTCTTAAGCACTTTTCCCAGCTCCTCTTGGCATAAAAGTCTTATGAAAGAGTGGCTGCATTAGAAACTGAATCTGTCTGTGCTGAGGCCAAACATTGTCAGGACAGTTAATGCAAACGCCCAGCACAACGATCTCTTTGTCAGTCACAGGATCCCATGAGAAAGCACCAACCAGTCTAGGAATTTGGCTCCAGGTAGAGTTATAAAAGACTGAAAACTGAGACTAAGAGTCAACCTTTTTAAGTACATTTTAAAGTTGTGCTGTTGGCACAAGTTGTCTGAATGCAGAAATCCAAAATTCACCTCTTCACTATTTCTAGTCTCTGCATATGTGACTCAGCTTATATATGTTTAAGTTTGGAAAGATTAGTGTCATCATACAGAAGATTTTTTTTTTACTGCGATGGATTTATAAGCCTGAAGAGAGAAAATATATTCTACTAACATCTTATATAGCTGTAACCCTCATAATCCATAATTTCGAGAAGGGAGGGGTGGGGAACAAACAAACAAACTCTGAAGGATCAAAAATTTCACCCTGAACTAAATAACAGAGACTTGTGTACACAAATTCTACAATGAACCAAGGCAACTTTCTACACACTTAACACAGCAATTCCAGAAACTGTACCAGGATAACAAACATACAAAAACCACAAAGCCCACAACTTTGTGCAAAACTCAGTCTGTAGGCAGAGCATTTTAATAAATATGATCACATGCCAGGGAAGAGGAGGAATTCAGAGTCCAGCAATTGGCAGGACTTCTACTTTCACTTCAAACTATTTCCCATTTTCAGCTTTAACCGTGTTATTTCTGAGAGGGAAATCACTGACTCAGTTCCTTTCCAAAGAATACTCATAAAATCTTTACGGTTCAAACTGAATACATATATATTTTAAATCAGAACCATATTATTAACCAATCTTAAAAAAAAAAAATCTACTGGCTTTGAAATCAGCTTATGCATAAACACATAAGATCCTAGCCTTCCTTAATTTCATCACAGAGTTCAAAGGTGTGGCTTAATCTTTCTGTCACTCTGTGATTAACCTTTGGAACTAAAAATGACAACATGCTAATATTCCACACTTCAATTTCCACATATAAAGATATGTGATATGCAAAAATATCTACCATACTTTAGTGGAAAACAAAAACAAACAAACAAGAACAACAAAAAGCTAGCAAAGAAAAATAAGTAGATAAGAGAATTATGGCCTGAAAGATGAGAGAATTTTTCCTTGAACAAGCTCAGATATTGGTGTGCTGTAAAATTTTAGAACTACTGATATGCTGTTCAATCAACAATTATACCATCGAAAGCAGGTTTACTCTCTCTTTTGCACATTTGCCCCCACTTTAACCTTATCCTCCCACGTGGTTCTTTTCTACAGATCCTCCTTGAAAAAGAAGCAGGATTTGACAAAACTGCATAATTGCCCCCTTCCCACATTCATTGCACAACTAGGGGGAGGAAAAGGCAGGAAAGGAATGGGGAAGAACACATGCAGTTATTTTTGTTAAAGTACTTCTGCTTAGAAAATAGGAAAAGTGGTTTCATGGTGTTTACACCATGAGTGAGAAGGGTTATTAAACAAGATAGCGTGTTAAGTTATATCGCATTTCCCAGGTACCCTGAAAGCAAAAGAAATAACTTGCACATGGCCAACAAATACTACCCTGACACATGACCTGATTTGAGTGTGATCCATTGAGAAATCCACTGCTTTCCATCCCAACAGTGGGAAGGGCAGTTTTTTGGTTGGGGTAGCTATGGATACTCTCCTTCCCTTGGTAATACTCCAGCTTTAGTTGGTAGTTCTAGTTCTGCCTCTTTGTCAAAATGATAAAAGTTAGTAAAAGAAAATTTCTGTTCAGGAAAGAGCCACCTAAAAAGCACCTTTCCTACAACTCAGCCACAGATTTGGAGGGAAAAAAAAAAAAAAAAAAAAAAAAAAAAAAAAAAAAGCTCTTGTTCTTTATTCTCACAAGACAAGACACAAAGACACATCCCAATACTCACAGCTACTCCATAAACCACATTTGACTCAGCTGCCTCCTGCCCGTGCTCTTCCTCTTAAAACCCTGCTCCTTATTGGCACTTTGTCCATGGCTTCACTCGCCACTCCATCAGTGAGACCCTGCTGGTAGCCACTTTTATCTTTTGGAGGTAGCAGCAGACCTGGTGAAACATTTCCCTTTTGCCAGCACTATTCATCTGGTTTCCTATTTGCTCCTAGGCAATTTCTTCCAGCCACAAGAATTTAGTTATTCACTCCACAGCGAGAGCTCATGTATTTGACTCTCTATTGCAGGACTGTCTCTCCTTTTTCAAAAAGAAAATTTGAATCCTCCTCTCTGACATTTTCTCAGATACACTTAGCTGCCAGGTTAAGCTTTACAGAGCTAAGCAAAACCTCTTATCTCGCCTCCCACACAAGGCTTTCCTCTGTGGATCATTCCCAATTAACCAGCATCTTGCCAGTCACCCATCCTGCAACTTGCTCATCATTTTCAGCCAGAACTCTGTGTCTAAGTCACACAGAAAGAACAAGGATAAGATAAAATGCAGTCTTTCCCTGTTCAGGAAGAAAGCTGAAGTGCCCACACAGGCATTCAAAGTTTTCTTCTTTTTCTTGAACTTCAGTCAACACAATCTGACTTTACAAGCCATTTATGAAGGGACATACGAAGGCCAATAGGGCCAAGGGTGCATTAAGAGAAGCATCCCCAGCAGGTCGATGTTGGTGATCCTGCCCCTCTACTCAGCCCTGGTGAGGCCACATCTGGAGCACTGTGTCCAGTTCTGGGCCCCACAGTACA